>CM038677.1:250950155-251380065 GCA_021605205.1 Aegilops longissima | reverse complement strand
GTCCTTATTTCTGCAAATAGCGGTGCTTAAATTTAGTGGAATGCACAAAATTTCACACTGGTCGATTACCTTTGCATGGTTCGATTCAGCATTCGGTGAGACCACAATTATAATTGGTTATTCGGAATGAGAGAACCTAACCCTGAATGGTGGCAACAAGAAAAACCAGAGTGAACTCCGGAAATTTAAGCCTGCCGGGAGCTACTTTTGCTCGAGAGAGAAGCCTTGCTTGTTTTCCTGATTTGTAAACCTTCTCACAACTTTGTCTTTTGCTGTGAACTAGTATATGTTTGATATGTTCTATGAATCATTGAGATGTATAAAATTGCTTAACTTATGCTTTTCAAGTTTTTTTATGAAGGCGAGTTTAATGTGAGTGTTCCACATGGTATTTGGACTAGCGTCTGAACATTTGGAATTTATTACATTGTGGCCTCAATTAACTTGCATGAACCACGTAACAAGATACATAGTTGCTTATATGTTAGACAGCAGATTGTTGATTGTTAGTTGGTCGATAGCCTAGTGTTGAAGCAAGATGAGCCAATGTGCCATGTTTTGCACAACTACTTACAAGTGGGGTAGCACCAACAGTGTTTACAAGTACTTACATATCACGTCGGTATGCGGTTCTCGAGCAGGTGCTCTATTTCATCAAAACACACACTGCTTTCGTATGATAAACCGTAACAACTTATGTCTTACCATGCCATATTCATGAAAAAACTAGTGAGGACGCATCTGTTTGGCAACAATTCGATGGTTCTCACATGATTCACGAGCACACAAAAGTAGCGGCGGTTCCCATAGGCGGTTCAAGCAGTACTAGCCCCGGAGGGGTCGATACTGAGCAAGGTTTGGATAATTAGACACAATCAAACTACTATTAAACACTAGCTGGGGCAACTATTTCATGCCTCGATCTAATTTGGGCTGGACACAAGGCGGACCTTGCCATGAACATCATCGAGGGCGTCCATGGCAGCTCAATCCTGTGAACCTTCATGAAGACAACCTTGTGGCCTTGCCTTTGATAAACTTGTTTGTGGAGGCATACCATGTCATCTTCTGCGTAAGCTTGACAAAACAGTATTCCTCACAAGCGAAGGAGTAACTTTGAACTTCTTGTGCTTGGTACACCTGGACAACATGCACGACAGCGGTGAGGCTGGAATACAACTCTTCATTGGTATAACCGCAAATGGCTTCAAGATCCAACAGCCTAAGAACTCTATTTTCCCGGTCGTATATTCAGGTCGTCCGCCTCATAGCGAGTGACATGTACAACCACACAATCCTTATGCGCATCAGGGCTCTAGCTGAAGCGAAACAAATTATGAGTTACTTTTGAGTATAAGAAACACAAGTTATTTAAACCACTCATTATACCATGGCATGAAGCTAATAAAATTTTGCATTATTAATCAACACATACTTTCTTTTCTAAAAATCACCACATACTTAGATGAAAAACCAAAATCGAGATCGGCAAGAAAAATCACCTTGGGCAGCTCAGCGAGGACACATCCTCGAAGGGGAAGCGCTCCTGCGGTGCCACGGGGCTGTAACCTCAAGCAGGCGTTGACCATCTCGATGTCTGGGGTGCGCCTCGGTGGTTGCCTCCATCTTCTTGGAGCTCTACATCTCGTGGGGATCAGCCTCCAGCGTCTGCTCCAATATCGGCAGATCTTTGCACAGTTCTCCTTGGTTGATCATGGCCCTTGAATACTAGGAGACCTTTGAAAAAAACACAATCATAATGACAATGAAACAAAAAAGAGAGTGAGGATCGGTTCTTGCTTTGCAAAAGTTCTTTTTTTCCTCTGAGCGAAAATATACCAACATCACGGATCTGCTTACCTTCCCTTTGTTGGAGAGAAGAACGATGGCAGATGCAAGTGTTGCCTTTCTTGAAGGCGGTGAGTGTCGGCGTTACAGAGCAGGGGTCCCCGGACTTGCACTGCTGCCTGCGGCGTGGATCAAGGGGCCCATCCGACCCATCTTCATCAACACAAGCTCAAGACCCTCGCGAGGCCAAGCCTCATGAGGCGGACGACGAGGAGCTTCCTCGAGCCTGACCTTGTCGGGCTGGCTCACGAGGCGAGAGAGACCAAGCGGGGTACCTCACGAGGTGCCGTGGCGCAAGCCATGGCGACCAAGGGTGCGGTGGGCGCCAGCCAGCGCGATGTCCTCCTTTCCTCTTTGGTGCAAAGGGCAAAGCGCTTGAGAAACATCAAGCAAAGGTGTCCATTTTGGTGCAACAAGACCAAGACCAGTCCAACGGCGGGAAGGAAGTCATTGTGGAGCCCAAGCCGGCGTCACCACGAGCCTTTGACGGCGAGACCAACTTTAGTCGGGATAAGTGTGCCGGATGTTCCCCTTCAAAATGGCCAATTGTTGGCGCCCTTCCGCTCAATATTTGGGAAGGGCCTGACCTTTGCCTATAAATAGGACTAGCCACCCACAAGGTAGGAGAGTGCAGGATGAGTAGCTAGAGGAAAGCTGGAATCGAGAGAGGCGAGGACTGAACTCCTCTTAGCAGTTCATCCCCGGCCAGAAACAGACCCTCATGAGGCTGTTCTTCCTTGTATATTCATCACCATCAGCCCAGAGGCAATCCACCACACCACAAACTAGAGTAGGGTATTACACCTGGCGGTGGCCCGAACTAGTATAACCTTGTGTCTCTTGTCTGTTCCTTTCGTGGTTTAGATCCTAGCGGTAGGCGGGGTGCGAGTAGGTAGAGGCGAGATTCGCGTGCACCCGGTGTTGAACCTCAAGGTCTGCACTGAACCCGAAATCCGACATTTGGCGCGCCCGGTAAGTGCGCGAGTAAATCTTCAGCCGTCTGTATTAGCGACCACCACATCCATGTCGGCGCTCGTCGGGCCCTTGAAACACCGAGCGCTCTCGCTTCCGTGTCGCCGGGCGGCTCCGTCGGCGGGCGCCCTCGTCGTTCCCGTCGCTTTGCCGTCAGCGCCACCACCGGCCAGCGAAGAGCGGCAGCAAGCACCGTCCCAGCATCCTCCGTGAGGCAAGGCGGCCGCCTTTGCTACCCCTCACTGCGCCCTGCTGGTTCTTCGTCTCGCGCATTCGCGCACCATGGAAGGCTCGAGCTGCGCTCATCGTGGCAAAGCGAGCTCCTGCGCTACCGTCCGTCGGCAGCGCCCTCGAAGAGTGGCTCGACGCGTCGCCGACTTCGTTTGCGCCGCGAGCTCCCCCGTGCCGTCTGTCCGCTGCACCGTCCCGTCCTGTGACGGCGAAGCTCGAGGCGCCTCGGCCGCCTCCCCCTCAAGCGCGCCACAGCCCCAAAGCGCGTGGTCCTGGCGGAACCGCTCCGTCCGGCGCCAATGTGGCAACAAGCGAAGCTGCCGGAGGTCCCTCGCCCGCAAGAAGCTGCCTGATTGCTCCCCGCTCCAGCTCGTCGCGACCATGCTCCTGCTCCGGCAAGTCAAGACCCCGTGCTGCTCCTAGTTGCAGCGCATGGGGACCCGCAAGACCAAGCTCTTCGTTACCCAAGGCCTCCCGTGGTCACGGCCCGGCTGCCGTGCCTTCACCCCGAGCTGCCTTGTCGCGTGGCCCGGCAAGTTCAAGCGGACCTGGCTCCTCGCTTCTGCAGTGCGGCCGACCCGCAGAGTTCCTCCAGCTCTCTGAGCTGGGCATCAGCCAGCGGAGGCGAGAAGGTCATGGCGAACTGGTTTCCCATGGCGCTCAGGGCAGAGGCCCTTTGGCTCTGAACCTAGCCCAGAGCGCGATCTCCTCTGGGGCGAGATGCGTACCGCTTCATCGCCAACTTCCAAGGTACTCGTGACCGGCCACCCGCCGTGGCGACATCGCCCGCATCAAGCAGCAGCGGGGAGACCTGCGAAATACATCGACACTTCAACAATGCCGCCTCAAGATTCCCAAGGTGGTGAGGAGGCCATCATCTCCGCCTTCTCCGACGATGTGCATAGCGTCAAGATGAAGGGCTGGCGATGCATGAAGACTTGTGCACTTCCTTGGAGCTGTTCAACTTGGCGACCAAGTGCGCCGGGGCGAGGAAGGCGTCTCTCCTCCTCGAGCTGCCTGCGAGACCGGAAGAGAAGAAGTCAAGGCCAAATATGTGAAGCGCAAAGGGGCTGCAGCTTTCATGGCGGAACCGGACACCAGCGGGGTGAGATCAGCCGAGTCCTCCAAGGGCAGCCGGTACTCGTGTACCCACGACCTCCACACCCACAACACCAGCGAATGTCAAGAGCTCCGAGCCGTCTTGAGAAGGAGGATCGACCGGCGTCCCGACCCAGCGGCCAGGGCTCTGGCGAGGAGGAGGAAGGAATCCGGGGCCTGGGAAGACCCGGCCCGGGCCAAGGGTGGCGTGACCAACCTCGCCAAGGATCACTAAGCGGGACCCGCCTCGCGAGGAAATGGAGGATCAGCCTCGCGAGATCGCCCTCAAGGCAGGCCTCCCTCCTCTGCCACGCAGCCATGGAGAAATGAAGACCAACATCGGGGCCGAGGGGCTGGGGGCTTCCGAGGCAGCGCTGTCGCTTTGCATCTGGGCGGAGCTCAAGCCCCAGCCTCTCAGCGCATCTTCAAGCAGTTAGCCCGGTAGTGAATGCAGTCCTCCCAAGCTCGAAGACACCGCCCCTCGGGTGGTGGCGTGCACCATCACGTTCAGCTCGGCGGATCAGCTCAAGTGTGCGGCCCACGAGGCGGAGTCCTCCGATGCTCTGTTCCCCAATCATCGACAACGTGCTAGTCACCAAGACCCTCATCAATGGCGGGGCGAGGGCTCAAGCGTCTGTCCGTGGACTTGGTGAGGCACTAGTCCCGCAACCCAGGATGAAGGGGCGAGAAGTACTCTAGCAATTTGCCTAAGGCTGCAACTAGGCAAAGGAGGAAAAGAACTTGATTCGGAGGATGAAGATTACAAAGTGAGGAAGATGAGGCTACTTCCAAGAAAGAGGTGCTCAAGAAGGAATATGGCTCAACAAAGAATACAAAGCCGAGGCATGAAGACCAAAAGGCTGCGGGGAAGACAACCAATGTCAAGGCGAACATCAACTCAAGCTGCCAAAGGGCTGATCCCAAAGAGCCCATTTCTTGAAGGAAAGAAGAGGAAGGAAAGGGTCAAGAAGACCATGGCCAAAATTGTTGGTCAACCTTCCATGATGGAAGAGGAAGAGCTTGTTGCACCAGCTCAAAAGGCGGCTAAGCTTATGGGAGATGCAATCAGATCGAGGGTGCAACATCAAGCCCAAGGAAACACCCAAAGCTGCCTCCAAGGCCAAACAAGTTCAAAGAGGAATACTAGGAGTATTCCATTCTTTGAAGAACAAGGCCCGATGCCCAATGTTCTTGAAGATTGGAAGATGAAGGACATGTTCTAAGAAAGCTCAAGCCCAAGATACAGACCACAATGATGCCCATCTTGTGGCGAGGACATGAGAATCAAGGAGCGATTGAGGGCTGAGGCAGTGGAGAATGGAAGATCCATATGCTTCAAGAAGAAGAACTGCTATTGACTCTGATTCCACATAAAGGAACAGCAGGACTTCTATGAAACAATTACATTGGACAAGAAGCCCATAATCAGTGACATGAGGTGGGTTGACTAGAAATTCATCAAGGAAAATGAACAGCACTATCACGGAGTGCAAGATAGCTTTGTTGCTTGTGGAGTTGCAGATTTTGTTGGACAGAAGTTCACCAAGCTGGAATGATGAGCTTATCATGCGGTTCTACTCCACGACACACTTTTACCCAGATGGAAGAATAGTTTGGATGTGCGAAGGTACAAGGTACCAGTCCACTATTGAAGAATGGGCAAGTCGATCAATGCCCCGAGGAGAATGAGGATGACCTAGACATTTATGCAAAGAAGAAGTTGGGTCACAATTCAATGGCTCACATGTACAAGGAAATTCCGGACAAGGCATTAGAGACTCACAAGTTTGGATCAGTTCACTTTCTCTTTGTCGGGGTTGCCAACCATAAATTGGATTACGAGGCACACTTTGTTGCCCAAGTCAGTGACCATAACATGATCGAGAGGCATGCCATCAACATGTTGCATGTGTTTGATGTGCCACGAAGTTCAAAGTCATGAGCACGATCATTGAAACAATCAAGAGGACTGCAGCGAGATCGAGAAGAGGAGCTGTGGATATACCTCAGATTCAAGAATTGATAAACTCAAAGATGGGCACAGGAAAATATCAGTTGGATAAGGAACACTTTCCACTTTATCCAGACTTTGAGGACAATGAGATTGTCATGAATGAAGATGATCCACAATCAGTTCAAGCTCGGAGAAGAAGGAGAAGGCAAAGAGGAGAAGGCTGCCAAGATGCCAACTCAAGAGGAGGCATCTGAATATTTCTTGAAAACCAAGCAGGAGCAGCTTGGTTACTTGATAGCATCATCTCTGAGGATTGAGAAGGGTTGGCCACCTAACTCAAAACCAAGAGAGGCTGGAAAGAATCATGGAACAAAATTCTATGATCTAGATGTCAAAATGGCGAGATTGATCGGTTGTGGAGCAGCTGCAGGATGACATGAGGAGAGGAAGGGCAAGACTACCACCAATGTGTTTGCAGTGCCCAGAGCCAGAGGTCGATTGCGGTGCAGTGGCGAGACACTCGACAACAACTTCAGCACCAGCCACTGCCCCTACGGTTCGGTGCAACCAGCTCCAGCACCAACTCCTCCAACTCCATCCACTTCAAGCTGAAGCCATCATCCAAGGAGCCATCTCTACACCACCACGGAAGATCAAGCCTAAGTCGATCTAGCTAGCACTATGCATTTTCTATGAACTTTTTGGTAACTTGTTGCCAAGCGGGAAAAAATGTATAGATCATAAACTTCGAGAGAGAGAGAGAGAGTGTTGCTTTTGTTCTCTCTTGCTTTATTTGGTGGTTTTCAATCTTTGTTTGCTTTTGGTTGAGATACTATGCTTGTGAGACATTGATGATCATGTGTTTGATCATAAGCTACACTTATGCATGCTTGATATTATCCTATCTATCTTATGTGATCCTCACTATGCTTGGTGATGAGTGCATGTATTCATTATTTATTATTTTGGCGCTCCACCAAGATGTATGTGACATGGAAGAGTAACCCATGAGCCTAATTCATTGTGCATTTGCAGTCAAAGCAAATCTAAAACTATGCACAAATTTAGGGAGCTCTTGCTTATCACATACTTCTCAAAGCGACGATGTTATTTAAATTTTATTATCATTTGTGAAGCTTTGATCTATATGTTGTCATCAATTACCAAAAGGGGAGATTGAAAGTGCAACTATCCTAGGTGGTTTGGTAATTCATAACAACATATAGCTCATTGAGCTAATGCTATTCAAGACTATTGTTTGAGGAAAGCTCAATGAATGGCATGGCATGGATGATGAAAGTGGATCCCTCAAAATACTAAGGACAAAGGATTGGCTCAAGCTCAAAAGCTCAAGACTCTTCATTTTACATTTTAGTGATCCAAGATCACATTGAGTCTATAGGAAAAGCCAATACTATCAAGAAGGGATGAGGTGTTGCTTAATGAGCCTCTTGCTTCATGTGCTTAGTGATATGCTCCAAAACCCTCAACTACTTTCCCACATCCACAAATGACCTAAACCTAAAGCCAAAATCGGTCACACGATTCTTTCTATCGGCGCCACCGATTCCAAAAGTCATAGCCACTGCCACAAACCCTAAGCAAATCGGTCTTACCGATAGGGATCTCGGTCTCACGAGATGAGGTTACAATCTCTCTGTTTCCCTTAATAGCGTTTGGTCTAACGAAGTGAGAATCGGTCCCACCGAGATTGCAATGTAAACTCTGTTTCCTTTTGTAACATTTCGGTCTCACGAAAAGAACCAAATCGGTCCCACGAGTTTACGACCAACTCTCTGGAAAGCTTATTACCAAATCGGTCTCACGAGTTTGTATGTCGGTCTCACCGAGATTACGTTATGCCTAACCCTAACGAATCGGCCTCACCGAGATGCATGTCAGTCCACGAAAATCACTAACGGTCACTAGGTTTACTAAATCGGTCCGGCCGAGTTTAACGATTCGGTCCCACGAGTTTGGTAAATTGTGTGTAGCAGTTAGATTTTGTGTGGAGGCTATATATACCCTCCACCTCCTCTTCATTCGTGGAAGAGCCATCGAGACGAACCTACACTTCCAACTTACCATTTACGAGAGAGAACCACCTACTCATGTGTTGAGGCCAAGATATTCCATTCCTACCATATGAATCTTGATCTCTAGCCTTCCCCAAGTTGCTTTCCTCAAACCCTCTTTCCACGGATCCAAATCCTATGAGAGAGTTGAGTGTTGGGGAGACTATCATTTGAAGCACAAGAGCAAGGTTTCATCATCAATGCACCATTTGTTACTTCTTGGAAGTGGTGTCTCCTAGATTGGCTAGGTGTCACTTGGGAGCCTCAGACAAGATTGTGGAGTTGAACCAAGGAGTTTGTAAGGGCAAGGAGATCGCCTACTTCGTGAAGATCTACCGCTAGTGAGGCAAGTCCTTCGTGGGCGACGGCCATGCTGGGATAGACAAGGTTGCTTCTTCGTGGACCCTTCGTGGGTGGAGCCCCCCGTGGACTCGCGCAACCGTTACCCTTCGTGGGTTGAAGTCTCCATCAACGTGGATGTACGATAGCACCACCTATCGGAACCACGCCAAAAACATCCGTGTCTCCAATTGCGTTTGAATCCTCCAAACCCTTCCCTTTACTTTCTTGCAAGTTGCATGCTTTAATTTCCGCTGCCTATACACTCTTTGCATGCTTGCTTGAATTGTGTGATGATTGCTTGACTTGTCCTAAAATAGCTAAAATCTGCCAAACTCTAAAATTGGGAAAAGGTTAAGTTTTTATTGGTCAAGTAGTCTAATCACCCCCCTCTAGACATACTTCAAGGTCCTACAAGTGGTATCGGGCGTTGGTCTCCATTTGCTTTGATTTCCATAGCTTTTGGTGGTCATAGCCTTGGTTTCACAACCTAGGAGAGTATGGCGTCTAGCGAGAAATTATCACCGTAGAGGTCCTTACTTTGATGGTACTAATTTTGCTAGTTGGAAGCATAAGATGAAAATGCATATTCTTGGACATAACCCGTCGTTTGGGCAATTATTTGTATTGGCTTGCAAGGTGAATTCTTGATGGGAAGAACCGAACCGTGAAGCTAATCTGGAAGAATTGAAGATGCTGCAATACAACGCTCAAGCATGTGACATCATCTTCAGCGGATTGTGCCCGAAGAATTCAACAAAATCAGCCGTCTTGAGAATGCAAAGGAAATTTGGGATACTTTGATTGATATGCATGAAGGTACCGAATCCGTCAAGGAATCCAAGTTGGATGTGCTCCAAAGTCAACTTGACAAGTTCAAAATGAAGGATGGTGAAGGTGTCATTTGAAATGTACTCTAGGCTTGCTCTTATCACAAATGAGATTGCGGCTTAGGGAGTGAAGAGATGACCGACAAATTCATCATCAAGAAAATCCTAAGAGCATTGGATGGAAAGTATGATACCGTGTGCACATTGATCCAAATGATGCCAAACTACAAAGATCTCAAGCCAGCGGAAGTCATTGGAAGGATTGTTGCTCATGAGATGTCACTCAAGGATAAGGAGGAACTTCACAACAAGTCAAGTGGTGCTTACAAAGCCTCAAGTGAAGCCCCACATCATCAAGTGAAAACCAACCTTCAATGAAGAATTGAGCTTAATGGTGAAGAACTTCAACAAATTCTACAAAAGTAGAAGCAAAGGAAGAAGCTCCAAGTCAAGGTCTTACAATGACAAGAGATCTTCTAGTCGAGGCGCAATTGCTACAATTGTGGGAGACCGGACACTACTCAATGAGTGTCGGCACCCTACAAAGAAGAAGATTCTCCAAGAAGAAGGAGCAAAGAAGAATCACCACCAAGAGAGAGAGGAGAGATGATCGTTATGAACGAAGACCCTCACGGATAAGTAAGGATTAGGAAAGAAAGGACAAGTCATCAAGGAGCTACACAAGCGAAGACATCAAGCTCATGTTGGTGAATGGGTTTCGGCTCCGACTCCGACAATCACTCAGAGAAAGCTATCACTCCGACTCGGATATACTCAAGATGAAGGTGTTGCGGTCTAGCACTTGTGTCAACCAACTCCTCGACATATTTAACTCACCAAATGAAGGTGTTGGAAGATGCTTCATGGCCAAAGGTCCAAAGGTAACACATCCAGTATGTTGATTTTAATAGTGATGAAGATGACTTGCTTGTGGATGATGATTTACTTGTTGACAACTCTAGTGATGAATACTATGATGAAACGTCAATTAATCATGCTAATCAAGCGAATGACAATGATAAGGAGAAAATTGAGCTTCTAACTAAAGAACTAAACACTCTTAAGTTGGCTCATGAAACTATCTTGAAGATCATCGAGAACTTTTAAGGGCTCATGAGAAGTTATGCTTTGAAAAGCTCAATCTTGAGCAAGAGCATGAGTTCTTAAAGGCAATCAATGATGATCTCCATGAAAAAGTTCTTCTTACATTGCCAGCGTTTACTCTTATCTACTTACATGCCTCAAGTCAAGTCTAGTAGCAAGTACAAGAAAGATACTTCCTCTAGTAGTAACAATAATAATGTCAAATCCAATGTTGTTGCTTCTAGTAGTTCTCTTGATTCCACTAATGATTCTCTTAGCCAAGTTACACTTGAGCAAGAAAATAGTTTATTGAAGGAATTATAGAAAGGTGTTTACAAGAGCCTTGCGGGAGTAAGCAATTCGAGAAATTATGCATAAGCAAGGAAGGCACGGAAGAATCAAGGTGTTGGTTTTGAGCGAAAGTTCAACGCCAATGGAGTTGAGTGGGAAGAAGATCAATACCCCAAGACAAAGTTTGTTCCTCAACAAGAGAAGTATGATCCTACTTCCTTCAAGGGACACAAGCTCAAGATGATCTTCCACCACAAGACCACAAGAACAAAGGCAAGGACAAGCTTCAAGAAGAGATTGATGCATTTGAAGAAGCACCTAAAGCCTCGTTCAAGTGGGTCCCCAAGACTACGTCAAGTTCTACTTCATCAAGTACAACTACAACTCCAAGGATTCCCATCAAGATGATGTGGATCTCGAAGAAGAAGAACTAGAGAGTTCTTGAGGGTGACTCATCCAACATTCTTCACTCATATCATTTTGGCAAGAACAAGTGCAATCAACTTTCACATCTTGCACTAGTTCAAGGAGTCACAAACCCTCATGTTGGTAAGGCAAGGGACAAGGTAACCTAATGTTTTCATGGACATCATCTTGTGTGTGCATCACTCTATGTCTATGGATATTCTTGTTTGTTCCTTGTGGGACTAACCCATGTAGGCAAGTTGAAAGTGCAACTCACTCCAAAGGATTGCTCCAAATGATCTACATCAACATTGAGCATCTACATCTTCAACACCTACATGAAGTCATCATCGACAAAGCCCAAGGTTAGTTCATCCCTCTAAGGGGATCTCACATCTAGGGGAGCTTAACTCTAAGAATTGAGTCAAAGCAACTCTAATGGTGTGAACACATTAATGCATTATGTAAAAGTGGTAACCCCACTTGAGCTTAAGCGATGAGTATGACCTATGATCAAATGTTCTCATTTGACTCCTAAATCAATATACTCATATATAGATGACCTAGTCATCGCCAATTGTGATAGATGCTAAAATTGGTTGTGCATGCTTTGCCACATATTTCAATTGCCATCTTATTGTGTGAGCATGTTGGTGCATATTTTACTCATTCAAGGACATCCACTTGTTGTTTTGTTTGTTTGGATTCTTTTCTTTGTGCCAAGTGGATGGACAAGAATGCCTAAGAACCTTCTTTAGCTATCTATGCTTTTCTCGTCTCAAACTCTATTCATGCTACATCACAAAATTTGATCAAGTCAGATTCGAACCACTCTGTGTGAGGAGCACTCGGAGTCCCGATTAGTCATAGACTTAAACTTCCAAAACCTCTTAGTGATTCTTGGTCGACCGATCCTTCCATTTGGTCCTCCGAGATCATCAAGTTGATCTGAGTTTTCAATCTCGGTGCAACCGATTTGAACTTTCGGTCTCACCGATTTCTTTGTGCTGAACACGATTATGCATCTCGGTGCCACCGAGTTGTTCCACTCGGTCACACCGCGAAGGTCGAGCTATATATATCCACGGGCAAAATTTTGGAAATTTCTCCGAAACCCTTAGCCAGCGCAACAGCTCGCTCTGCCATCGTGGTCTCGGATCGTCTCCTCGTCGCTTGCAGCCCACTGTTGCTGGTCTCGGCCGCCGTCAGCAGATTTCGTCCCGCCGTTGCCGCCGTAGCAAATCCACCGCCAAATTAGGGTATGGACTTAATCTTTGTGCTATCCACGTCGATTCACGGCACATTGTTTTCATATTGATTCTTGCCACGATTGAAACTCTTCTATCCAGCCAAAGTAGTTCATAGATTAGATGTGATTCAAATTTTTAGGGTTAGGTTTCATGAAACCATCTCGGACCCACGAGTTGAAAACTCGGTCTCACCGATTGGCTTATGCCATTGCACTAGTGACTCTCGGTGCGACCGAGAATTACTAATCGGTGCAACGATTTGAGATTCTGTGAAACCCTAGCAGTCTCGGTACCACGAACTAAAACTCGGTCCAGCGAGATCATCGATTTAGGTTCCAAAACTGCTTGGTATCACCGAGTTTGAAAATCGGTGGATCCCAAATGCTTTACTGTGGAAAACTAAGACTGAACTTTTGAGTCATTCTTTTGCAAAAACCTCTGCATTTTGTGATGCTCATCTTTTCTATCTCATCTATAACTCTTCACGGGTCAGCAATCAGCTTTTGCGGTATATACGATCAAAGTGACAGCGAACAGTCGGAAAAGCGAGATGGACTTGAGTGAGGGCACTAGTCCCTCAACTTGGATGAAGGGAGCAAGTACTCCTAACAATTTGCCTAAGGCTGCAACTAGGCAAAGGAGGAAAAGAACTTCAGATTCAGAGGATGAAGATTACAAAGCTGAGGAAGATGAGGCTACTTCCAAGAAAGAGGTGCTCAAGAAGGAATATGGCTCGACAAAGAATACAAAGCAGGCATGAAGACCAAAAGGCTGCGGAAGACAACCAATGTCCAAGGCGAACATCAACTCAAGCGCCAAAAGGCCTGATCCCAAAGAGCCATTGCTTGAAGGAAAGAAGAGGAAGGAAAGGTCAAGAAGACCATGGCCAAAATTGTTGGTCAACCTTCCATGATGGAAGAGGAAGAGCTTGTTGCACCAGCTCAAAGGCAGCTAAGCTTATGGGAGATGCAATCAGATCGGGGGTGCAACATCAAGCCAAGGAAACACCAAAGCTGCCTCCAAGGCCAAACAAGTTCAAAGAGGAATACTAGGAGTATTCCATTCTTTGAAAGAACAAGGCCCGATGCCCAATGTTCTTTGAAGATTGAGAAGATGAAGGACACGTTCTAAGAAAGCTCAAGCCCAAGATACCAGACCACAATGATGCCCATCCTGTGGTGAGGACATGAGAATCGGGGAAGGATTGAGGGCTGAGGCAGTGGAGAATGGAAGATCCATATGCTTCAAGAAGAAGAACTGCTGTTGACTCTGATTCCACATAAAGGAACAACAGGACTTCTATGAAACAATTCTGTTGGACAAAAGCCCATAATCTGTGACATGAGGTGGGTTATTGGAAATTCATCAAGGAAACACTATCTGGAGTGCAAGATAGCTTTGTTGCTTGTGGAGTTGCAGATTTTGTTGGACGAAGTTCACCAAGCTGGAATGATGAGCTTATCATGCGGTTCTACTCCACACACACTTTTACCCGGATGGAAGAATAGTTTGGATGTGCGAAGGTACAAGGTACCAATCCACTATTGAAGAATGGGAAAGTCTAATCAATGCCCCAAGGAGAATGAGGATGACCTAGACATTTATGCAAAGAAGAAGTTGGGTCACAATTCAATGGCTCACATGTACAAGGAAATTCCAGACAAGGCATTAGAGACTCACAAGTTTGGATCAGTTCACTTTCTCTTGTCGGGGTTGCCAACCATAAATTGGATTACGAGGCACACTTTGTTGCCCAAGTCTGGTGACCATAACATGATCGGAGGGCATGCCATCAACATGTTGCATGTGTTTGATGTGCCACGAAGTTCAAAGTCATGAGCACGATCATTGAAACAATCAAGAGGACTGCAGCGGATCGAAGAGGAGCTGTGGATATGCACCTCAGATTCAAGAATTGATAAACTCAAAGATGGGCGCGAGGAAAATATCAGTTGGATAAGGAACACTTTCCACTTTATCCAGACTTTGAGGACAATGAGGTTGTCATGAATGAAGATGATCCACAATCAGTTCAAGCTCGGGAGAAGAAGGAGAAGGCAAAGAGGAGAAGGCTGCCAAGATGCCAACTCAAGAGGAGGCATCTGAATATTTCTTGAAAACCAAGCAGGAGCAGCTTGGTTACTTGATAGCATCATCTCGAGGATTGAGAAGGGTTGGCCACCTAACTCAAAACCAAGAGAGCACAGGAAAGAATCATGGAACAAAATTCTATGATCTAGATGTCAAAATGGCGAGATTGATCGGTTGTGGAGCAGCTGCAGGGATGACATCTTGAGAGAGGAAGGCAAGACTACCACCAATGTGTTTGCGAGTGCCCGAGCCAGAGGTCGATTCGATGCGATGGCAGACACTAGAGCAACAACTTCAGCACCAGCCACTGCCCTCGGTTCGGTGCAACCAGCTCCGGCACCAACTCCTCCAGCTCCATCCACTTCAAGCTGAAGCCTTCATCCAAGGCCATCTCTACACCACCACGGAAGATCAAGCACGAGAGTCGATCTAGCTACTATGCATTTTCTATGAACTTTTTGGTAACTTGTTGCCAAAGGGGAGAAAAATGTATAGATCATAAACTTCGAGAGAGAGAGAGAGAGAGAGAGTTGCTTTTGTTCTCTCTTGCTTTATTTGGTGGTTTTCAATCTTTGTTTGCTTTTGGTTGAGATACTATGCTTGTGAGACATTGATGATCATGTGTTTGATCATAAGCTACACTTATGCATGCTTGATATTATCCTATCTATCTTATGTGATCCTCAATATGCTTGGTGATGAGTGCATGTATTCATTTTTATTATTTTGGCGCTCCACCAAGATGTATGTGACATGGAAGAGTAACCCATGAGCCTAATTCATTGTGCATTTGCAGTCCAAAGCAAATCTAAAACTATGCACAAATTTAGGGAGCTCTTGCTTATCACATACTTCTCAAAGCGACGATGTTATTTAAATTTTATTATCATTTGTCGAAGCTTTGATCTATATGTTGTCATCAATTACCAAAAGGGGGAGATTGAAAGTGCAACTATCCTAGGTGGTTTTGGTAATTCATAACAACATATAGCTCATTGAGCTAATGCTATTCCAAGACTATTGTTTCAGGAAAGCTCAATGAATGGCATGGCATGGATGATGAAAGTGGATCCCTCAAAATACTAAGGACAAAGTATTGGCTCAAGCTCAAAAGCTCAAGACTCTTCATTTTACATTTAGTGATCCAAGATCACATTGAGTCTATAGGAAAAGCCAATACTATCAAGAAGGGATGAGGTGTTTCTTAATGAGCCTCTTGCTTCATGTGCTTAGTGATATGCTCCAAAACCCTCAACTACTTTCCCACATCCACAAATGACCTAAACCTAAAGCCAAAATCGGTCACACGATTCTTTCTATCAGCGCCACCGATTCCAAAAGTCATAGCCACTGCCACAAACCCTAAGAAAATCGGTCTTACCGATAGGGATCTCAGTCTCACCGAGATAGGGTTACAATCTCTCTGTTTCCCTTACGTAACATTTGGTCTAACGAAGTGAGCAATCGGTCCCACCGAGATTGCAATGTAAACTCTCTGTTTCCTTTTGTAACATTTGGTCTCACGAAAAGAACCAATCGGTCCCAGAGTTTACGACCAACTCTCTGAAAGCTTATTACCAAATCGGTCTCACGAGTTTGTATGTCGGTCTCACCGAGATTACGTTATGCCCTAACCCTAACGAATCGGCCTCACCGAGATGCATGTCAGTCCACGAAAATCACTAAAGGTCACTAGGTTTACTAAATCGGTCCGACCGAGTTTAACGATTCGGTCCCACGAGTTTAGTAAATTGTGTATAGCAGTTAGATTTTGTGTGGAGGCTATATATACCCCTCCACCTCCTCTTCATTCGTTAAGAGAGCCATCGAACGAACCTACACTTCCAACTTACCATTTAGAGAGAACCACCTACTCATGTGTTGAGGCCAAGATATTCCATTCCTACCATATGAATCTTGATCTCTAGCCTTCCCCAAGTTGCTTTCCACTCAAATCCTCTTTCCACCAGATCCAAATCCTATGAGAGAGAGTTGAGTGTTGGGAGACTATCATTTGAAGCACAAGAGCAAGGAGTTCATCATCAACGCACCATTGTTACTTCTTGGAAGTGGTGTCTCCTAGATTGGCTAGGTGTCACTTGGGAGCCTCAGACAAGATTGTGGAGTTGAACCAAGGAGTTTGTAAGGCAAGGAGATCGCCTACTTCGTGAAGATCTACCGCTAGTGAGGCAAGTCCTTAGTGGGCGGCGGCCATGGTGGGATAGACAAGGTTGCTACTTCATGGACCCTTAGTGGGTGGAGCCCTCCGTGGACTCGGCATGGCCGTTACCTTTAAGTGGGTTGAAGTCTCCATCAACGTGGATGTGCGATAGCACCACCTATCGGAACCACGCCAAAAACATCCGTGTCTCTAATTGCGTTTGAATCCTCAAACCCTTCCCTTTACTTTCTTGCAAGTTGCATGCTTTAATTTCCGCTGCCTATACACTCTTTGCATGCTTGCTTCAATTGTGTGATGATTGCTTGACTTATCATAAAATAGCTAAAATCTGCCAAACTCTAAAATTGGGAAAAGGTTAAGTTTTATTGGTCAAGTAGTCTAATCACCCCCCCTCTAGACATACTTCAAGGTCCTCTGACACCGAGCTCATCGACTTGGCGTCGCCCACATTACTTTGCCGTACAATGCCATCCTCGGGTACCCAGTGGCTAATTTCATGGTCGTAACCCATCACGGCTACAAGCGTCCTCAAGATGCCGGGAAGTGGCGGAGTCATCACGGTGCCCTGCGAAGAAAAGCGCGATGTGCTCCACAGGAGGCGAGCCTTTCAGCCGCATCCTTTGGAAGACCAGGATCGCGAGGCGAGAGGCTTCGAGACCACCCCAAGAAGAAGAAGACATCGTCCGGCCCGGCCCCTCGGGAGGCAGGCCCCTCGGGGTATGTGCTGCTCGGGGAACCTCCTTCTATCGCATAGGAAAGCGTGCTCGGCGCCCTCCTCGGGGCAGGGCTCAGGGGCTCCCCACGGAGGCCACCGACCTTGCTAAGGTCACGAGGGTGGCGCTTAGGCACCACTTGGGCGTGTTTGAAGCAAGCTTCCCTCAAGAAGGAGCAAGGCAAGGAGGGCCAAACCCTCGGGGAGTTCGTCGGCCGAGATCGTTCGGGGAGCTGCTGAGTCAAGAGTCATGAGTGGCGGCCGCCGCCTGCCTGCCGTGGCTCCCCATCCAGCAAGGATGGTGGGTTCTTGCGTCTGCATCGACATACCGAGGCTCAGCAGAGCCGCCTCTCAAGCGCCTCTGGCCCTCTCGCATGGGCGCTGCGAAGGTCCACCTCACAGCTACGTTCGCATGCCTTACGGCTTGCAGAGCGGCTGCTGCAATACCAGCGCCTCATGAGGAGCATCACAGGAGCTCAAGATGCGAGGCGTTCCGCAGCCTGGCGAGATCGAGATGGTCCATGAGGAGCCACCGGTGCCTCCGGGCCCCGAGGCCCCAGGCACAGGACTCGTGAGGATCGGCCCCGCAACCCACGAGTCCACTGCACCAACACCCTTCGTCTTCAACGTTATCGGTGACATCTTTCAAGTTTCATTTCCAGCTGGGGCGCCCCGGGGCTGCATTATTCCCAGGCGCGTGGGTCGTCGCTGCGGCGTGTATCCCTTTACTTCATGTTCTAGCTTACCTTGTTGGGCGCCCTCGGGCTGCATCATCCCAGTCGCTCGGGTCCGACCAGGCGATGTTAAATCTTTGCGCTTATCTAAATGGACTTGCTCGCCGTGATTAACATGCTTGACCTAGTTGCCCGCTCAGCGGCGACAAGCGATGGAGCTGCTCCCTAACGACGCGGCGCTTGTGCATGGGTCCGTCCACCAGCGCCGACAAACCTGAATGGCTGAGCTCGGCGCGGCAGCCACATAGTGCTACCTCGTCAAGCCTTGATTGCCTCGTCACCCTACAGGGCAACCAGCGGCTGTTGTCGGTCGAGGCGGCGAACTTCGTTCTTTACTGTGATGAGCCCGTAAGGGTCTCTTCAGAGATCAGCGTCGGCGATGCCCCACGGTGTCTCCTTCACTTTCACCCTGCAGCGAACCGCTTGCGTTAAAGGGGTGCACGAGCATCGCGACTCAGGGCTCTCTGGCTCTCCAGCCCTCACCCTCTGGCCTTGTCCACGGCATCGCGACACAGCATACCAGCGGCGGAGACTCGCTCGAGGGCAGGACCGGGGCGTAGAAGCGAAAGGGGAGCAAAAGCGAGAGGGAGGGACACGTGAGGACCTGCCAAGCGACCCCTCACTGCCGATGCAAGGACCCGACAACGCACCAGGCGACTCGATTCTCGAGATAAGTCACCCTCAGGAAGCATTAACTAACACGGCACCGTCCCTAACCAAGCGCAATCCCGGTGAAACAGCGTCGTTCTCCTTTCTCGCCGAGCGATGGCTGCTTGGCGCTAAGGGGACCTCCGAGCATCGCGACTCGGGGCTCTTACGGACCCGGGCGCTCACCTCTGGCCTTGACCACGGCATCACGACTGGCGTGCAGCGGCAGTGAAGCTTGCCTTGGGGCTGGGACCTGTCGGCGTGAAACATCAAGCCCTCGCAAGGTTGAAAGGAGAAGCGAGCTAAAGGCGGGATGAGCAACTCGCGTTGTTCCACAACAAGGATCATATTAACAAACAGGACCACATGCCTTACAAGCCCCCAGGCGCGCACTGATTCCTCGCGAGGCGGATCCTAAAACGCTAAATACGCGCTCTGCAAAAGCGCCATCATCAGCGGTGGGCGTCGGGCACTGGCGCCAACCCCATCGGATCGGGCGGCGGCGGCATGCGAGCCGCCCTGCTCCGAAGCGGCGCGAGCTCGAGGGCTCGTAGCTGTCGTCGCTTCGTCTCGGAGTCGTGAAAGAGCTCGGCGGTCGCTGGATCGCCAGCGCCTCCACCGCTGAGGCTGCCGAGGAAGCGGCGGCGAGCCTAGCCCTTGTCGGCGGGGCCTCGATCACCTCTCCGGGGCAGCCTCCGGCGGCGCCCTTCGCGCCGAAGACCTTGAAGAGCATGACCGAGCGCCGTCGTATTCGGTGGATCACGGCGCCTTGTCCCGCGGACCGGGCGATCTCGCACCAGCCTCGAGTCATGAAGACCTCGCCGAGGCGCGACCTCAACCTCTGCCCGGTTGCGAGGTCTGCAGCAGCGTCTTTGCTGCGAGCTCGAGGTCCTCCCGTGGCATCGCGAAGCGAAGAAGGAGGCGAATCCAAGACCGAGGAGGCATGGCGGCATGGAGTCTGAACTCCGGGAGGAGCCCTCGGCGTGGACTCGGGGGAGCAGCCGCGCACCTTCGCGACCCGCCGGCGCCAAGCGGTAGTCGCCCGAGGCGTCGCGTCAACCCCTTGAGCCCTCGATCTGGGCGTACAAGGGAAGCGGGAACCCGGTGGTGGCCGCTCGCACGAGACCTCGACACCACCTGGTGGGCACCCTCATTCCGATGGCGGAGGTTAGCCGTTTCTTGGCGGGGCGGGCGAGGACCCTCTCGAGCCTTTCCTTCTCTGCGCGGAAGAATCGGCGGATCGAACCATTGTAGCAAGAGGAGAAAGAACCGGGAAGAAGAATCAAGCGAAGCGGACGGAGGGCGCTCATCGTTCCGTGCCAAAAGCGGAGGAGGCCAACCACCGACCTCCACGATCGTGAGTAATCATGACCCGCTTTTCATGCGAGGACTTGTCAATTCGTGCGATGGCGAGGCATCGTGGGGAAGTGGAGCATACGTCAATCAACCGCCGCATGGCGCCCAAGGCCGCATCTTTGTTAGGGCCAGCGGTAACCGCGCCTTGCTTCGCCTCTCTGCTCAGCCAAGTCGAGGCGCGCCTTGGGCACAGGGGCTCTTGTCGGCGTTACAGGAGCAGGGGTCCCCGGACACTGCACACTGCACTGCGGCATGGCTCAAGGGGGCCCATCACGGCCCATCTTCATCAACACAAGGTCAAGACCCTCGAGAGGGGCCAAGCCTCATGAGGCGGACGATAAGGGAGCTTCCTTAGGCACGGCCTCATCGAGGCTGGCTCGTGAGGCCGGAGAGATCAAGGCGGGGTACCTCACGAGGTGCCGTGGCATAACCATGATGACCAAGAGGCGCCCGGTGAGGCGCCAGCCAGCGCATGTCCTCCTTTCCTCTTTGGTGCAAAGGAGCAAGCGCGACGAGAGCATCAAGCAAAGGTGTCCATTTGATTGCAACAAGACCAAGACCAGTCCAACGGCGGGAAGGAAGTCATTGTGGAGCCCAAGCGGCGTCACCACGAGCCTTTGTGGGCGAGGACCAACTTTAGTCGGGATAAGTGTACGGATGTTCCCCTTCAAAATGGCCAATTGTTGGTGCCCTTCCGCTCAATATTTGGGAAGAGGCCGGGGCCTTGCCTATAAATAGAACTAGCCACCCACAAGGTAGGAGAGTGCAGGATGAGTAGCTAGAGGCAAAATTTGGAATCGGAGAGAGAGAGAGGCTGAACTCCTCTTAGCAGTTCATCCTTGACCAGAACAGACCCTCATGAGGCTGTTCTTCCTTGTATTCATCACCATCAGCCCAGAGGCAATCCACCACACCACAAACTAGGTAGGGTATTACACCTAGCGGTGGCCCGAACTAGTATAAACCTTGTGTCTCTTGTGTTGTTCCTTTCATAGTTTAGATCCTAGCGGCGGGGGTGCGGTAGGTAGAGGCGAGATTCGCGTGCACCCGGTGTTGAACCTCAAGGTCTGCGGAACCCGAAATCCGGCAGTGAGGAGAGAATTCAGCGAAGAGTGAAATGATGGTTGCTTCGTCATCAAACTTAGGCTGAGGGGAGGTGGGGTTTTGTGATCTGACGGCTCGTTCTTGCCGGCCTTCTGACCGGGGTGACTCTTCGCGCATCTGCCTTCTAATTTGGTGGATGGCATTTGGGCCCTTGCTGCATGGCCCGCATGTCGGTGAACAAAAGTATAACGACATTCGATGGGGAGACATTTCAATGACCTAGGAGGAGCGAGAAGCGGTAGAGTGTCTCCTTTGTACTAGTAGTAATTGTTTTTACAGGGTAGCTGTAGAGTGTCTCCTTTGTACTAGTAGTAATTGTTTCTCGGTGCATAAGACAAAACAGCCCATCCACAGTAGTAAATAGTAAAATCAGTTCAAAAGCCCATATATTTCTTGAATGAGGCGCTACCCACAGCCCGACCTGCCCCCCAAAAAAAACCGGGTGCTCTTCTTCCTCCTTGCTCCCACCCACCTCCGTCATTTCGCTCCCTCGTAACCCCAAATTCCTCACCTCACTCCTCTGAAAACCCCAGCTCCTTCTTCCTCCTCCTCTGAGAAAACCTCCAGCTCCCTTCTTCTTCGCTTCTTTTCTACAACTAGGCTCGTCATTCGTTACTCTGCTCAAATCCGTGGCCTTGATCGGCGCCCTCAAGGAAAATGGGTCGGTGACCCAGGCGCCAAGAAGATGAGGCTCCTTGGTGGCGCTTTGTGTAGATCCGCACCAAGCAGCCGGGGAGAAGCGGCGACCCGCCCCACGGATCGGGAACCCGTAGAATCTCGGGTGGATCGCATCAGCGATCTCCCGAGCGCCATCCTTGGTGAGATCATCTCGCTTCTCCCCACCAAGGATTGCTGCCGCTTTTAAGTCCTCTCAATTCGGTGGTGCCCTCTATGGCGCGCGTTCCCTTAATCTTGGTGTCGTCGACTATCTCTCTTCAATGATTTTGAAATCCCGAGCCATCATCTCGTCCCACAGAGGCTCCGTTCAAAGCCTCTGCATCTGTCATGCTACTGAGCAAGCATACCATGCCACTGCAGTGGGCCTTTGGCTGGAATCCCACAATTCACAGAACTACAACTGCTTGAGTTCTACTATCCACAAATCACATACCACATACGAGCGCCATGAACTTGTGCCCTCGGCACGATGTCCATCTCGGGGTTTCGTCCTCTCTCCACACTGCCACCTTTGCGCGATGCTACCTACCAGAACAATATGGTACTAAACCTTGACTCCCATTTCTCAAAAACTTTCACTTGTCTTGGTTAGTATATCGGAGGCCTCATTGCACAGCATCATCCACTTGATTGCCTGCGTTGGAGTGCTTGGTGCTTGTTGTCCTGATTAGAATCGGTTGTCTCCAAATAAAATCGCCTAACCTTGTAAAATTGGAATTTTTTTTGACGGAAGGCAGCTCATCATCAAGATGCCCTTCACTTCAAGGTTGATCATTGATTCTAGTTATTCACCGTTGCAAATAACGTCCTCTCTGCTCCTAAAGCTGGAGACCTTGGGTGTAATACATGATCTCATGCTCATTTCAATATGGTGTTTGGCTCCACAGTTCTTGGTACTTTATATTATCATCTACACTTGTAACCATAAGCTGCATTTTAAATTTCTGCGCATAATTTATATATCATCTGGAGTACACATTTTGTACTAATATTATGTACTATGCTCAATGAAGAGTTTCTCCATGGATGGCCTATCAATGGTGCTGGATTCCGTCAAGATCTTATATATCCAAATGAATAGTTTTGATCTGAACAAGATTATTGGCTTGCGGCAATGCTTTCCATGTCTGGAGAAGTTGTATATAAAGGTGATAATTTCACGCACATTGGAAGCCCGCATATAGTGTACTAGAATTAACCGTTCAGCTATTGCTCTTTCGACACTCTTCTTTTAGACCTTAACTGTTTTCAATCTTCATGTCTATTTAGCCAACAGGACGGGGTAATAAAGTTATAACCAATCGGTGGATTTGTAAGCATCGGGATTTTCTCACTTCTAATGAGATTCGATTGAAGACAATAACGCTAGAACAATATGTAATCAACGATTACAAACACAAGATTTGTCACATTCTTCTGCTTTGAATCTTGAGGTTACTATTGTCCATCGGGCTTAAGTTTATCAGCAGCATGGTTTTGGCGGATGGGTATGTCGAAGAGCAAAAAAGGAGTTTCAGGTGGGCAAAAGAGCTTACGAACATGCGGGCTTCTATTTACAATATATTGTGGTCATAATCCACTAAATTTTATGACCGGGATGTTCATTCTATGGACTGACCGATCCATTTGGTGTGACTGCCGAAAATAGTCTTTGGAGTTAGATGTTGTTGCCCTTTTCAATCTGGTTTTTTGTAAACACGATGAACAATTAACCCTCGTGCTTTTATGCAGTTTGTAAGCTGGAGTTAGATGTTCTGCCCTTTTCAACTCGGCTGTGACTGTCATATTTTCTTTGAAACAAAAGGCAAATGGCTTGTCATTCGTTTAATTTAGACTGAAATATTGCAACAAATCCAAACCAAGGAAATAACATCACTCTACTTGGCTGCTTGAGCTCCTTTGTGCATTCTGAAGCCAAGTGATTAGCCCCACCAGCACCCACAAACTTATTTGAACTAGCACATCAAATGGGCTGTAAATTTTCATAGGAAAGGCTGGACATCTGGCGCTCACGCCATTGTCAGCGTAGTCAATAAGCGAGAGAATTACACTCTGACGGTGACACGAGGGACCCGACAAGTCGCGCAGTTTTTTAGGAACAAGCGGTTGTTATTTATACTAGTTTTAGCAATGGATCGAGGGTAACAACGAGGGCTGTCTTGAGGGGGCTGTGGCCCGTCTAGCGAGGTTTTATTTATGTTTACCACATCATGAGCCAGTTGTGTTTTTTGTTCTTGAAAATGGCTAGCCAGTTCTATTTTTTAAAAATACCCAAACAAGGCCTACTTGCTTTATCGGCCCTCTTTGCTGCAAATCTTTCAAGGCGAGGAGAGTTTCATTCGGTTTGCCCGAAATGGGCTGTACATTTTAAAACACATCAAACTAGGAATTAGTTTCAATTTTTTCATTACAAGATCTTAAATTCCATTGATTTTTATCGTGGACAATTATTTGGATTTTATATTTATATAAATTATTTTTCAAAATAGTTTGAATGTGAATCGATATTTCTGGATTAAAAATAGTTGACCGCACCGAAATATGCAAATTTTGTATACTTTTTAACCGTGGCCACAACATGGGGTGTGATGCTAACAACAAGAAGATGGGCTCCAAAAAAATTCTTAAGAATCAGCAAATGGGTTGTACATTATTAGAAATAATGGCAGATGGGATGTATGCTATTTTCCACAAATTTGAGGCTGACTTGTGCGCCTACTACAGGATGGCGTATGCTTTCATAAAAAAGGTTGGCCTTTACGCAATGCCACATCAACTTAGTCAACACACGAGCGGTGATTGTTGGATGTCCATCCAACGGTGTCGTCTTCTTCAATCTCTGCTCTTCATGCTCAAACCGCTGAAACAAGCGCCCGGCGGGACTGCTGCTCCCTCCTCCATGACCGGCTATGCTGCCGCGCGAGCCTCACGACCCCACCGTACTCCCATCGCTGGGCCTAGCCATCCCTCTACTCACCCACACATCTTTGTTATTCTCCGGCGACAGCAGACGAGACGATAAACCCTCGTAGTCCTTGGCGTGGGAAACAACTGCCAGTATTCCACAGCTCCGTGTCGTTCCCTTCCTAGGCCTCGCCGCCGTCCACCGCCACAGTGCTCTCGGCGCGGCCTGGTCAGCGTGGTCAATGAGCGACATCCATCGGAAGTGGACTGTCGTGGAGAGGTGACAGCTGAGTCCACGACGCATGCAAAATGCCTCCTTATTCAGCGCAAAATAATGATTCCTCCGGTGACAGCTAGGACCCACGAGGAAGGGCCTCGTATTTAGTGAAAAAATGGTCCCCGGCTGACAGTCGGACCCACCAGCTATATCTTCGCGCAAGGAAGTGCCTCCTTATTCAGCGCAAAAAAAATGAATACCCCACGCTATTGGAGCCCACCATATTGTTGGGCTGACTTGTGGAGCCTACTAAGTTGGCGGGGACGGAGATTTTTGTCAACAGTCAATAATCGATGACCGTATGATGTCCATCCAGCGGCCATAGTGCTTCTTCAACCTCTGGTCTTCTTGCTCCGGCCGCCCAAAGCAGCGCCCGGTCGTGCCGCTTTGCTCCTGCCTCCCATGGCGGCTGTGCTACCCGGAGGCCTCACCGCCCCATACTACTCCCACCCTTGGCCAAGCCATCCCTCCACTCACCCACACCCCTGTTATTCTGCGGCGGCGACAGCCTCACACATGGCCCGAACCGATGAGCAGCTCGTACTCCTATCCGCGTGGGCATCCTTTGCGCATCTTGCTGCGGCTCCGTGCGTGCCCTTCCTAAACCTCGCCGTCGTCCACCGCCGTGGTGCTCTCGTGGCGTGGTCAATGTGGTCAACCACCGACTTCCATCGGAAGAAATCTGTCACGTGGAGAGGCGACGGCGGGTCCACGGCAGCCGCAAAAGTGCCTCCTTATTATCACGGAAAATAATTATTCCTCCACGGCAGCGAGGACCCACGGACGGGGCACCAGTATTTTGTGAAAAAATTGTTTCCCCACTGCTGGGACCCACGGACCAGACCACCGTATTTCCGCAACGTTCCCCAGCTGTCATTTCGGACCCACGGAAGTGCCTCCTTATTACGCACAAAAAAATGAATACTCCCCCGGCTAGCTGGGACCCACCTTGCTGGGAGGCTGACTTGTGGGCCTACTAAGTTGAGGGGGACGAAGGGCTTTGCCAACTTAGTCAATATGAACGATTCTAGCGCCAGTGACCGTACGATGTCCATCCAACGGCCGTAGTGCTTCATCTACCTCTGGTCTTCTTGCTCCAGCCGCCCAAAGCAGCGCTGGTCGTGCCGCATGCTCCTGCCTTCCGTGGTCGACTGTGCTGCCGTAGAGGCCTCACCGCCCCTACTATTCCCACCGCTGGCCAGGCCCTGTGGCGATGGCAGCCTCACACCGCAGGCGAACCAGTGAACCCTCGTAGTCCTCTCCGTGCGGGCTTCCACTGCCGTGTCGTCCCCTTCCTAGGCCTCGCCATCGTCCACCGCCGTGGTGCTCTCCGGCGTGGTGTGCTCAGCGTGGTCAAGGCGACTTCCATCGGAAAAGTCTTTGTCGTGGAGAGGCGACAGCTGGTCCACAGCCACAACCAGTTTTCTTGTGATTTGCCAAGTAAATCGCTTTATCGGGCCTGTTGGGCTGCAAATCTTTCAAGGCGAGAGAGCTTTCATTAATTGGGCGAAAATAGCCCATCGATAATGAGAAATGGGTTGTACATTTTAAAACACATCAAACCGGCAATTAGTTTCAAATATCTTTTTTTCATTTCAAGATTTTAAATGACATTAATTTTTATCGTGGATAATTTGTTGGATTTTATATTGATATACATTTATTTTTAAAATCAGTTTGAATGTGAGTCGAAATTTGGGATTAAAACAGTTAGGACCCTTTTGAAATATGCAAAATTTAGTATAATTTTTTAACCATTGCCACAATATGGGCTGTAATGCTAACAAAAGAATATGGGCTCCAAAAACCTTAGAATTAGCAAATGGGCTGTAAATTATTAGTAATAATGGCAGATGGGCTGTATGTTGTTTTCCACAGATTTGAGGCTTTCCTAAAAAAGGTTGGCCTTTAAGCCTTGGTGTTGGATGTCCATCCAGCGGCCGTCGTCTTCTTCAATCTCTGCTCTTCTGCTCCACCACTCAAACAAGCGCCGGCGGACTGCTGCTCCCTCCTCCCTAGCAGGTGGCTGTCTTGCCGCCAGAGCCTCACCGCCCGACCGTACTCCCATCGCTGGCCTAGCCATCCCTCTACTCACCCACACTGCTTTGTTATTCTCTGGCGATGGCGGGCAGACGATAAACCCTCGTCGATCGTACTCCCCTCGGCGTGGGAAACAAGCTGCGAGTCTTCCACCCTCCGTGTAAATCGCCTTCCTAGGCCTCGCCGTTGTCCACCGCCTGGTGCTCTCGGTGTGGCGTGGTCAGCGTGGTCGAGACGACTTCCATCGGACGTGGGTATGCGTGGAGAGGCTGGCAGGCTGGGTCCACGGCGGCAAGGAAGTGCCTCCTTATTCGCGGAAAATAATGATTCCTCCACGGCGGCGAGGGACCCACGGACAGGCCACCATATTTCACAACGTTTCCCCACATTGCTGGGACCCACCGGCTACACCTTCGCCGCGCAAGGCGGTGCGTCAAGAAAAAACGATTTGCCCCACATTGGGACCCACCAGCCCCATTCTTGGGACCCACCAGCTACACCTTACGCAAAGGAAGTGCGTCGGGCAAAAAAAGCGATTAAGCCCCACATTGCTGGGACCCACCAGCTACATCTTATGCGCAGGAAGTGCACGGCGGTCGGGACCCACCTGGTCGAGCGTCGTGGCGTTGTCATGCAGTGGCGAACATATGCGTACATATATAGTGGTGGATGTAGAGACGCATGCGTGTAAGTAATAAAGCGGCGGGGTGCAAGAAAGAAAATCTGACCCGCGTATGTGTACATATGGGCGGGGTCTCAAGCGCCTACTTGCGCATCGTCGGCGAGGCTCGTTGACATGGCTGGGTCGGAGCGGAGAAACAGCGTCGTCGTCTTGTTCATGGGAGAGCAGCGGAATGCGTGGTCGTGTTCGCCGGGAGGCTTGGGCGGAGCGGCGATGAAGCGAGGCTGGCGTCTTTGCGAAGCGGAGAAGCGGCCTTGTGTTCGACCGGCCACGTTGAAGCAGGATCTGTTCGCCGGGAGGGTGTGGCGTGCCAAAAAGCGGAGAAGCGGACCTCCCTCGATTGAAGCAGGGGTCTGTTGATCGGGAGGGTGTTGCGTGCCGCAAAAGCGGAGAAAGCAGACCTCCTACGGTCGAAGCGAGGTCTGTTGATTGGGAGAGGTGTGGCGTACCGCAAAAGCGGAGAAGCAGTTTGTGTTGGGCGCTACGGTCAAAGCGGATGTCTGTTCGCCGGGAGGGTGTGGCATACATAAAGCAGGACTCCACGGGATCTGTTCATCTCCACGTCGACCTCCTCCAGCCTCCACGGGCTCTGTTCATCCAGCCTCCACGGGCTCTTGTTCATCCAGCCTCCACGGGCTCCTGTTCATCCAGCCTCCACGGGCTCCTGTTCATCCGGCCTCCACCTGCGCTACTCCACGGCTACTGTTCAACCACCCCTCCACAGTCTACTGTTCATCCAGCCCTCCACACCACGGGGTCCTGTTCAACCACCCCTCCACGGGCACCCCTCGACCGTCTACTGTTCATCCAGCCCTCCACACCACGGGGTCCTGTTCATCCACCCCTCCACGGGCACCCCTCCATCGTCTACTGTTCATCCAGCCCTCCACCACACCACGAGGTCATCCGAGGCAACAACGCCACCGCTCCTTTATTCATCAACCCCCCCCATAACCTCCTTTGTTCATCCCATCGATCGGCTTGATTAGCGGCGATAGCGAAGAATCGCTCGATCGGGTTAAGTTAACATCCATCGATCGTTCACTCGGGTTCGATAACCGTAGCTGCAGTACAATCGCTCGGGTTGATTAGAGCCCAATGCCTCACTCGGGTTGATTAGAGCCAACACCTACGCTTTTACAGCGCGTCGTGTATGAAAGAAAGCAGCATCGCTCGGCCCCGACCTCCCGTAACAAGGAACTCCCGAAATTTTCCTCCCCTCGCTTCTACCACGGTTTTTCCGTCATGGGCGGCCCAAAGAATGTCATGCAGCTGCGTCTCCGGCCCGCCGGGGCGAAAAGCCCATTTTACATCATGATTTTTGTCATAAGTAGGAGCCCACCACATCTATGATGATCACGGGTTTTGTCACAATTATCGTCATAGAAGTGTCATATGTATGTGAAAAAAATTCCTTCGGCCCAAAATGTCACGGATGTGTCTTTTTTTATAGTGAGGCCATGAAATCGAGATGAGATCCATGTATGAGAACAAAGTGTGGACTTTGGTTGACTTGCTGTTGATCGGCAAGCCATAGAAAATAAATGGAGCTTCAAGAGTAAGGCAGGACGCTAATAGTAGTGTTACTATCTACAAAGCTAGACTTGTCGAAAAGGTTTTGACAAAGTTCAAGGTCTTGCTTACATATTGAGCATCAAGATCTATAGAGATAGATCAAGGCGGCTTGATAAGTTTTCTTTCAATGAGTACATACCTTGACAAGATTTTGAAGTAGTTCAAAATGGAGCAGTCGAGAAAGAGTTCTTACGTATTCTTTGCTACCTCTTGAGCTTGCGTTGATCTTCCCGAAGAGGAGAGGATGATCACGTGAGTAGCATAAGTATTTCCTCGGTTTTGAGAACCAAGGTATCAATCGATGGGAGGCCCAGCGATTAGGGGTTGTCAATCCCTTCACGGTCACTTACGAGTGAGATCGATAGATAATATTTTTGGTATTTTTATATAAAGATACAAAGTGAAAAGTAAAAGGCAAAGTAAAAAAGCAAAGAAAGATTAAAGTGATGGAGATTGATATGATGAGAATAGACCGGGGCCATAGGTTTCGATAGTGGCTTCTCTCAAGAGCATAAGTATTCTCGGATTGGGTGAACAAATTCTTTGTTGAGCAATTGGCGAAATTGAGCATAGTTATGAGAATATCTAGGCATGATCATGTATATAGGCATCAAGTCCGTGACAAGTAGACCGACCGATTACGCATCTACTACTATTACTCCACTCATCGACCGCTATCCGGCATGCATCTAGAGTATTAAGCTAAAAAGCGAGTAGCGCTTTAAGCAAGATGACATGATGTAGAGATAAATTCATGCAATATGAAATAAACCCCATCTTGTTATCCTCGATGTAGCGATACAATCGTGCCTTGCTACCCTTACATCCTTTGGGAAAGGACACATAAGATCGAACCCAAAGCTAAGCACTTCTCCCATGGCAAGAAAAACCAATCTAGTAGGCCAAACCAAACTGATAATTGAAGAGACTTGCAAAGATAACCAATCATACATAAAAGAATTGAGAGAAGATTCAAATATTATTCATAGATAGACTTGATCATAAACCCACAATTCATCGGTCTCAACAAACACACATAAAAGAAGAAGATTACATCGAATAGATCTCCACGAGAGGGGAGAACATTGTATTGAGATCAAAAAGAGAAGAAGCCATCTAGCTAATAAATATGGACCCGAAGGTCTAAGGTAAACTACTCACACTTCATCGGAGGCTATGATGATGTAGAAGCCCTCCGTGATGGCGGCCCTCTCGGTGAACTCGGAACAGGCCCCAAGATGGGATCTCGTGGATCTGAGAAAGTTGCGGCGGTGGAATTAGGTTTTGGCTCTGTTACATTACGTTTGGGGATCTGGCGGATATATATAGGAGGAAGAAGTACGTCGGTGGAGCTTTGAGGGGCCAATGAGGCAGGGGCGCGCCCCCCACCCTCATGATCGCCTCTCTGATGCCTTGGTGTAGGGTCCAAGTCTCCTGGGTCTTATTCGGGAAGAAAATCACGTCCCAGAAAGGTTTATTCCGTTTGGACTCCGTTTGATATTCCGTTTCTTCGAAACACTGAAATAGGCAAAAAAACAGCAATTCTGGGCTGGGCCTCCGGTTAATAGGTTAGTCGCGAAAATAATGTAAAAGTGGAAAATAAAGCCCAATATAGTCCAAAACAGTAGATAATATAGCATGGAGCAATCAAAAATTATAGATACGTTGGAGACGTATCAGTTACAAGGTGCGAAATTGAGTAAGACTCAAAGCCCGACCACGGCAGAAGATAGAAAGAGAATGAAAGTCATTCCCTATGCCTCGACCATAGGTTCTATAAAGTATGCCATGCTGTGTACTAGATCTATTGTATACCCTACCTTTGAGTTTGGCAAGGGAGTACAATAGTGATCTAGGAGTAGATCACTAAACAGCGGTCAAAATTATCCTTAGTGGAATAAGGATATGTTTCTCGATTATGGAGGTGACAAAAGGTTCGTCTTAAAGAGTTACGTCGATGCAAGCTTTGACACAGATCTGGATGACTCTAAGTCTCGATCTAGATACATATTGAAAGTGGGAACAATTAACTAAAGTAGCTCCGTTCAAAGCATTGTTGACATAGAAATTTGCAAAATACATACGGATCTAAATGTGGCAAACCCGTTGACTAAATTTCTCTCACAAGCAAAACATGATCACACCTTAGTACTCTTTGGGTGTTAATCACATAAAGCGATGTGAACTAGATTACTGACTCTAGTAAACCTTTTGAGTGTTGGTCACATGGCGATGTGAACTATGGGTGTTAATCATATGGTGATGTGAACTATTGGTGTTAAATCACATGGCGATGTGAACTAGATTATTGACTCTAGTGCAAGTGGGAGACTGAAGGAAATATGCCTTGGAGGCAATAATAAAGTTATTTTTTATTTCCTTATTTCATGATAAATGTTTATTATTCATGCTAGAATTGTATTAACCGGAAACTTAGTGCATGTGTGAATACATAGACAAAACAAAATATCCCTAGTATGCCTCTACTTGACTAGCTCGTTTATCAAAGATGGTTATGTTTCCTAATCATTTGATGAACGGGATCACATCATTAGGAGAATGATGTGATAGACAAGACCCATTCGTTAGCATTAGCACTTTATCATTTAGTTTGTTGCTATTGTTTTCTTCATGACTTATACATGTTCCTATGACTATGAGATTATGCAACTCCCGAATACTGGAGGAACACCTTGTGTGCTATCAAGCGTCTAGCGTAAGCTGGGTGATTATAAAGATGCTCTCTGGTGTCTTCCATGGTGTTTGTTGAGTTGGCATAGATCGAGATTAGGATTTGTCACTTCAATTGTCGGAGAGGTATCTCTGGGCCCTCTCGGTAATGCATATCACTATAAGCCTTGCAAGCAATGTGACTAATGAGTTAGTTACGAGATCATGCATTACCGGACGAGTAAAGAGACTTGCCGGTAATGATATTGAACTAGGTATGGTGATACTGACGATTGAATCTCAGGCAAGTAACATACCGATGACAAAGGGAACAACGTATTTTGTTATGCACTTTGACCGATAAAGATATTCTTAGAATATGTAGGAGCGAATATGAGCATCCAGGTTCCGCTATTCGTTATTGACCAGAGATGTGTCTTTGTCATGTCTATATAGTTCTCGAACCCGTAGGATCTGCACGCTTAACGTTCAATGACGATTTGTATTATGACTTATGTGATTTGATGACCGAAGTTTGTTCGAAGTCCCGGATGAGATCGGGGACATGAAGAGGAGTCTCGAAATGGTCGAGAGGTAAAGATCGATATATTGGAAGGCTATATTCGGACATCGGAAAGGTTCCGATTGATTCGGGTATTTTTCGGAGTACTGGAGAGTTACGGGAATTCGCCGGGTGACGAGGAGTCTCGAAATGGTCGAGAGGTAAGGATCGATATATTGGAAGGCCTCCTCCTCCTCCCTCCTTTATATACATGGGAAGGGGACACCCCAAAGGCACAACAAAGTTTCTCTTAGTCGTGTGCAGCTCCCCCCTTCATGGTTACACACCTCGGTCATATCGTCGTATTGCTTAGGCGAAGCCCTGCGCCGGTAACTTCATCATTACCGTCACCACACCGGTAACTTCATCAAGCTTCGTGCTCCACGCTGGTGATAAACAACCGAGGGCGGCCCCACAGCCGCAATAACCTCAGGGAGCCACCAGGCTCGGTGTTCACCCTCTCCACAACACTTTCCCTTCGGAAGAGTCGCCTGAGGGGGGATGGGCGCAGGCAGCCTTCGAGTCACGCCTAGCGTCGCCGTGCCCTTGGACATCGTGGTGACCCCAGGCCCTGGCGACTCCTGACCGTGTGCTGCATGGCGTCGGCGTCATCGGAGAGGACGCAAAGGAGATCGGTATGGCGCGGGGGAGAGGTCTCCCCCGCACCTTCCCACGTCACCTCCGAGTCTGCCTTCTCCTCCTCGTCGGACCCGCCGGAGGACACCATCACTAGGGGCAGGGGCGGGAAGGCTCAGTCTGAGCCCATGCTCGTCGAAGATAGGCATGGCATCGGCGATCTTCTCCCCATCAAGGCGGCAGTACAACGGGAGATGGGTGTCCGGGGGGCAACCCTTGTCCTTCGCGAGCAGGAGGCGCATGACCTTACCTAGCTCCTTGAGGGAGTCCTAGATTAGGGGGTGTCCGGATAGCCGAACTATCATCTTTGGCCGGACTCCTAGACTATGAAGATACAATATTGTAGACTTAGTCCCGTGTCCGGATGGGACTTTCCTTGGCGTGGAAGGCAAGCTTGCGTCTGGGATATGTAGATCTCCTACCATTGTAACCGACTCTGTGTAACCCTAACCCTATTCGGTGTCTATATAAACCCGGGGTTTTAGTCCGTAAGACGAACAACAATCATACCATAGGCTATCTTCTAGGGTTTAGCCTCTTTGATCTCGTGGTAGATCTACTCTTGTACTACCCATATCATCAATATTAATCAAGCAGGGTAGGGTATTACCTCCATCGAGAGGGCCGAACAGGTAAAACATCGTGTCCCTTGTCTCCTGTTACCATCCGCCCTAGGCGCTTGATTCGGGACCCCCTACCGAGATCCGCGGTTTGACACGACATTGGTGCTTTTGAGAGTTCCTACGTATGCGTCACCTATAGGCCCGATGGCTCCTTCAATCATCAACAACAGCGCAGTCGGTGAGACTTTCTCCCGGACAGATCTTACGTCGGCGGCTTTACCTGCGGGCGATTCGCTAGGCCATCACGGAGCAAATCGGCTTCGCCCTGACCATCAGGTCAGATTTGGAAAGCTTGAACTATCGGCCGATGTCGCGGAGACTTGATCTTCGGCGGTTGAGCCGCACCGGCGTGCCGCCTTTGTCTCGATGGATGCGATCTAGCTCTCCGCCGCGAGCAGCGCCTGGAGGCGCTCGATATCGCTCCGACCCTGTCCGGGCGGTTTACGCCGTCGAGGGCGAGTGGTTGGACACGCCCGAGAACGGCGATCTCTGGCGATGAGCGAACTCCATCCCTGTCGCTGCGAAGCCGTGACTCCGGTGCGGACTCCTCTCCGGACTCTGAACCCTCCGTGCCCTGCGTCGAATCGATTAGGCGCGGTCATGGAGTTCACTGCGCGGACATCTTCGGCACTTTTGGCGACATCCTGAATTCACTAAAGTCTCTCTCTTTATCAGAGCCCTGGCGGACTACGGTCGGGAAGGTTGAGATCGAGACGATGAAGAAATTCGCGCACCCCCACCCACTTTGTATCCTTGTCGATAATTTAACCGACATGCCGACTTCGACTCACGAAGACATCGGCGGTATGGACGATGCGGAGCGACCAGAACCAGCGCTCTGAGGGCAGCTGGAAGGCCACCTCGTCATCGACATATACATGGTGGACATCCCAAAGATGGAACGACGATGGAACAACGGAGGATGACCCTCAAAGCAGCCCAAGCGCGGCGTCGTGGCGCCGCTCTAAATCCGCCCACGGCGAAGCGGTGATTCGGCGCGGAGATAATAACACCCCAAGCAGTCGAAGACAACCCCTCCAGCCAAAACTCAAGCGGGAGGAGGGAGGAGCAAGTCCGCCTGCGGCAGTCATGAAGAGGTAGAGGGCGATAATTACGTGCCTCCCTCCGAAGATGAGCAAGCCTCGGCGGCGGCAATTTATGGTGTACGAGGATCCGTCGAGCAGGGCGTTTCAAAGCGCGGGATTATGGCCATAGCAAGCAGCCTCGGGGAAAAAGCAGCAGCAACTTAGAGCTGACCAAGACTTGCTAGTGACAAATGGTGAAGTCCTTGCAGCGAAGAGTGAACTCGAGCCCCTCAAAGATACCGAAAGCGCATGCTACCCCAATTAGAAGCGGCACCCAAACCTCGTCACGGTATGATGCGGCCGACCCGGCCACCCGGTAACAGCGACAGAGAGCCTCTAGACCCTCCATTCAAGTTGCACCCGGCGCCCGCTCGACCAAAGCCGCGGAAACCGCCAGAACCTGCGAGACATATTGGAGGACAAGGCAAAGGCAAACAAGATCGATCTATAGATCGGCGTGGGTGCCCACGACGCGTGATGATAACCGTCGCGGATACAACAACTCCGGCGGGCGAACACAGTAGAACAAAGCTCATTTGAGCTACGTCGTGATATATTATCTGAGGCGCCGCACACCACTATGCTTCACAGATGAAGTAATGGATCATCAAATCCTGAGGGCTTCAAACCCGTAAACATGAATCATACGATGGTACCCACAGATCGTAGTGCGGATCGAGACTATCTCCTCATATCCACATGGCGCTGATGATCTACATGCCATCAAATACCTCCCTCAAGCTTAAGGACCAGCTCGGCATTGGCTAACAGCTTGCCGGCGAATCAATTGGTTGTTGGGAGGACACGGAAGCCGCATTCCTGATAACTTCGGGGCATATATATCGACCACCAGGCGCCCGATGACCTTAGCCATATAATTCAGCAGCGGAAGAATCGGCGGACAATTCTCGGCGCGGTTCTAACAAGAAAAATCAGATCATGTTGTCGGACCTTGAAGCTAGCAACCTTCAAACACAACATCATGACGAGTGGCTAGCCAGCACCTAGGGCGGAAAAGCGAAATCCATGGCAGCCCTCACCACACTCATGACCCGCTTTTTGCGGGGGAGGACAGTAGCTATCTGAAGCAACAACTTGGCCAAACACCTGTAGAGGGATACCAAGGACAGCAATGGCAGGTCGGCGTCGCAGCAAACAAAGCGCCGCGTGCGGCAATAATGCTGAAGATCACGGCGTCAATGCGGATTCGAGCTCTAAACGGTCGTGAAAAAGCCATTCAAAAGAAATACCGGGGCCTGTCCAACTTGGACCGAATACTCGATCACTTGTGCGGATACATGGCACCCCGGCCCAATAACCACACCACAGGAGATTGTTGGGTGTTCAAACAAGCAGGAAAGCTAAGCGCCGAAAACAACGACAAGGGGCTGCATAGCGATGGCGAGGAAGAGCCCGGACCGAACAATAGAGGACGAAGGGCTTCCCCACAAGTGCGGACGGTGAACATAATATCGCAACCCACATACCCAAAAGGGAAGGCGTGCACTAAGGGGCGTATATGCGATGGAGCCGGTCGCCCAGTTCAACCCATGGTCCTCTGCCCGATCACCTTTGATCGAAGGACCTACCACTAGCATGTCAATCGGCGGATTCGCATTGGTTCTTGACCCAATCATCGTGAGTTCACCTCACTAGAGTCTGATGGACGGTAGCAGCCTGAACCTGCTTTATCGGGATACGGTCATGCAAAATGGGCATAGACCCCTCAAGTATTAAACCCACAAAGGCGACCTTTAAAGGCGTCATACAGGTGTAAGAGGCCAATTATGCAGGCTCGATTACACTCGAAGTGGTCTTGGATCCCGGATAACTTCGGCGAAGAGTTAATCTTCGACATAGTCCGTTCCGCGGTGGCTATCACGCCTTTGCTCGGACGAACCGCATTGCAAAGTTCAATGCGGTGCCGCTACGCATACCTCAAGCTCAAGATGCGGGCCCTCGAGGTAATCACGATCAATACGAAACGAGCGCTCTCTCGAGCGGAGGAGCTGCAGCCCTCGCCCGGCGGTGCAAAACGAGCCTCTCACAGCAATTCGAGTCCGGCCATTAAGCGGACCGCACTATCCAGCGCCCGGTAACCTACAACAAGACCGCTGGCACGATCTAAGCAGCGTAGCAATCCGGCTAACCCCAACCTCGCGAAGTGCGAAGCGATTTTCTGGCGTACATACGCTGCGGAATACCATGGGCATAAGGGGAGGGACGACCACGGCATGCGCCAGTCAGGCTCAACCACTCCGATTGTGTCATTCTTTTCTTTCCTTTTTCTTACTTCGGGACTCTGTTCTGAAGCCTGTCGGCATTAGCGCCCGAACTCACGATGCAACAACCAGGAAACAGAAAGTTCTCGTCGAGTGTCAGTGGTCTCTACTACAGCATTATACCTGTTTTACATACCATCCGTAGCTTACCTGGAGGACATATTAAATAGTCCCATCCCTTGCTTATCGCACAATTTGTATCGTTCTGCTTTTATTGCGGTTTCTTTTGAATAAACAATATATAGCTCTTGCCTATTGTACATTCTTTCCCATTATATATGTTCATTTATGATATTGTTACCGTACAATTTGAGTGCGGCCAATACACTAGGGCTTAAGTACCCCAAAAGTATGGTGTGATAAGTCCGAACACTTTCACAAGTCACGGCACCGAACTTATAGCATTATATACATCGGCTCCGAATCATGTCTTGGGTCAATAGTTGGGTTTGCCCGGCTCCCATGTTTTGGTACCTTCGTTCCGTTATATCGGCTAAGAGCAGCTGGGAGAACCAACTGCGATTGTGCGGTTGAGCTGGGTTGAGCACCTCGGTGGAAAAGCTAAAACTAGCCGTCATGATAAGGCGAGCGATCGATGTTGAGAGGTTTTTGAGTCCCTAAAGACTTATGCGCTTAGGCGAGAACCGGCATTGTCGGCCAAAGCGTGGATAGCGCCCGAACTCGGTCTTCGAATACTAGGGGCCGAAATTTAAAATTATAGAATTCTATGGCTAAGTGAGTGTTCAAGCACTATAAGTCCGGTTGCCTTGTTACGTTCGTTGGCGCCTCCCGATGGACCCAATAATGGGAACAAGAGCTCAAGTTTATCGAACACCCAGCACTTTCGTGGCATGGGGCTGAAATAACGACTTGCCATCTCTCAAATTTGATAACGCCTGAAGGTAATATTTTAAATTAACAAGTGTTGCTTGCGCATATGAACAAGTTTTTCAGCGTCTGAGGATAACAAATCATGAGCCTATTCAAAAATTACATCTTTGGAGCACTCATCCGCTATCGGCGGGCACCCTTGGGCGCCCTCATAATACATTCGGGCTGCGATGATCCTTGCCCTTGGTGGCCCGTCCGTCACAAGCTTCTCCGCATCAGCTTGCCCAGTGCACTTTAGCAGCGGGCAAGGGCCCGGAACCTTGATGCAGGCCAGGCGCGATGACTTCAATCCATGGACAGGCATCCACCAGCGCTGCACTAGCCAGTAGCTCCAGGCATGGCTTCCAATAGCCCACCAGCAGACTAGGGCCCTTCATGGCTGTTGGCGACCTTGTGGAGCTCGACCAGCTGCTTCTGGTCTCGAGGCACAAACATTCGACCTCGACATCTTGAGACCAGAACACCTTCTCCGTCGACCTCCTCCTTGGCGCGGTAGAAGCGGCAGCACTCAGGACACCTGCGGGGCAGATCTGCGAATGCTCTGGAGAGCTCCGAATCCGGGTAAGTAATAGGTAATTCACTTTCACATGCTTGCTTTGCATAAGAATGCCTTACCGCGCTATCTTCTTTAATGATTCAATTTCTTGGAGGCTTTTTGGGCCTCGGCCTTAGCGGCTTTGGCACTCTCAAGAGCGAGGCAAGCTCGGACTCTCGAGTCTTGAGTCACGCTCCAAACTCTCGTGTTTTTACGAGCACAGGCCTCTTGCCACCTCCGCCACCCTCTCCTCTTCTTCTCTCGCTCGGTGCGCTCATGGCTTCGCTTTGCTTCGACGCGGACACGCTTCCTTCAAGTCGCCACCTCGTTAAGTGGCCCTAATACACGTTATTCTGTCATTTTGTGCAACGAATCCTTTCTATAAGTATTTCTTTAATAAGGTATTGCTTACCTTCCTTGTCCTCGAGCTGCTTCTTGGCAAGGCTGAGCTCGTTCTCGGACCGCTCGAGGCTCTTCTTCAATGTTGACCTCCATGATCCGTCTGGCGAAAGTCGGCAGCCGCTTTGCATTCCCATATTGACATACTTATGTTAGACTCCTGCGTATATCTTTTTAGATCCTTAGTCGGATTTTCTTTCGAACACCGAACTAAGCATCAGAACTCTTGTCTATCGGTAATATTTTTACATATTCTAAACTTACCTCAAAGCTGTTAGAAGGCTGTGCAGGCTTGATCAGCCGCTCTTGGTTGGAGAACTTTGCGGATCACCACACTCCATAGCGTTGCGGTGCTCCTCCGTTGATGGAAACCTTGTTAAGCGCCTCCGATAAGCTATCGGGTGCCTCGGTTGGCGGAGGACACCGGCGTCTTACCCTTCCTCTGAAGGAGCCGCTTGCGGACTTGAACCGCTGAAGGTTCGATGTAGAGTCGGATGAGGTCGGGCTTAGAGCCACAGGGGGTCTCGCTCCCTCGCGCTGGGTCAGGAGGTTGCCTTGCGGCGCCTCTGCGCCACCTCTCTTGACCAGGCCCCCTTGGGGCCCACCTTGGCGTCGTCCGCGGCGTGAGTGAGGGCGGCGGAAGTAGTACTTTCCACTTCCGCGAACTCGAGGGACCCGCTCGGCGAGCGGCGAAGCTCGTCCTTGGCGGGCTGCATGATTGTTGGCATTAGAGAACACTATGCAATGAAAAAAAAGCGAGGTATCGGACACTTACGATCTCGCGAGCCTTGGCCCTTGTTAGCCCTCCTCCTCCTCGTTGTCGGCGTTGGTGGAAGTCGGAGAAGGTCCTTCCTTCTTGGACCCTCCGGCCTCCGGTTAGGCGGCCTTCCTTTTTCTTCTCCCCGCTAGAGAGGCTCTTCCTCCTCCTCTTCCTCGAAGGAGGATTCCGCCTCTCGAGGTTGTCGATGAGTCCGACAGGCCCTGCGTCGAGGAGCTCTTCGAGTTCCGTGGCCTTCTTCTTGGCCTTCTTCTCCGCACCACTTATGAATAGCCGGGCCGGCCTTCAATCGTCGGGCGTCCGGCTGGTCTTCTAGCAAAAGGGCGGACGGTTAATCTGTCGGGGCGTCTTCACCGATCTGTCAAGGTTAGGGATTTTTAGATCCGCATAAGTCAAACTATGAAAAAAGTCCCATAAAGGGTAAAATAACTTACCTCTTGGCGACGCTGCGAGCTGAATCCGCGATCTTCGGTGGCGGATGTGGGAGCCTCGGCGTATTGAACAGCACCTTCGAGGCATCTTCGTCACGTAGTGTCGAAGAGCCTTTTCAGAGATTGGGTGTTGTGCGGATCGAACTCCCACAATTTGAAGGCCCGTTGTTGGCATGGGAGAATCCGGCGGATGAGCATCACGGATACGTTGACAAGCACGAGATTCTTGTCCACGGGTTTGGACCTTGAGTTTGGAGTCGGACAGCTCATCGAATCCCCCACGTCAGGCCCGTCTCTTTCCATGATGTGAGCCGTGTGGGAAGCGGATCGAATTCAGGGCCGCCGCCCATTGAAGTCATGGGCTCGGTGATGTAGAACCACCCGATTGCCACCCTTTATGGTCTCCCCAAAGAGCCCTCGAGCCATAGGACTTTGGCCATCTTGCCAACCATGCACCTCCGCACTCCACTTGGCGGCCGCCCTCTACCGGCGACATTGAAGATCTTCAGCCATAGGCGAAGTGGGGCTGGATGCGAGAAAGGCCTCGCTGCGGACGATGCGCCGAGATGTTGAGGATGTTGAGGGCGGATCATGGAAATCAGGCCGTAGTAGAACATGAGCCGGACAAATGGGTGAAGTGGAAAACCTAGTCCGTGGAGGAAGTGGGTGAGAACACCACCCTCTCATGGGGCCGGGGATGGGAATGACTGCCCCTCGTCGGGTGGCAGTCTTGCGATGGTGCTGGACAAGTATCCGGCCTTCCGGCTTTGATGTGCCCCTCTGTGGAGGAGGCCATCCACTGCCTCCCGCTCCGGACATAGTTGGAGAAGGTTGAGTTGGGATGTGCAGACTTGGTGCTGGAGCTCAGTCTTGAAATGGATGAGCAAAAGGAGGAAGAAGGCGTGGGTGAAAGGTGGATCCTTATCCTTATATGGGCAGACGAAGCTATGCATCCCTTGACTGGTAAAACTTCGCTTATCTCCCAGCGCTTGTAATCAATAAGCGCGGATGGGTTCCCGTCTGTATTGATGAGAATCCCGGAATAAGGGGGCACGATCTCCGCTTTGATAAGGCGTGCCAAGAAACACGCCTCGCTAAGCGGCGAGGTGGGACGGTAAAAACGATCGAATAAAGGCTTGGCGTGGGTGATGTCACGCGAATACGTCAGCGAATCTGTGCAAAATTATTCTCTCATGGTATGTGGAACTTGTTTTGCGAGCGGACACTATCCTGGTGTTCAAAACCTTCTATAAATATCGGAGGAAGAACCCGCCTTGCAATGCGAAGACAATATCAGCGCCCGGACTGTCGTCATTGAAGCCTGTTGAGGGGAGACTCTTGAGAGTCTGGATTAGGGGTGTCCGGATAGCGAACTATCATATTGGCGGACTCTAGACTATGAAGATACAAGATTGAAGACTTACGTCCGTGTCCGGATGGGACTTTCCTTGGCGTGGAAGGCAAGCTTGGCGATCTGGATATGTAGATCTCCTACCATTGTAACCGACTCTGTGTAACCCTAACCTATTGGTGTCTATATAAACGGAGGGTTTAGTCCGTGGGGCGAACAACAATCATACCATAGGCTAGCTTCTAGGGTTTAGCCTCTCTGATCTAGTGGTAGATCTACTCTTGTACTACCCATATCATCAACATTAATCAAGCGAGGGTAGGGTATTACCTCCATCGAGAGCGAACACAGGTAAAAGCGTTGTGTCCCTTGTCTCCTGTTACCATCCGCCTAAACGCCAGTTCGGGACCCCCTACCGAGATCCGCCGATTTTGACACCGCTCCTTGTCGGGCAGAGTTGTCGGCGCATCGGGAGGTTAAGTCCTCCGCACATGAATCTCCGGCGCGAAGCATGCTTGGAGTGGGGCGGTATTGCGTCGAAATTCCTTGAAGATCATGCCCCCCGTCAGCCTCTTCGCCTTCGGGTCGTCCATCTTCAAGTCGGCCACCATCTTCTCCAGCAACTGCTCCGCCCAGGGATCGGTGAGCTTCTCATGAGACCACACCACCCAGAGCGTCGGCAGCCCCTGTCGGCAGCTCCAGTCGAGGATAGGAGCACTTCGCATCCATGAAGATCCACTTGTTCCGGAATTCCTCCACCTTCTTCCCGGCTCGCGAGATCGCGTTACTACTGTTGGCCGCGATGAAGCTGGCGCACCCCGAGCACTGGCTGCCGTTGATCCACGGGTAGAAGAAGTGGTGGAATAGCGCCACGGAAAGCATCACCCCCGCAAACGCCTCACAATAGAAGGCAAAGATTGAGGAAAATGGAGATGGGATGAAGTTGGAGGGCGTGGAGCTTGTAATGGCGGAGAATGGCGTAAAAGAAACTGGAAAAGGGGGGACCAACCAGGCGAAGACATTGTGCAGGAAGAAGGGGTAAAAGGTACCGCTCAAAGTATCCGCTGGCGAAACTGGCGGGCGCCGCCTCCCCTTGTTGCTGCTGCTTCGCGTCGGTTGGGCGGCGATAAGTCTTTCTCCTCGGTGATGGTGGGCCGCTCAGGGCTAGCTTCGAGCCAAAATCGAGCGTCGGCGGGCGAACTACGCCTTAGCCGGAAGCCATTGGTAGCAAGCTCGGGAAGATTAGCGATCTGGAGCTTTTCTGAGCAGAAGGAGAAGGGATGCAGGCAAAGGCGAAGGAAGGAAGGCAATGAAAACCGCGGCGGACACGAGCCTTTTGTCAGCCCGGGCGGTTGTCCGAGCAGCATGGGGAAGCGGAGGCGCCCATGTCCATCAATGCCACATCAATCGTCGAGTGCATGCGGTTAGGGCCCATGGCGATCCGCTTGCTGCCCTGGCAACCTGAAAGCCAAGTCCGAAAGTGCACAGAAGTGGGAGCTCTTGTTGGTGTTAAGGAGCGGTACTGCCGGACTTGCGCCTCTGAGCATGACATGGCTCCATCGAAGGCTGGTATGGCCCAGCTTCAACATTGACAACTCAAGACCCTCGCGAGGCGAGCCTCATAGTCCGCACCAAGACCTCCGTGGGGCGGCTTCCTCGGGCTGGCTCAGGGGCGGAGATCTCAATGCAAGGCTCGCCTCGCGATCGGATGATGTGAGCCATGGCGACCAAGGCCAGGCGGCGGCAATGACAGTGCGGTTTTCCTCTTTGGTGCTGAGGCAGCGCATGCGTAAAATCCCGAGAATCGACAAGATTTCCATTTCGTTGCAACAAGACCAGAACCGCCGGGGCCAGCGGGGCCGGAGGTCATCGCCGAAAACCTGCAGGCGTCACGACGAAGGATTTTGCGCAAAGACTACTTTGCCGGGATAGCATGCTAGCTGTCCCCCTTGAATTTGGCGTTGTGGGATCCTTCCGCCTACATTTGGGAAGAGGACCAAGGTCATTATAAATAGGACTTAGCCACCAGTGGAAGAATTAAGCGGCGGACATATCATTCAGACCATCCTCACACCAACCAGCTCATCGAGCACTAGAACACCTCTCCTTCTGAGGTTGTTCTCCACTGTACTAGTTCATCCTCAGCCCCTCGAGGCAAATCCACCACAAATCTGTAGTAAGGTGTTACCACAAAATTGGACCAAGCAGGATAAACTGATGTGTCTCTTTTCCATTCGAGTTAGTCCGGGCTGGAGCCAGTGAGATTAGCGAAGTAGGCAGGCTGGGGAGGGCCGAGTTCTTTGCATGCACCCGGAGTTGAACCTCTTAAGGAGTGCGGAACCTGAATCCGACACCATGCGTAAATGGCAGTTGCTTGCCCGCCACCCGCCCTTGCTTGCTAACACCAACCGAGGCCAAGAGGACTGGAGAAGCGCCCATGAGCAGAAACAACACCATAACGAGCAGGAGGAACCACCTCTACCGCCCGTCGTGCGGGAGGCGAGCCTCGGCACCGTCGTGATAACCCGTCCGGGAGGCGGCAGCGGGCATGCCAGGCCACCACTAGCCCGGCCGGGCCCAAAGCGGGCCCGCTAAGCCCGTCGGCCATCTTTGCAGCAAGCGGCGATGGCGCCTACAAAGCACCAGCACGCCGCCTCTCCCGCCTCGAAGCCATAAATGGAGCCCACCCCAAAGCGGCCTACCGGGCGGATGGGGCCGAAGGGCCAGATCTGGGCAAGCGGCGCCGCGACCACGCTGCCGTCTCTCGCCGCCAGCAGCGCGCCCACGCCGATGTACGCCCCGCTCGCGCCCGAGAACTGCCACCATGCAGGACCGCCGTCGCCCGGAGACAACACCGGAATCGCACCATCCCGGAGACAGGAGAAAGGCGCCGCCCGGCAACATCGCCAAAGCCAGGCCAGCTAAACCTTGAGCGGCGAGGAGGGGAGCGGAGGTTAGGAGAATGAGCCGGAAGTGAATGAACCTGATCGCCCAGGGGAGGAATAAAGACTAGCCATTGCATTTAGATGGAGCCGCCCTCGGGAGGTCCTTGTGTTGCCCCTTGTCATGAGCGCTTCCTTAACCTTTGCCTAAGAACTCCCCTCCATCTGCCTCCCCAGATGGTATCGCCCGGGACCACAGGCGCCCGCTCTCCTCGGCCTCATACCGCATACATCTTCAGTAACCGACCTCGCCGATCCTTCATTGTCGCCTCCCCCGTCTTGGTACACGCCGGCAAAATGCCGATCACTGCTCCCCTCCGCCCCGTAACTCACGTGACTCGATAGTGTGCGCACGCGCGTCTGTGTGGTAGAAATGGATGGGTAAGGGGTCTGGGCTATGGTCTCTTCATTACTCCCTCATGTTTTGGTTTATAGGGTATAAATTTGAAATCTCATCAACCAAGGTAGATGGTGAGTAGAGGATCACGCAATTTACGAAATTACACAAACTTTAATCTGCATTAATTACAATGTATGCATGAATGACCACTAAGACCATGGTAATAGTATAATAGCAGTTAGCTATAAAGTGTCATGTCATCTATAGCCAACCTTATAGCCAATATGTATAACAATTAGCTATAAGTATGTGCTATTTTATTAATACATGGCACACCTTCCACTCTCACATAGTGCCTAGGAGCATGTGTTGTAGATGGCTCTTGCATGAGAGTCCACTTACATTCTTGCTCCTATCCTGTCTCCTCCAACCAAGTATAGAAATATTATTTTACTCCTTACAGCCCGCTGACTGTACCTTATTTTACTTGCTCTAAATGAGTAGGAATAGTTACATCCATTGATTGGTTTTTTTAATCTTTGCATGCATCAATTTAATGCATTTCGAAATGTGAACATGTGATGAAAAGAAGTGAAAATGAGACTTATAATATGAAAACCCAAGAAAATGAGATGAGCCAAATAAACTGAAACAGAGAGAGTAGGTCTGTGGCGATCTAGCCTGGACGATTTTAGAAAATGACGTGGCAACCTTCTATTCTGTGATTCGTGCTAGAATAATCTAACAGCAATGAAGCCATTCGAGACGAGACGCCAAATTACATTCAGGCGTTATCATCTAGGAAAATTAAAGCACGCACTGGGGACTGCGGCCCCACATTTGCGTGCCCCAAATCCACTGCCGCATAGTTGTGGATAGTTCACGATTACTTCGAGAGAAACTAGAGGAGTTCTTAGCAGATTTATTAAGGCGAGCCAGTAGCGAGTAGTTCTCTTGGATTTTATGCGGAATGGAGAGTAATCCAAGGTTGACGGTGAATGGGCTTCTAGCCTTTTCTGATTACGGGGGCAACTCCAACTCGACAACCCATTTAGATCGGCAGCGTCTATTTGGGTCGGCCGCGGACAGTAAAGTTATTTAAGCGCCCGACGGCAATAGCGTCCGCTTTTCATCCGCCTGTCGACTCATTCTCGGCCCAATTTTGAGCCTCATTTGTGTCAGAGCGGACACGAAGCAGACGCGCGTGGCGCCCGCCTCCTCACCCCTGGTCCTCTAGTCGGTGGCACTTTGGCCATCCACTCCCACCCCATATCGATAGCAAACCCTCACCCGCCTCCGCCCCATCGCCGCCGCCGTCCATTTTCGGTGCCTCTGCCAGCATCCGGTGCCGACACACCTCCCCCAAACGCCGCCACCTCCTACGTCGCCGCCACCACAACCTCGTCGTTGAGGCATCAAAGCTTCTGACCCCCATGTCCCAACTCCGCCGCGTGCAGGAAGCTGCCTCCCCGCCCCGGCTAGCTCCTTCGTCCAACAACGCCCACTGTCCTGACGCTGGCACGCTCGCTGGACGCCACCAGGCCAGCCACCTGGTCAAAGGAAGGCATGCATCTCTTTGCCGGCCAGCTTCTTCGTTAACGCCCGCAAGTTGTTTGACAGTTTGCCAAAGCAAATGGACTCCGCCAACAAGATCTTTCTTCATAATTTCCTTTGTGACTCCGACGATTCCTCGTCTGACAATGAGGAGGAGATCTTGGCTACCGTGTTGGTCCATCACCGCCTTAATAGCCAGCGGCCGTTGTTCCATGGCTCGATCCCGGGGCACCTTCCGGCGTTGAATCACAACCGAGAGAGAGCGGTCATTTCCATCTTTGGAAGGACTACTTTGACACAACCAATCCGTTGTTCAAACATCATAAATTTCGGCAGCATTTCTATATGGTTAGGTATCTTTTCAACCGTATTAGACAGGGGTTGTCAGATAACATAATTATTCGAGTTCAAGGGGATGCCCTTGGAAAGATTGGCTTCTCATCTTATCAAAAATGCGTTGCAGCCATCCGGATGTTTGCATATGCGGTGTCGGGATGATCTCATTGATGGTCGTCCGTATGAGCAAGTCTACATGCCTAGACTCCATGTACAAGTTCTACAAGGATGTGATTGCTTTGTTTGGCCATGAGTACTTGAGAAAACCCATTGCTCAAATACAACCAGCTTGTTCGCGATGAATGCCAGCAGGGGCTACTATGGCTAATTGCTCCCACTTGTTCACATTCAGATCCATTATGTATTTTGCAAATTTTATGTCTACAATGCTCTGCCTAGAGCTACTCTAATAGTTGCTCCAACTTTCAATATGCATCGAGTGAGACCTTTGAGTCATCTAGATTAGTGTGTTAAAGCTTGCATCGATGTAACCTTTTGACGAACTCTTTGTCACTTCTATAACGAGAAATATTTCCTTAGTCCTCTTAGGTAACTAAGGATAACTTTGACCGCTGTCATTGATCTACTCCCGGATCACTATTGTACCCCTTGCCAAACTCATGGCAAGATGCATAATAGATGCGGTATCAGACCGGCATACTTTATAGAACCTATGGCTGAGGCATAAGAAATGACTTTCATTCTCTTTCTATTTTCCGCCATGGTGGGTTTTTGAGTCTTACTCAACTTTACACCTTATAATACAGGCAAGAACTCCTTCTTTGGTTGTTCCATTTTAATTACTTCAAAATCTTGTCAAAGGTATGTACTTATTGAAAAAATCTTATCAAGCGTCCTGATCTATCTCTATAGATCTTGATGCTCAATATATAACAACTTCACGAGGTCTTTCTTTGAAAACTCATTTCAAATACTCCTTTATGATTTCTAGAAAATTCTACATCATTTCCGATCAACAATATGTCATTCACATATACTTATCGGAAAATTTGTAGTGCTCCCTCACTTTCTTGCAAATACAGGCTTTCCAAAGTACGTATAAAACTATGTCTTTGATCACACTATCAAAGTGTATATTCCAACTCGAGATACTTGCACCAGTCCATAGATGGATCATTTGGAGCTTGCACACTTTATTAGCACCTTTAGGATCGACAAAACCTTCGGTATCATCATATACAACTCTTCTTTAATAAATCCATTAAGGAATGCAGTTTTGACATCCATTTGCCAGATTTCATAAATGTGGCAGTGCTAAAATGATTGAACAGACTTAAGCATCGATCTGGTGAGAAAATCTCATCGTATTCAACAAATTGAACTTGTCAAAACCTTTGCGACAATTCGAGCTTTGTGAATAGTAACACTACCATCAGCGTTAGCCTTCCTCTTGTAGATCCATTTATTCTCTGTGGCTTGCCGATCATCGAGCAAGTCAACCAAGAATCCACACTTTGTTCTCATACATGGATCCCATCTCAGATTTCATGGCCTCAAGCCATTTTGCGGAATCTGGGCTCATCGTTCTTCCTCATAGTTTGTAGGTTCGTCATGGTCTAATGCGTAACCTCGAACAGGATTACCGTACTGCACAGTGCGGGCATGCTCTGGTTGACCTCGATGTTCGGTAGTAACTTGATACGAAGTTTCATGATCATCATCATTAGCTTCCTCGCTAATTGGTGTAGGCATCACTTTGGAACTGATTTCTGTGATGAACTACTTTCCAATTTGGGAGAAGGTACAATTACCTCATCAAGTTCTACTTTCCTCCCTCACTTCTTTCGAAGAAACTCCTTCTCTAGAAATAATTGATTTTAGCAACAAATATCTTGCCTTGGATCTATGATAGATGGTGTACCCAACAGATTTCCTTTGGGTATACTATGAAAGCGCATTTCTCGATTGAGGTTCGAGGCTTATCGGGTTCAATTTTTTTTCACATAAGCGTCGCAACCCCAAACTTTAAGAAACTACAGCTTAGGTTTCTTCCCCAACGGCCTGCCTATCACGGAGAGTCTTTAGCTCGGCCTCCACTGGCAGCGCTCCTCGGCAGCCTCGGCGTCCTTCACCGCCACGCTGCGGGCTACCGCGACTAGGTCGGCAGCATGCTCGCCCTCCTCGAGCTGCCACGGCTGGCGCCGAGCCCCGCCAGCCGGAGCGTCGGCGAAGCCATCTGAGATCAGCTCGGCGCCACGACACCATCGGCGGTGATCAGCCGAAGATCATCATGAAGCTGGTTCAACGCGGAAAGAGCCTCCTCTAGAGCACCGGCAGCGGCAGAAAAGCCCGCAGTCCAGCAAGCGTGATGGGCGGGGGAACCGCAGCGCGGCCTAAAACAGCGAAGCGAATCTGACGAAAGGGCAGGGCTCCAGGCCCGGCGTGACCTCAGCGGTAGTGAGGTGGGTGCCTCTGGTCGGCACAGCTGCGAGACCGCCCTCCTCGAGGATGGGCCTCCGAGCATCGGGAGGACGACCCAGCCACGGGAGCTCGCGGCCCGGCCCCATCCTTCTGCGCCAGAGGTGGCGCGGCCGCGGCAAGCTGCTTGGCCTCGGTGGTTCCGGCCCCCCTCCTCCTTATTCTTCGGCAAGGGCGTTGGCCTGGAAGCACAGGAGGTAAATGTCAAGACACTACGACAAGATCAAGAAGCAAGGACAAGATGGTGCACTTACTGGTCCGTGTCGGCGTAATCCCTCGTCCTCTTCAGGAGCGCGAGGCCCGCAGGCTTCATGGGCATGGGAGCCGTCGTGCCCTCAGGGGCAGACGGGCGCATGACCAGCTTTGGAATGGGTGGCGGTTGGCGACGAGGCAGAGGCGTTGCCTTGGGAGATCAACACCGACCTGCCCTTCCTCGGGACCCCCAGCTTCACCTTCTACGGAGGGGTGCCCTTGGACATCGTGGTGACCCCGGCAGAGCGCGGCGACTCCCTGACCGTGTGCTCGCCGGCGTCGGCGTCATCGGAGAGGACGCAAAGGAGATCGGTATGGCGCGGGGGAGAGGTCTCCCCCGCACCTTCCCACGTCACCTCCGAGTCTGCCTTCTCCTCCTCGTCGGACCCGCCGGAGGACACCATCACTAGGGAGCCCGGGGGCCGGGAAGGCTCCAGAGGTACGAGCCCATGCTCGTCGAAGATAGGCATGGCATCGGCGATCTTCTCCCCATCAAGGCGGCAGTACAACGGGAGATGGGTGTCCGGGGGGCAACCCTTGTCCTTCCCGAGCAGGAGGCGCATGACCTTACCTAGCTCCTTGAGGGAGTCCTAGATTAGGGGGTGTCCGGATAGCCGAACTATCATCTTTGGCCGGACTCCTAGACTATGAAGATACAATATTGTAGACTTCGTCCCGTGTCCGGATGGGACTTTCCTTGGCGTGGAAGGCAAGCTTGCGTCTGGGATATGTAGATCTCCTACCATTGTAACCGACTCTGTGTAACCCTAACCCTATTCGGTGTCTATATAAACCCGGGGTTTTAGTCCGTAAGACGAACAACAATCATACCATAGGCTATCTTCTAGGGTTTAGCCTCTTTGATCTCGTGGTAGATCTACTCTTGTACTACCCATATCATCAATATTAATCAAGCAGGGTAGGGTATTACCTCCATCGAGAGGGCCGAACAGGTAAAACATCGTGTCCCTTGTCTCCTGTTACCATCCGCCCTAGGCGCTTGATTCGGGACCCCCTACCGAGATCCGCGGTTTGACACGACATTGGTGCTTTTGAGAGTTCCTACGTATGCGTCACCTATAGGCCCGATGGCTCCTTCAATCATCAACAACAGCGCAGTCGGTGAGACTTTCTCCCGGACAGATCTTACGTCGGCGGCTTTACCTGCGGGCGATTCGCTAGGCCATCACGGAGCAAATCGGCTTCGCCCTGACCATCAGGTCAGATTTGGAAAGCTTGAACTATCGGCCGATGTCGCGGAGACTTGATCTTCGGCGGTTGAGCCGCACCGGCGTGCCGCCTTTGTCTCGATGGATGCGATCTAGCTCTCCGCCGCGAGCAGCGCCTGGAGGCGCTCGATATCGCTCCGACCCTGTCCGGGCGGTTTACGCCGTCGAGGGCGAGTGGTTGGACACGCCCGAGAACGGCGATCTCTGGCGATGAGCGAACTCCATCCCTGTCGCTGCGAAGCCGTGACTCCGGTGCGGACTCCTCTCCGGACTCTGAACCCTCCGTGCCCTGCGTCGAATCGATTAGGCGCGGTCATGGAGTTCACTGCGCGGACATCTTCGGCACTTTTGGCGACATCCTGAATTCACTAAAGTCTCTCTCTTTATCAGAGCCCTGGCGGACTACGGTCGGGAAGGTTGAGATCGAGACGATGAAGAAATTCGCGCACCCCCACCCACTTTGTATCCTTGTCGATAATTTAACCGACATGCCGACTTCGACTCACGAAGACATCGGCGGTATGGACGATGCGGAGCGACCAGAACCAGCGCTCTGAGGGCAGCTGGAAGGCCACCTCGTCATCGACATATACATGGTGGACATCCCAAAGATGGAACGACGATGGAACAACGGAGGATGACCCTCAAAGCAGCCCAAGCGCGGCGTCGTGGCGCCGCTCTAAATCCGCCCACGGCGAAGCGGTGATTCGGCGCGGAGATAATAACACCCCAAGCAGTCGAAGACAACCCCTCCAGCCAAAACTCAAGCGGGAGGAGGGAGGAGCAAGTCCGCCTGCGGCAGTCATGAAGAGGTAGAGGGCGATAATTACGTGCCTCCCTCCGAAGATGAGCAAGCCTCGGCGGCGGCAATTTATGGTGTACGAGGATCCGTCGAGCAGGGCGTTTCAAAGCGCGGGATTATGGCCATAGCAAGCAGCCTCGGGGAAAAAGCAGCAGCAACTTAGAGCTGACCAAGACTTGCTAGTGACAAATGGTGAAGTCCTTGCAGCGAAGAGTGAACTCGAGCCCCTCAAAGATACCGAAAGCGCATGCTACCCCAATTAGAAGCGGCACCCAAACCTCGTCACGGTATGATGCGGCCGACCCGGCCACCCGGTAACAGCGACAGAGAGCCTCTAGACCCTCCATTCAAGTTGCACCCGGCGCCCGCTCGACCAAAGCCGCGGAAACCGCCAGAACCTGCGAGACATATTGGAGGACAAGGCAAAGGCAAACAAGATCGATCTATAGATCGGCGTGGGTGCCCACGACGCGTGATGATAACCGTCGCGGATACAACAACTCCGGCGGGCGAACACAGTAGAACAAAGCTCATTTGAGCTACGTCGTGATATATTATCTGAGGCGCCGCACACCACTATGCTTCACAGATGAAGTAATGGATCATCAAATCCTGAGGGCTTCAAACCCGTAAACATGAATCATACGATGGTACCCACAGATCGTAGTGCGGATCGAGACTATCTCCTCATATCCACATGGCGCTGATGATCTACATGCCATCAAATACCTCCCTCAAGCTTAAGGACCAGCTCGGCATTGGCTAACAGCTTGCCGGCGAATCAATTGGTTGTTGGGAGGACACGGAAGCCGCATTCCTGATAACTTCGGGGCATATATATCGACCACCAGGCGCCCGATGACCTTAGCCATATAATTCAGCAGCGGAAGAATCGGCGGACAATTCTCGGCGCGGTTCTAACAAGAAAAATCAGATCATGTTGTCGGACCTTGAAGCTAGCAACCTTCAAACACAACATCATGACGAGTGGCTAGCCAGCACCTAGGGCGGAAAAGCGAAATCCATGGCAGCCCTCACCACACTCATGACCCGCTTTTTGCGGGGGAGGACAGTAGCTATCTGAAGCAACAACTTGGCCAAACACCTGTAGAGGGATACCAAGGACAGCAATGGCAGGTCGGCGTCGCAGCAAACAAAGCGCCGCGTGCGGCAATAATGCTGAAGATCACGGCGTCAATGCGGATTCGAGCTCTAAACGGTCGTGAAAAAGCCATTCAAAAGAAATACCGGGGCCTGTCCAACTTGGACCGAATACTCGATCACTTGTGCGGATACATGGCACCCCGGCCCAATAACCACACCACAGGAGATTGTTGGGTGTTCAAACAAGCAGGAAAGCTAAGCGCCGAAAACAACGACAAGGGGCTGCATAGCGATGGCGAGGAAGAGCCCGGACCGAACAATAGAGGACGAAGGGCTTCCCCACAAGTGCGGACGGTGAACATAATATCGCAACCCACATACCCAAAAGGGAAGGCGTGCACTAAGGGGCGTATATGCGATGGAGCCGGTCGCCCAGTTCAACCCATGGTCCTCTGCCCGATCACCTTTGATCGAAGGACCTACCACTAGCATGTCAATCGGCGGATTCGCATTGGTTCTTGACCCAATCATCGTGAGTTCACCTCACTAGAGTCTGATGGACGGTAGCAGCCTGAACCTGCTTTATCGGGATACGGTCATGCAAAATGGGCATAGACCCCTCAAGTATTAAACCCACAAAGGCGACCTTTAAAGGCGTCATACAGGTGTAAGAGGCCAATTATGCAGGCTCGATTACACTCGAAGTGGTCTTGGATCCCGGATAACTTCGGCGAAGAGTTAATCTTCGACATAGTCCGTTCCGCGGTGGCTATCACGCCTTTGCTCGGACGAACCGCATTGCAAAGTTCAATGCGGTGCCGCTACGCATACCTCAAGCTCAAGATGCGGGCCCTCGAGGTAATCACGATCAATACGAAACGAGCGCTCTCTCGAGCGGAGGAGCTGCAGCCCTCGCCCGGCGGTGCAAAACGAGCCTCTCACAGCAATTCGAGTCCGGCCATTAAGCGGACCGCACTATCCAGCGCCCGGTAACCTACAACAAGACCGCTGGCACGATCTAAGCAGCGTAGCAATCCGGCTAACCCCAACCTCGCGAAGTGCGAAGCGATTTTCTGGCGTACATACGCTGCGGAATACCATGGGCATAAGGGGAGGGACGACCACGGCATGCGCCAGTCAGGCTCAACCACTCCGATTGTGTCATTCTTTTCTTTCCTTTTTCTTACTTCGGGACTCTGTTCTGAAGCCTGTCGGCATTAGCGCCCGAACTCACGATGCAACAACCAGGAAACAGAAAGTTCTCGTCGAGTGTCAGTGGTCTCTACTACAGCATTATACCTGTTTTACATACCATCCGTAGCTTACCTGGAGGACATATTAAATAGTCCCATCCCTTGCTTATCGCACAATTTGTATCGTTCTGCTTTTATTGCGGTTTCTTTTGAATAAACAATATATAGCTCTTGCCTATTGTACATTCTTTCCCATTATATATGTTCATTTATGATATTGTTACCGTACAATTTGAGTGCGGCCAATACACTAGGGCTTAAGTACCCCAAAAGTATGGTGTGATAAGTCCGAACACTTTCACAAGTCACGGCACCGAACTTATAGCATTATATACATCGGCTCCGAATCATGTCTTGGGTCAATAGTTGGGTTTGCCCGGCTCCCATGTTTTGGTACCTTCGTTCCGTTATATCGGCTAAGAGCAGCTGGGAGAACCAACTGCGATTGTGCGGTTGAGCTGGGTTGAGCACCTCGGTGGAAAAGCTAAAACTAGCCGTCATGATAAGGCGAGCGATCGATGTTGAGAGGTTTTTGAGTCCCTAAAGACTTATGCGCTTAGGCGAGAACCGGCATTGTCGGCCAAAGCGTGGATAGCGCCCGAACTCGGTCTTCGAATACTAGGGGCCGAAATTTAAAATTATAGAATTCTATGGCTAAGTGAGTGTTCAAGCACTATAAGTCCGGTTGCCTTGTTACGTTCGTTGGCGCCTCCCGATGGACCCAATAATGGGAACAAGAGCTCAAGTTTATCGAACACCCAGCACTTTCGTGGCATGGGGCTGAAATAACGACTTGCCATCTCTCAAATTTGATAACGCCTGAAGGTAATATTTTAAATTAACAAGTGTTGCTTGCGCATATGAACAAGTTTTTCAGCGTCTGAGGATAACAAATCATGAGCCTATTCAAAAATTACATCTTTGGAGCACTCATCCGCTATCGGCGGGCACCCTTGGGCGCCCTCATAATACATTCGGGCTGCGATGATCCTTGCCCTTGGTGGCCCGTCCGTCACAAGCTTCTCCGCATCAGCTTGCCCAGTGCACTTTAGCAGCGGGCAAGGGCCCGGAACCTTGATGCAGGCCAGGCGCGATGACTTCAATCCATGGACAGGCATCCACCAGCGCTGCACTAGCCAGTAGCTCCAGGCATGGCTTCCAATAGCCCACCAGCAGACTAGGGCCCTTCATGGCTGTTGGCGACCTTGTGGAGCTCGACCAGCTGCTTCTGGTCTCGAGGCACAAACATTCGACCTCGACATCTTGAGACCAGAACACCTTCTCCGTCGACCTCCTCCTTGGCGCGGTAGAAGCGGCAGCACTCAGGACACCTGCGGGGCAGATCTGCGAATGCTCTGGAGAGCTCCGAATCCGGGTAAGTAATAGGTAATTCACTTTCACATGCTTGCTTTGCATAAGAATGCCTTACCGCGCTATCTTCTTTAATGATTCAATTTCTTGGAGGCTTTTTGGGCCTCGGCCTTAGCGGCTTTGGCACTCTCAAGAGCGAGGCAAGCTCGGACTCTCGAGTCTTGAGTCACGCTCCAAACTCTCGTGTTTTTACGAGCACAGGCCTCTTGCCACCTCCGCCACCCTCTCCTCTTCTTCTCTCGCTCGGTGCGCTCATGGCTTCGCTTTGCTTCGACGCGGACACGCTTCCTTCAAGTCGCCACCTCGTTAAGTGGCCCTAATACACGTTATTCTGTCATTTTGTGCAACGAATCCTTTCTATAAGTATTTCTTTAATAAGGTATTGCTTACCTTCCTTGTCCTCGAGCTGCTTCTTGGCAAGGCTGAGCTCGTTCTCGGACCGCTCGAGGCTCTTCTTCAATGTTGACCTCCATGATCCGTCTGGCGAAAGTCGGCAGCCGCTTTGCATTCCCATATTGACATACTTATGTTAGACTCCTGCGTATATCTTTTTAGATCCTTAGTCGGATTTTCTTTCGAACACCGAACTAAGCATCAGAACTCTTGTCTATCGGTAATATTTTTACATATTCTAAACTTACCTCAAAGCTGTTAGAAGGCTGTGCAGGCTTGATCAGCCGCTCTTGGTTGGAGAACTTTGCGGATCACCACACTCCATAGCGTTGCGGTGCTCCTCCGTTGATGGAAACCTTGTTAAGCGCCTCCGATAAGCTATCGGGTGCCTCGGTTGGCGGAGGACACCGGCGTCTTACCCTTCCTCTGAAGGAGCCGCTTGCGGACTTGAACCGCTGAAGGTTCGATGTAGAGTCGGATGAGGTCGGGCTTAGAGCCACAGGGGGTCTCGCTCCCTCGCGCTGGGTCAGGAGGTTGCCTTGCGGCGCCTCTGCGCCACCTCTCTTGACCAGGCCCCCTTGGGGCCCACCTTGGCGTCGTCCGCGGCGTGAGTGAGGGCGGCGGAAGTAGTACTTTCCACTTCCGCGAACTCGAGGGACCCGCTCGGCGAGCGGCGAAGCTCGTCCTTGGCGGGCTGCATGATTGTTGGCATTAGAGAACACTATGCAATGAAAAAAAAGCGAGGTATCGGACACTTACGATCTCGCGAGCCTTGGCCCTTGTTAGCCCTCCTCCTCCTCGTTGTCGGCGTTGGTGGAAGTCGGAGAAGGTCCTTCCTTCTTGGACCCTCCGGCCTCCGGTTAGGCGGCCTTCCTTTTTCTTCTCCCCGCTAGAGAGGCTCTTCCTCCTCCTCTTCCTCGAAGGAGGATTCCGCCTCTCGAGGTTGTCGATGAGTCCGACAGGCCCTGCGTCGAGGAGCTCTTCGAGTTCCGTGGCCTTCTTCTTGGCCTTCTTCTCCGCACCACTTATGAATAGCCGGGCCGGCCTTCAATCGTCGGGCGTCCGGCTGGTCTTCTAGCAAAAGGGCGGACGGTTAATCTGTCGGGGCGTCTTCACCGATCTGTCAAGGTTAGGGATTTTTAGATCCGCATAAGTCAAACTATGAAAAAAGTCCCATAAAGGGTAAAATAACTTACCTCTTGGCGACGCTGCGAGCTGAATCCGCGATCTTCGGTGGCGGATGTGGGAGCCTCGGCGTATTGAACAGCACCTTCGAGGCATCTTCGTCACGTAGTGTCGAAGAGCCTTTTCAGAGATTGGGTGTTGTGCGGATCGAACTCCCACAATTTGAAGGCCCGTTGTTGGCATGGGAGAATCCGGCGGATGAGCATCACGGATACGTTGACAAGCACGAGATTCTTGTCCACGGGTTTGGACCTTGAGTTTGGAGTCGGACAGCTCATCGAATCCCCCACGTCAGGCCCGTCTCTTTCCATGATGTGAGCCGTGTGGGAAGCGGATCGAATTCAGGGCCGCCGCCCATTGAAGTCATGGGCTCGGTGATGTAGAACCACCCGATTGCCACCCTTTATGGTCTCCCCAAAGAGCCCTCGAGCCATAGGACTTTGGCCATCTTGCCAACCATGCACCTCCGCACTCCACTTGGCGGCCGCCCTCTACCGGCGACATTGAAGATCTTCAGCCATAGGCGAAGTGGGGCTGGATGCGAGAAAGGCCTCGCTGCGGACGATGCGCCGAGATGTTGAGGATGTTGAGGGCGGATCATGGAAATCAGGCCGTAGTAGAACATGAGCCGGACAAATGGGTGAAGTGGAAAACCTAGTCCGTGGAGGAAGTGGGTGAGAACACCACCCTCTCATGGGGCCGGGGATGGGAATGACTGCCCCTCGTCGGGTGGCAGTCTTGCGATGGTGCTGGACAAGTATCCGGCCTTCCGGCTTTGATGTGCCCCTCGTGTGGAGGAGGCCATCCACTTGCCTCCCGCTCTCGACATGGTTGGAGAAGGTTGAGGTGGGATGTGCGGACTTGGGTATTGGAGCTCAGTGTCTGCGGAAATGGATGAGCAAAAGGAGGAAGAAGGCGTAAGTGAAGGGTGGATCCATATCCTTATATGGGCAGACAGAAAACCGTGCATCCCCCGACTGGTAAAACTAAACTTATCTCCCAAGCGCTCGTAATCAATAAGCGCGGTTAGGTTACCCGTCCGTATTGATGGGAATCCCGGAATAAGGGGGCACGATCTCTGCTTTGATAAAAGGCGTGCCAAGGAACACGCTCTAGCTAAGCGGCGAGGTGGAGCAATAAAAAGCAATCGAGTAAAGGCTTGGCGTGGTGGGGATATCACGCTTGCGAATACGTCAGCAGATTGTTGTCTTATATTATTCTCTCTCTGGTATGTGGAATTTATTTTTTGAGCCGGACACTATCACGGTGTTCAAATCCTTCTATGAAGTATTAGGAGGAAGAACCCGCCTTGCAATGCGAAGACAATATCATGGGACTCACTGTCGTCATTGAAGCTGGATTCAGGGGAGACTCTTGAGGAGTTAGGATTAGGGGTGTCTAGGATAGCGAACTATCTCATCATCGGCGGACTCCAAGACTATGAAGATACAAGATTGAAGACTTACGTCCGTGTCCGGATGGGACTTTCCTTGGCGTGGAAGGCAAGCTTGGCGATCTGGGATATGTAGATCTCCTACCATTGTAACCGACTCTGTGTAACCCTAGCCCTCTCGTGTCTATATAAACGGAGGGTTTGGTCCATGGGACAAACAACAATCATACCATAGAGCTAGCTTCTAGGGTTTAGCCTCTTTGATCTAAATGGTAGATCTACTCTTGTACTACACATATCATCAATATTAATCAAGCGGGAATAGAGTTTTACCTCCATCGAGAGCGAACCTGGGTAAAAGCTTCTCGTGTCCCTTGTCTCCTGTTACCATCCGCCTAGGCCGCAGTTAGGGACCCCCTACCGAGATCCGCCGGTTTTGACACCGCTCCTTGTCGGGCAGAGTTGTCGGCGCATCGGGAGGTTAAGTCCTCCGCACATGAATCTCCGGCGCGAAGCATGCTTGGAGTGGGGCGGTATTGCGTCGAAATTCCTTGAAGATCATGCCCCCCGTCAGCCTCTTCGCCTTCGGGTCGTCCATCTTCAAGTCGGCCACCATCTTCTCCAACCTTTACACTTGAGAGATCGGTGAGCTTCTCATGAGACCACACCACCAGGCGTCGGCAGCCCCATCGGCAGCTCGGTCGAGATAAGAGCCCGCATCCATGAAGATCCCTTGTTCCGGAATTCCTCCACCTTCTTCCCGGCTCGCGAGATCGCGTTACTACTGTTGGCCGCGATGAAGCTGGCGCACCCCGAGCACTGGCTGCCGTTGATCCACGGGTAGAAGAGTAGTGGAATAAGCGCCTGAAAGCTTATCACCCCGCCGCCTCACAATAGAAGGCAAAGATTGAGGAAAATGGAGATGGGATGAAGTTGGAGGGCGTGGAGCTTGTAATGGCGGAGAATGGCGTAAAAGCAACTGGAAAAGGGGGGACCAACCAGGCGAAGACATTGTGCAGGAAGAAGGGGTAAAATGTACCGCTCAAAGTATCCGCTGGCGAAACTGGCGGGCGCCGCCTCCCCTTGTTGCTGCTGCTTCGCGTCGGTTGGGCGGCGATAAGTCTTTCTCCTCGGTGATGGTGGGCCGCTCAGGGCTAGCTTCGAGCCAAAATCGAGCGTCGGCGGGCGAACTACGCCTTAGCCGGAAGCCATTGGTAGCAAGCTCGGGAAGATTAGCGATCTGGAGCTTTTCTGAGCAGAAGGAGAAGGGATGCAGGCAAAGGCGAAGGAAGGAAGGCAATGAAAACCGCGGCGGACACGAGCCTTTTGTCAGCCCGGGCGGTTGTCCGAGCAGCATGGGGAAGCGGAGGCGCCCATGTCCATCAATGCCACATCAATCGTCGAGTGCATGCGGTTAGGGCCCATGGCGATCCGCTTGCTGCCCTGGCAACCTGAAAGCCAAGTCCGAAAGTGCACAGAAGTGGGAGCTCTTGTTGGTGTTAAGGAGCGGTACTGCCGGACTTGCGCCTCTGAGCATGACATGGCTCCATCGAAGGCTGGTATGGCCCAGCTTCAACATTGACAACTCAAGACCCTCGCGAGGCGAGCCTCATAGTCCGCACCAAGACCTCCGTGGGGCGGCTTCCTCGGGCTGGCTCAGGGGCGGAGATCTCAATGCAAGGCTCGCCTCGCGATCGGATGATGTGAGCCATGGCGACCAAGGCCAGGCGGCGGCAATGACAGTGCGGTTTTCCTCTTTGGTGCTGAGGCAGCGCATGCGTAAAATCCCGAGAATCGACAAGATTTCCATTTCGTTGCAACAAGACCAGAACCGCCGGGGCCAGCGGGGCCGGAGGTCATCGCCGAAAACCTGCAGGCGTCACGACGAAGGATTTTGCGCAAAGACTACTTTGCCGGGATAGCATGCTAGCTGTCCCCCTTGAATTTGGCGTTGTGGGATCCTTCCGCCTACATTTGGGAAGAGGACCAAGGTCATTATAAATAGGACTTAGCCACCAGTGGAAGAATTAAGCGGCGGACATATCATTCAGACCATCCTCACCAACCAGCTCATCGAGCACTAGAACACCCTCTCCTTACGGGGTTGTTCTCCAGCATACTAGTTCATCCTCAGCCCCTCGAGGCAAATCCACCACAAATCTGTAGTAAGGTGTTACCACAAAATTGGACCAAGCAGGATAAACTGATGTGTCTCTTTTCCATTCGAGTTAGTCCGGGCTGGAGCCAGTGAGATTAGCGAAGTAGGCAGGCTGGGGAGGGCCGAGTTCTTTGCATGCACCCGGAGTTGAACCTCTTAAGGAGTGCGGAACCTGAATCCGACACCATGCGTAAATGGCAGTTGCTTGCCCGCCACCCGCCCTTGCTTGCTAACACCAACCGAGGCCAAGAGGACTGGAGAAGCGCCCATGAGCAGAAACAACACCATAACGAGCAGGAGGAACCACCTCTACCGCCCGTCGTGCGGGAGGCGAGCCTCGGCACCGTCGTGATAGCCGTCCGGAGGCGGCAGCAGGGCATGCCAGGCCACCACTAGCCCGGCCAGGCCCAAAACGGGCCCGCTAAGCCCCGTCGGCCATCTTTGCAGCAAGCGGCGATGGCGCCTACAAAGCACCAGCACGCCGCCTCTCCCGCCTCGAAGCCATAAATGGAGCCCACCCCAAAGCGGCCTACCGGGCGGATGGGGCCGAAGGGCCAGATCTGGGCAAGCGGCGCCGCGACCACGCTGCCGTCTCTCGCCGCCAGCAGCGCGCCCACGCCGATGTACGCCCCGCTCGCGCCCGAGAACTGCCACCATGCAGGACCGCCCGTCGCCCGGAGACAACACCGGAATCGCACCATCCCGGAGACAGGAGAAAGGCGCCGCCCGGCAACATCGCCAAAGCCAGGCCAGCTAAACCTTGAGCGGCGAGGAGGGGAGCGGAGGTTAGGAGAATGAGCCGGAAGTGAATGAACCTGATCGCCCAGGGGAGGAATAAAGACTAGCCATTGCATTTAGATGGAGCCGCCCTCGGGAGGAGTCCTTATGTTGCCCCTTATGTCATGAGCGCTTCCTTAGCCTTCACTGCCTAAGAACTCCCCTCCATCTGCCTCCCCCGAGTGGTATCGCCCGGGGACCACAGGCGCCAGCTCTCAGCCTCCGCATACCGCATACATCATCTTGCTAACAGACCTCTCATGAGTCCCTCCGTTTGTCGCCTCCCAGGTCTTGGTACACCTTGACAAAATGCCGATCACTTTGCTCCCCTCATGCCCGTAACTCACGTGACTCGATAGTGTCTTGCCACTGTGGCGTCGTGTGGTAGAAATGGATGGGTAAGGGAGTGCAGGCTATGGTCTCTTCATTACTCCCTCATGTTTTTGGTTTATAGGGTATAAATTTGAAATCTCATCAACCAAGGTTAGATGGTGAGTAGAGGATCACACAATTCTGAATTACACAAACTTTAATCTGCATTAGTTACAATGTGTGCATGAATGACCACTAAGACCATGGTAATAGTAGTAATAGCAGTTAGCTATAAGAGAGTGTCATGTCATCTATAGCCAACCTTATAGCCAATATGTATAACAATTAGCTATAAGTATGTGCTATTTTATTAATACATGGCACACCTTCCACTCTCACATAGTGCCTAGGAGCATGTGTTGTAGATGGCTCTTGCATGAGAGTCCACTTACATTCTTGCTCCTATCCTGTCTCCTCCAACCAAGTATAGAAATATTATTTTACTCCTTACAGCCCGCTGACTGTACCTTATTTTACTTGCTCTAAATGAGTAGGAATAGTTACATCCATTGATTGGTTTTTTTAATCTTTGCATGCATCAATTTAATGCATTTCGAAATGTGAACATGTGATGAAAAGAAGTGAAAATGAGACTTATAATATGAAAACCCAAGAAAATGAGATGAGACCAAATAAACTGAAAGGAAGTAGAGTGCAATGGCGATCTAGCTGGGACGATTTTAGAAAATGCATTAGCAACCTTCTATGCATGATTGGTGCTAGAATAATCTAACAGACAATGAAGCCATTCGAGGACGAGGCCTTAAATTACATTGAGGCGTTATCATCAGGAAAATTAAAGCACGCATTGCGGGGCTTTAGCATTTACATTTACGTGCCCCAAATCTATTGCCGCATAGTTGTGGATAGTTCACGATTACCGAGAGAAACTAGGGAGTTCTTAGCAGATTTATTAAGGCGAGCGATGGCGAGTAGTTCTCTTGGATTTTATGCGGAATGGAAGTAATCCAGGTTATTGACGGTGAATGGGCTTCCTGGCCTTTTACGATTCTGAGGGCAACTCAACTCGACAACCCATTTCGTCCCTTGGCGTCTATTTGGGTCAACCGCGGACGGTAAAATTAGTTATTGCGACCCGAAGGCAATAGCGTCCGCTTTTCATCCGCTTTCGACTCATTCTCGGCCCAATTTTGAGCCTCATTTGTGCCGAGGCGGACACGAAGCGAGGCAGTGGCTCCGCTCTCCTCCTCACCCCAGGTCCTCTAATCGGTGGCACTTTGGCCATCCACCCACCCATATCGATAGCAAACCCTCACCGCCCTCCGCCCCATCACGCCCGCCCGCCGTCCATTTGGATGCCTCTGCCGGACATCCGTCTTGGCACACCTCCCCCCAACTTGCGCCCACCTCCTCGTGCGCCGCCACCACAACCTGCGTCGTTGAGGCATCAAACTTCGAGCCCCATGTCCCAACTCCGCGGCGTGCGAGAAGCTGCCTCCCACGCGGCTAGCTCCTTCGGTCCAACAACGCCCCTTGTCACGGCGTTGCACGCTTGTTGGGCAGCCACCCAGGCCAACCACACAGTGAAAGCATGCATCTCTTTCTTGCGGCCACTTCTTCGTTAACGCCCTTAAGTTGTTTGACAGTTTGCCAAAGCAAATGGACTCCGCCAACAAGATCTTTCTTCATAATTTCCTTTGTGACTCGGCGATTCCTCATCGACAATGAGAGGAGATCTTGGCTACCGTGTTCATCCATCACGCCTTAATAGTGGTGACCGTTGTTCCATGGCTCGATCCCGGGGCACCTTCCGGCGTTGAATCACAACCGAGAGAGAGCGGTCATTTCCATCTTTGGAAGGACTACTTTGACACAACCAATCCGTTGTTCAAACATCATAAATTTCGGCAGCATTTCTATATGGTTAGGTATCTTTTCAACCGTATTAGACAGGGGTTGTCAGATAACATAATTATTTCGAGTTCAAAGGGGATGCCCTTGGAAAGATTGGCTTCTCATCTTATCAAAAATGCGTTGCAGCCATCCGGATGTTTGCATATGCAGTGTCAGGTGATCTCATTGATGAGTACGTCCGTATGAGCAAGTCTACATGCCTAGACTCCATGTACAAGTTCTACAAGGATGTGATTGCTTTGTTTGGCCATGAGTACTTGAGAGAACCGACTGCTCAAGATACAACCCGCTTGTTCGCGATGAATGCCAACAGGGGCTACTATAGCTAATTGCTCCCACTTGTTCACATTCAGATCCGTATGTATTTTGCAAATTTTTATGTCTACAATGCTCTGCCTAGAGCTACTCTAGCTAATTGCTCCAACTTTCAATATGCATCCAGAGTGAGACACTGAGTCATCTAGATTAGTGTTAAAGCTTGCATCGATGTAACCTTTTACGACGAACTCTTTGTCACTTCTATAACCGAGAAATATTTCCTTAGTCCTCTTAGGTAACTAAGGATAACTTTGACCGCTGTCCGGTGATCTACTCCCAGATCACTATTGTACCCCCTTGCCAAACTCATGGCAAGGTACGCAATAGGTCTGGTATACAGCACGGCATACTTTATAGAACCTATGGCTGAGGCATAAGAAATGACTTTCATTCTCTTTCTATTTTCCGCCATGGTCGGTTTTTGAGTCTTACTCAACTTTACACCTTATAATACAGGCAAGAACTCCTTCTTTGACTGTTCCATTTTGAATTACTTCAAAATCTTGTCAAGGTATGTACTTATTGAAAAAATCTTATCAAGCGTCCTGATCTATCTCTATAGATCTTGATGCTCAATATGTAAGCAGCTTCACCGAGGTCTTTCTTTGAAAAACTCATTTCAAATACTCCTTTATGATTTCTAGAAAATTCTACATCATTTCCGATCAACAATATGTCATTCACATATACTTATCAGAAAGGCTGTAGTGCTCCCACTCACTTTCTTGCAAATACAAAGCTTTCCAAAAAGTCCATATAAACTATGTCTTTGATCACACTATCAAAGTGTATATTCCAACTCCGAGATGCTTGCACCAGTCCATAGATGGATCGCTGGAGCTTGCACACTTTGTTAGCACCTTTAGGATCGACAAAACCTTCTGGTATCATCATATACAACTCTTCTTTAATAAATCCATTAAGGAATGCAGTTTTGACATCCATTTGCCAGATTTCATAAAATGTGGCAATTGCTAAAATGATTCGAACAGACTTAAGCATCGATACGAGTGAGAAAATCTCATCGTATTCAACAAATTGAACTTGTCAAAAACCTTTTGCGACAATTCGAGCTTTGTAGATAGTAACACTACCATCAGCGTTCGCCTTCCTCTTGTAGATCCATTTATTCTCTATGGCTTGCCGATCATCAGGCAAGTCAACCAAAGTCCACACTTTGTTCTCATACATGGATCCCATCTCAGATTTCATGGCCTCAAGCCATTTTGCGGAATCTGGGCTCATCGTTGCTTCCTCATAGTTTGTAGGTTCGTCATGGTCTAGTAACGTAACCTCCAGAACAGGATTACCGTACCACGCTGGTGCGGAGCATGCTCTGGTTGACCTACGATGTTCGGTAGTAACTTGATCTGAAGTTTCATGATCATCATCATTAGCTTCCTCGCTAATTGGTGTAGGCATCACTGGAACTGATTTCTGTGATGAACTACTTTCCAATTTGGGAGAAGGTACAATTACCTCATCAAGTTCTACTTTCCTCCCACTCACTTCTTTCGAGAGAAACTCCTTCTCTAGAAATAATTGATTTTTAGCAACAAATATCTTGCCTTCGGATCTATGATAGATGGTGTACCCAACAGTTTCCTTTGGGTATACTATGAAGACGCATTTCTCCGATTGAGGTTCGAGCTTATCAGGTTCAATTTTTTTTCACATAAGCGTCGCAACCCCAAACTTTAAGAAACTACAGCTTAGGTTTCTTCCCAAACCACAACGGATTTAGATGGTGCCCTATTTAACGTGAATGCAGCTGTCTCTAATGCATAACCCCAAAAATGATAGTGGTAAATCGGTAAGAGACATCATAGATCGCACCATATCCAGTAAAGTACGGTTACGACATTCGGACACACCATTACTGTCGTGGATTTCTCACGTCAGATGTCCTAGTGTAAGGACTTAGTCGCGAGGCCAACGCATCTATGTGGTAGCTTGAGAGGGGTTGAGCGGAATCGAGAGACACAACACACAAGACGAGGTTTTAGACAGCTTCGGGCCCTGGGAAACATCATCCGTTAAAAACCCTACATGTTGTTTGAGGCTAGGTCTCATTATCATCATGAGGGAGTCGCCGTAAACCGGCTCTCCTCTTTGTGTCTAACCCTAAGATTGTTTCTTCTTGCTTGTAGCATGTCCCTCTTTGGGGAGCACTGCCCCTCCTTATATATGTTGAAGGGGCGGGTTACATGTGGAGTCCTATTAGGATTAGGACTAGTCTATCTCTAATGCAAACCGGATACAAGTCCTGGTCTTAACTCCTTGTAAGGTAAATATTCCTCATGCCTTTCCTCTTAAACCGCCCACAATAGTTGAACCGGCCTTCATGAATCGTCAGACGGGCTACCGGTCTTGTCGCTCCTCCGACCCGTCCGCCGGGTCACCAAGTGAGTTACTAGCGTCTGGCGGAGTTCTTTGGTAAATTGCCGTGTCTGGGCGGGTCACCGATGAATATCGCCAAGTGCCGTAGGACCTCAAATAAATCGCCAAGTCCGCCGGGTTAACTTCCGGCGGTTTATACCGAGGTATATCCCGACATTAGCCCCCAAGTTTAGCTTCGATTTATCCATGGTAAACTTATCTTGCAAAATAAACACCGTAACAAATTTGGCAGGTTGTGCTCCGGGTTAAGAATTCTTGTAGACCGGCTTTTTGATCGTCCTTAAGTCCTTTGTCATTTCCTCCTTCTAGAAAATCCGGGTCAATAACCAGCTTCATACTCAAATTGCTGATGTTGGCTTCTTATAGAAAAAAATATTGTGAAGAATAATCCACTTGAGTCGGCTTCCAAAGCGCGGTTTAAGAAATATTGGTCTTGAAATACTCATCGATATTCAACGGTTTGAAGATGCGAGAACTTGCCGGTTTTATCATTGCCAAAGATTGTCCGGGTTATAAAACTTGATAATTTGAGTCATGATTGTTGCGAACACGGTTCATGATTGTTGCCAACGCCGGTTCATGATTATTAATGACGCGGGTTGCAGCCATTGTGGTCATAATGATTGGTGGCGCTTGGTCAACCTAGTTTGCTCAATCAGAGAATTTGAAAATATTTCTTCGATAATAATATAATACCTATAGCCCCAAGTCTTTGAGCGTAACAAAGTGGTGGCTTAAGACTTTGCTTCAATATAAATACTGCCACTTTCAAAGAAATCCATGTTGTTCATCCCAAAGGTGACTAGTAAAACTGAATACTCCATACTATAAGCCCCCCAAGTGCGGGTTGTCATGCTTGCAAAGAACTTTGGGACTTATAATTATCTTATACTCATAAAAACTTCAACGATTGTATCCCCCAGGGCGGGTCATTATGCAATAATGGCAGGGACTTTAATAGGTATAATCATGTAGATTTGAGCAATGATGTGTAGCCCCCAAGGGCCGCTCAAGAAGATAATATTGAGCTGGACTTAATATATACTTCAATGAAAATAACATCATATGATATAACCCCCATCATGGGACTTGAATCCACGTCCATGAGGTTAAGAGCCTTGTGCTTTACCAACTGAGCAGTGGACCCTTCAATATAATGAATAAAAAGCTCTGTACCTTCAACTGTTGACAGGAGCAATTGGTAGCCCCCAAGGGCCGACTCATTATATTGTGATGAGTCGGGTCTTTAATAATATGAGCAAAAAATTACTTTGCATTAGCCCCCCAAGTGTCATGGTGCATGCTTGCAGTGACATGAGACTTGCATATTTGATATAATATCAACTTAAATAATGTAGCCCCAAGTGCGGGTTGTAAGCTGCGGCGACTCAGACTATTCCCTCCATTGTAGAATAAATCATACCCATTGATGAAATAATAGCCATTAAGGCCGCTGGCGACTTTGAAAACCTCAATCCTAATATTGGTTATTGATAACCATAATAAAAATCTAGCCATGTTGGCTATTCAAGATAATATAATCTGGTATGAAAAAACCTTATTCATTCAATATCATAATGAAAATTCAGCCAAGTTTGGCTATTTGAATAATATAACCCAATGATTTATAAGCGCATGATTCCAATGGCGCAATCCAAATATGTACTGGCGACTTATAGTCCAAAGCCAGGTCGGGCGGATAGTCTCCGGATTATGATTTGATCATGTACTGACAATTTATAATTGAAAGTCAAGCCGGGTTAATGAACACCAGTTTACTCCATAATAAGATGGTAACATAAAATCAAACCGGGCAGATAGTTTCCAGATTAAGATTTAACCGTGTTTCATCAGTTTGTAATTGACAGTTTGAAACGGATTAACAATGTCGGTTTAAAAATGCAACAAAAATCAAATAACAGTTATGAAAAATATGGAAGCAAAGGCAATGATAAAACCGTTTGCAAAAAGAGGCTTTACTGAGCCGATCAGATGGTGTTACCATGGTCGGACACGACCAAGCTCCCAATAAGGTGTAGCTATGGTTCAAGTCAGCCAGGTCCCCAAGCGAAACCGTGGCATTATGCCGATCAAGTGGCGTGGCAATGGTTGAGGTTGACCAAGCCCCAAGTGACTCTATGGCCTTAGGCGATCGGAGGCGTGGTGGTTCAGACTTGACCATGTCCCCAAGTGATCTGGTGGCTTTAGCCTATCAAAAGGTGTTGCATTGGTTCGACACGACCAAGCCCCCAAGTGATGTTGTGGCACTAGGCCGATCAAGAGGCGTGGCTATGGTTGGGATACGACCAAGCCCCCAAGTGATCAATAATATGATAAGCCAATAAGGCATGATACCCATGTTTGAATCGCGCATCATGGCACCTTTTTAACTTATTGTAAGAGATAAATCCTTCTTGAACCGGGATTTTGAACTGGATATCGAGAGCTTCAAAGCTTTGTGGGAGACATCTTTTCCTTGAACCGGTTTTTAAACCAGAATCTTTATTTTCAGCCGGAAAATTTCTAACGGCCTTTAAACTCGAACTTGCGAGAAGCTAATTCCTTTTTGAACCGGACATTTTTTTAAACCAGATTTTTAGAGCTTCAGAGCTTTGCAGGAGAACAGATTTCCCTTGAACCGGATTGTAACCGATATTTGAGAGTTTGATGAGGCGGCTTCCCTTGAGCGGATTTTAAACCGGAATCCTTTCGATAACCGGGACCTCTTCATTGAGTCCGGATTTTGTAACTGTCATATACTTTCTAAGCCGGAAATTTTACGACGGCCTTTAAGTTTTATCAATATAACAGAGCCTCGGGACCGGGTTAATTTTCCTCCATCGTCCTAGGGTTCTTAATTTTCTTGAAAGCGGCAAGATTTCTTTGAGTCATGTCATCGTAGCCCCGAGTTTCAAAGGTGACTCGAGGAGTTGGCTTGAGACTCTTCATATGTGACCGTGATGTAAACCGGCATAAGTTGTATATCATCGGTGTTGATAGCCCGATATCATAAGTTGCATAAGTTGTACAGCGGGTTATAAATGATCCCGTATGAGCCGTGTCAGCAACTCGGCCAATGGTTCCTTCCAACTGGTGAATTAAAGTTAACCAAACTGTAGTGACGGCGACTTGTGCACCTGCCTATTGAGCCATCCCGTGCAAACGACAGTTGATGATAATTTGCCTCCAATTTGAAAGAAAACCGGGCTACCCAAGCTGTGACTTGCTCATACCCAATAAACATCTCATGCAGACAGGTGCGGCCCGGTGTGTTGATGTAGACCAGGCCGCGAGAGACGGACGGTAAAAACGACCGCAGCATCAAAGGCAACATAGATGAGTCGGCCACGGCGCTGTACGCTAGTGCGGACAAGCAAGTTGTCCTCCTCATTGTAAGCCGTCGCGTACGTGTGAACCGGACGCGAGAGCGGGCGGGCGAGTCGTCCGTGGTGTTATAAACCGGTGCGGACGCGCAAATCAATCATAGGCGCAATCCCAGCTAGTTGATGTAGACTGGACCATACGGACGGCAGCTTGTGCGCGTCCACTCATCGGGTAATATGTTACGAACTATCGCCGGGCGGAATATTATCAACCCGTGCTCCATACCCATGGTATAAACCATATTTGTAGTGAATGATTGTCCTGTATATAAAAATACACAGATCAAAGTAATTGTTCTTTGACAAAAAATAATACCTGCTAATAAAATATACTTTAGATGGATAGCACCTGATTCGTTTAGACCGGAAATATCCCGTCATGAAATTGATGATCACTAGGTGAAACTGAAATCAGTCACGGGTGAACCGGCCACGGCGAAAACCGGCCGCAGTGTGGTAAACCGGTGCGGACTGGCGATTCGGCCGCAGGCGCGGACAGATGTAAACCGAACAGCTAGGGTGACGACTTGCACGCGTATCCGTTGAGCAACATGACACGGACGAATGCCAGTGCAGAGTTATGCTGGTGCGCGCTCCATATCCGTTGTATACACCTTTGTCCTGAATGACTATCCTGCATAAAAATAGTACACGACAAAATAATTGTTCTCACAAATTAATATGTACTGTCAAAACAGACTGGACGAATATCACCTGATGTTTGAACCAGAGATGATCTCGTCATGTTGCTATAAACAGTAAGCCATTGTCCCCCCCCCCTTTTTTGTGGGACAAAAGATGACTTTGTCGCGTCCGTCTGCTGAGGGCCACCGATGAAACAGCGATGGCGGGTCATAGCATGTGGGCGAGTTGGCGGTCACGGTTGCTTGTTTCAGCCGCGGGATCAGAAGGCGCTCGAGGTGAGGTAACAAAGCGACACGTCGGCCATGGCAGAGCTACTGCAGCGGGAGAGCGGCCAGGTCAACTCAGGCCGGTTTGACCCACTGTCGTGGATGTAGCACGTAGCACTCATGGTGACTAGTATGGTGACTTCCGTAAGATGTGCTAGTATGGTGACTAGTCTTTTGGATTTGTTGGATGCATGCAGATGTAGCACTCATGGTCTTCCCGTGAGTTGTGTTCTAGATTCCCTATGCGTCGTTGTTTATACTGGCGTGCTGTAACCGGCCAGGCGGTTGACTTCGAAAAGGCTGCTAGATTCCGTAAAGTGCTCGAAGATTGATCTCCTGGTCTCATTATTTGTTTCCTCTTTCTAAAGCAATTTGACTTCGCTTTTGGTGGTTGATGTCGAAGTCCGTCTCGGGACTTGCTTTTTCAACCGCAAATCGGATAAGGAGGCGGCTCGTGGTTTGGCAGCGGCCACTTTAATGGACAAAGCGATCTGCTGCCTTGGTGACTTGCACATATCGATGAAAAATCCCGTCATCCGAACTTCTAGCAATATCGGTGGCGCCCAGAAATCAATCGCTTCGTATCAACAGATCGCCAGGGCACCAGTAGCGGCGTAAAGATGGAACCCTAATTTTTCTTTAAACTTCGAATCTCACAAGTCTGAAATCTGGTCTGATGGACTTGATGTTTATGCATATTTTTTCAGATCGGCTCTTCTTTGCCCAGATAATTGCTAGCTCCTCGATCCCTGGAGAGGATCCCTCCAAGAACTCAACACCACCATGCGCAGGCCCGACGGTGGGCGCCAACTGTCGTGGATTTGTCACGTCAGATGTCCTAGTGTAAGGACTTAGTCGCGAGGCCAACGCATCTATGTGGTAGCTTGAGAGGGGTTGAGCGGAATCGAGAGACGCAACACATAAGACGAGGTTTTAGACAGCTTCGGGCCCTGGGAAACATCATCCGGTAAAAACCCTACATGCTGTTTGAGGCTAGGTCTCATTATCATCATGAGGGAGTCGCCGTAAACCGGCTCTCCTCTTTGTGTCTAGCCCTAAGATTGTTTCTTCTTGCTTGTAGCCTGTCCCTCTTTGGGGAGCCCTGCCCCTCCTTATATATGTTGAAGGCGGGTTACATGTGAGTCCTATTAGGATTAGGACTAGTCTATCTCTAATGCAAACCGGATACAAGTCCTGGTCCTAACTCCTTGTAAGGTAAATATTCTTCATGCCTTTCCTCTTAAACCGGCCCACAATAGTTGAACCAGCCTTCATGAACCGTCCAGACGGGCTACGGGTCTTGTCGCTCCTCGACCCGTCCCCGGGTCACCCGATGAGTTACAACGTCTGGCGGGTTCTTTGGTAAATTGCCGTGTCCAGGGCGGGTCACCAGATGAATATCGCCAAGTGCCAGCGGGACCTCAAATAAACCGCCAAGTCCGGCCAGGTTAACTTCCGGCCGGTTTATACCGCGGGGTATATCCCCGACAATTACGCTGTGGTGTTCCAGGTGGAGTGAGTTGTGAAACTTATTCACATTGTTTTAGATGAAGGCTGTAACGCCCCGGATCCGATGCGCCAGGTGTCTGCCAGTTATTCGCCGTCGTTGCCATGTCATGTGCTTGCATGTTGCACTTTGCCATGTCATCATCTGCATTTTTATCATGTCATCATGTGCATCGCATTGGCATACGTGTTCGTCTCATGAATCCGAGCATTTTCCCCGTTGTCCGTTTTGCAATCCGGCACTCCTATGTCTCCCGGCGCCCCCTTTTACCTCTTTTCGTGTGCGGGTGTTAAACGGTCTCGGAATGGACCGAGGTTTGTCAAGCGGCCTTGGTATAGCACCGGTAGACCGCCTGTCAAGTTTTGTGCCATTTGGAGGTCGTTTGGTACTCCAACGGTTAACCGGGTAACCGCAAAAGCCTCTTTTGTTTGCAGCCCAACACCCCTTCCAAAGTGGCCCAAAACCCACCAAACTCCCCTCCATGCTCTTCGCCGTTCGATCACGATCGCGTGGCTGAAAACCGCGCTCCATTTGGACTCTCCTAACTCCCTCTATCTATAAATATGTGCAACCCTCTCCAAATTTGCGGATGAACCCTAGCTTTCTTCCACCCCGCGCCACCGGACACGTCCGGTCCGGCCGGACAGAATCCCGCCGTCGCTCCCCACCACTCGCGTACGTGCGCCACGCCACCGCCCCCTTCTCTCTCCTCCTCCACCGCGCCAGCCACACAGCCCGCCGGGCGCCTGCCCGGTAAGTCTTGCAGGGCCCGCTGAAAGCCCATCCGGCCCAGCGCCGCGCTTGGCCGTCGGATCCCATTGCTTGGCGCCGCGAGCCTCGCCCATTCGCCGCCAGCCTGCCGTCGGCTGGCGACCTAGCCGCCTACGCTGCCGCGGCGGCCTGCGCCCGCCCGCTGCGCCTCGCCCGCGCCTTCCGGCCCTCGTTCCAGAATGCCGCCCGCTTTTCTGCCGGCGAAGCCGCGCTTCTGCCTCGCCCGTCACGGATCGGGGCGCCATGCCCGATCTGCCGCCCCCGCGCTCGTCTCGGCCATTGCCCCCTGCCCGGCACGACCTGCTCCGCCGCCGATCCCTTGGGATCGGAGGACGATCGGGAAGAACGGCAACGCGCTACCGCCCTTGCCTACGCCAGGCGTGGGCTCCGACCGCCCAGCCTTCGCCGCATCCCCTCCGGCCCGCCAGCGCCTCCCTGAAGCCAGGCCAGGCCGGTGGTGAGCCCGCTATCCAGGCCTGCCTGTCGTCCATTTTGCTATCCGACGCTCACATGTTTTTCCCTAAATTTCATCTAAGTCCCGAAATCTGCAGTAACTTTGTTGCATTTTCATCGCATCATAACTCCGTCATCATTGCTCCGTTTTGCGCGTGTAATATGTCAAAATTTTCGTGTCAAAGAGTAGATCATTTCATCTCATTGCATCATTTTCATTTGAGGTCATCTTGATGCCAGAAATGCTGTTAGAAGAGTGCTATGTGATGTTAGTTTCTGATTTTTATCAGAACTTGCACTTTTGTCATTTTTGCCATGATTGATGTGTGCATCCTATGGACTTGAGTCCTACATGTGTTTTGTAATATGCCATGTCTTATTTCTAGTGGTGCTTGCTATGTATTTTTGTGATCTATGTGGCGACTAGCACAAGCATGCAAACTAGGTGTCTTGTTGTTGCTGATTTCAGCCCTGTTCTGCTGATATTTTGATGCCATGTTTACTTGATGCTACAGAGTTATCCATGCATATTTTGAGATACTTTCCTAAGGATGTTTTGTAAAGCATGTCTTGCTCTATCCATCCATGCCCTTGTTTGCAATTATGGAGTGCCATAGCTTGAGTCAATCGAGATCTACTTTTGCTATCAAATGTTTCCTGGCAGATTGTTTACATGTTATTCAATTTTGCCAAGCTTGTTGTGATTGAACCGTATATGCTATGTTCTTGTTCTTGCCATGTATGTCTTATATGCCATGTCTTCTTGATATATGTATGCTTAGTTTTTCATATAAGGCTATGTGGTGAGTGCATTGAGCTTGTAAACATGCCTACTTGTTATCAGTTTTTGACATGTCATGTTGCTGAATCTGTTAACGAGACTTTCGGTTTTGACATGGGTGTTACTATATTTTCTGATCCTTTTTGGCTTATGGTCACTAAAGGACTTTTGTTCTATGCAATTAGTTGATTCATGCCATGCCTTGTTTTGCTATTTTAAGTTCCTGTAACATGTTGTTTCATAGCTCTAAACATTGCAACCTGATGTTAATTTCTGCAAAGTCTGAAACTGTTATTACTTGCAATCTTGCCATGTGTTTTTGAGCATGTTCTAGTGATTTCTGGAGATAGCTCAGTGTTCATGTTTTGTAATGCTTTACCTGTACATCGTGCCCATGCCTTTTGTTTTTATGTTGGGGTGCTGTAACATGTTGTTTTGATGCTTGCAATATGCCAACTTGCTGTTTTGGACAGATTGTTGCTATAACTTGTATAGGGTGTATGTGTTGAACCGTTGCTCCGTTTTGAGTGTGCTCTATATGTAACTTTCTTGATTTTGCATGTAGTTTCATATTATCATGTTGCATCCTTGTTTTGAGGTGTTTGCTTGATGTTTGTATGCATTTTGCATCAATGCCATGCTTATCTTGTTTTGCTCATATCTTCTAGACCGTAGCTCCGAATCTAATGAACTTTATATGTAACTTGACTAGAATTTCATGTAGATCATCGTGGTGCATCTTAACTTGCTGTTTAACAACTTGAACATAAGGTTTATTCAGATCTGGACCAATTTCGAAATTTGCATATGAGGACTTACCGGAATTGTTATATGTTGTTCCCGGCCTCATTTAAACTTGCTTTGATGTGTTGCTCTTGTTTGCATCATCTCTTGCCATGAGTAGCTTCATGTAGCTTTGTCTTGCATCATGCTTGTTGTGCATCATGTCTTGTTCATGTGTGGTGTGTTTACTATGTTGTGTGCTTCTTCTTGTTAGTTCCTGTTGCTATGCGATCGTGAGGATTCGCTCGTCACGCTTGGTTCTGCTTCTTCCGCTCGTCTTCTTCATGGACTCGTTCTTCTTCCTTGGGATTTCAGGCAAGATGACCGCTACCCTGGATCTCACTACTATCATTGCTATGCTAGTTGCTTCGTTTCTATCGCTATGCTGCGCTTACCTATTACTGCTTTATCAAGCCATCCCAAATTGCCATGTCGACCTCTAACCTTTGTCACCCTTCCTAGCAAACCGTTGTTTGGCTATGTTACCGCTTTGCTCAGCCCTTCTTATAGCGTTGTTAGTTGCAGGTGAAGATGAAGTTTGTTCCTTGTTGGAACATGGAGATGTTGTTCCTTGTTGGAACATGTTTACTTGTTGGGATATCACAATATATCTTATATTATTAATGCATCTATATACTTGGTAAAGGGTGGAAGGCTCGGCCTTATGCCTGGTGTTTTGTTCCACTCTTGCCGCCTAGTTTCCGTCATATCGGTGTTATGTTCCCGGATTTTGCGTCCCTAACGCTGTCGGGTGATTTATGGGACCCCTTGACAGTTCGCTTTGAATAAGACTTTTCCAAAGAAGGCCCAACATTGGTTTTACCATTTGCCTCACCTATGCCCTTTTTCCTTGGGTTTCCAGCCCGAGGGTCATCTTTATTAGCCCGGGCGGTGCTCCTTCGAGTGTTGGTCCGAACCGAAGCATTTTGAGGGCCACCACGGGCAACTCGAGGGCTGGTTTTACTCGTGGGCTGACTTATCCGTGTGCCCCGAGACCGAGATACGTGCACTTCCTATCAGGATTTGTCGGCACATCCGGGCGGCTTTGCTGGTCTTGTTTTATTGCTGTGAAATGTCTTGTAGCCGGATTCCGAGACTGATCGGGTCTTCCCGGGGAGAAGGAATATCCTTCGTTGATCGCGAGAGCTTATCATGGGCTAAGTTGGGACACCGCTGCAGGGTATAAACTTTCAAAGCCGTGCCCGCGTTATGTGGCAGATGGGAATTTGTTAATGTCCGTTGTAGAAAACCCGAAGTTGATCTTAATTAAAATACACCAACCGTAGCGTAACCGTGAGTGTCTCTTTTCGGGTTGATCGAGAGGAGAACACGGTTTCGGGTTATGTTTGACGTAAGTAGGAGTTCAGGATCACTTCTTGATCATTACTAGTTGACGACCGTTCCTTTGTTTCTCTTCTCGCTCTCATTTGCGTATGTTAGCCACCATATATGCTTAGTCGCTGCTGCAACCTCACCACTTTACCCCTTCCTTTCCCTTTAAGCTTTGCTAGTCTTGATACCCATGGTAATGGGATTGCTGAGTCCTCGTGGCTCACAGATTACTTCACCACCAGTTGCAGGTACAGGTTTGCGATGATCATGACGTGAGAGCGATGTTTGCTTGTGTTGGAGTTCTTCTTCTGCTTCTTCTTCGATCAGGGGATAGGTTCCAGGTCGGCAGCCTGGGCTAGCAGGGTGGATGTCGTTTGAGCTTTTGTTTATGTTTCATCCGTAGCCGGATGTTGATCTCGTGTATGATGTTGATGTATCCTTGTGGCATTTGTGCCTTATGTATGTATCCCCATCTATTATGTAATGTTGATGTAATGATATCCACCTTGCAAAAGCGTTTCAATATGCGGGTCTATCCTTGGTGGGACCGTCGAGTTCCTTTTGGATAGGGTCGCATATTGGGCGTGACAAAGGCCAAACTCGTAACTCAAATATTCGCTTCTGCGGTCAAATCGCAGAAACTTTATTTTGTTGTTAAGATGATTCTCCACTTCACTCTGAAATTCTTTGAACTTTTCAAAATGGTTCAGACTTGTGTTTCATTAAGTAGATATACCCATACCTGCTCAAATCATTTGTGAAGGTCAGAAAATAACGATACCCGTTGCGAACCTCAACACTCATTGGACTGCATACATCGGTATGTATTATTTCCAGTAAGTCATTAGCTCGCTCCATTGTTCTGGAGAACGGAGTCTTAGTCATCTTGCCCATGACACATGGTACGCAAGCATCAAGTGATTCATAATCAAGTGATTACAAAAGCCCATCAACATGGACTTTCTTCGTGCGTTTTATACCAATATGACCTAAATGGCAGTGCCTCAAATAAGTTGCACTATCATTATTAACTTTGCATCTTTTGGCATAAATATTATGAATATGTGTATCACTACGACCGAGATTCAATAAACCATTTATATTAAGTGTATGACCATAGAAGGTTTTATTCATGTAAATAGAACAACAATTATTATTTGATTTAAATGAATAACTGTATTGCAATAAACATGATCCAGTCATATTGATGCTTAATGCAAACACCAATAACACTCATTTTAGGTGATCTTATTAACCTTGGAATCACTTCCAACACACATCGTCACCCCGTCCTTAACTAGTCTCTGTTTATTCCGCAACTCCTGTTTCGACTTACTACTCTTAGCAACCGAACCAGTATCAAATATCGTGGGGTTGCTATGAACACTAGTAAAGTACACATGTATATCAAATATACTTTTGTTCACTTTGCCATCCTTCTTATCCGCCAAGTATTTAGGGTAGTTCCGCTTCCAGTGACATTCCCTTTGCAGTAGAAGCACTCAGTTTCAGGCTTAGGTCTAGCTTTGGGCTTCTTCACGGGAGCAGCAACTTGCTTGCTATTCTTCTTGAAGTTCCCCTTTGAAAGATCGAGGATGTCGCCTAGGGGGGGGGTGAATAGGCGCTTTAAAATAATTACGGTTTAGGCTTGAACAAATGCGGAATAAACCTAACGGTTAATTTGTCAAGCACAAAACCTACAACAACTAGGCTCACCTATGTGCACCAACAACTTATGCTAAGCAAGATAAGAAACTATGTGATAGCAAGATATATGACAAAGAACAATATGGCTATCATAAAGTAAAGTGCATAAGTAAAGGGGCTCGGGTAAGAGATAACCGAGGCACGCGGAGACGACGATGTATCCCGGTTCACACCCTTGCGGATGCTAATCTCCGTTTGGAGCGGTGTGGAGGCACAATGCTCCCAAGAAGCCACTAGGGCCACAGTAATCTCCTCACGCCTCGACAATGCAAGATGCCGTGATTCCACTAAGGGACCCTTGAGGGCGGTCACGAACCCGCATAAATGGCGACCTTTTGGGGCGGTCACCAACTCCGACACTTTGGCAACCCTTGGGGCGGTCACGGAACCCACAAATTGCTTGGGGCGATCTCCACAACCTAATTGGAGACCCGACGCTTGCCTGGAGCTTTACACCACAATGATTGAGTCCGAACACCACCAACCGCCTAGGAGCCCAAGCACCCAAGAGGAACAAGCTCAAGGGCACCAAGCACCCAAGAGTAATAAGCTTCTCAACTTGTAACTTCCACGTATCACGTGGAGAACTCAAACCGATGCACCAAATGTAATGGCAAGGGCACACGGAGTGCCCAAGTCCTTCTCTCCCAAATCCCACCGAGCAACTAATGCTAGGGAGGAAAATGAGAGGAAGAACGAAGAAGAACACGAAGAACTCCAAGATCTAGATCCAAGGGGTTCCCTCACTTAGAGGAGAAAGTGATTGGTGGAAACGTGGATCTAGATCTACTTTCTCTTTCCCCAAAACTAGCAAGAATCCATGGAGGGATTGAGATAGCAAGCTCGGAGAAGGTCAACAATGGGGAAGAACACGAGCTCAAAGGATAAGGTTCAATGGGAAGAAGACCCCTTTTATAGGAGGGGAAAATCCAACCGTTACCCCATCGAACATCCCCAAGACAGAGCGGTACTACTGCTTGGGCAGGCGGTACACTCGCTGAGGGCGGTATTACTGCTTCTCACCTCAGCCAGATCGCTGCACGACTGACGAGGAGGACAAGGCCCGGCCCCAGAGCTGTACTACTTAGGGAAGAGTGGTACTACACGCTTAGGGCGGTACTACCGCTCCTACTACCTCTCTTAGTGCCGCAAGAAACCGACACCTAAAAACTTCGCTTGAGAATCGAGGCGAAGTAGCCCAAACGCATTACTGCATTTCACGGTCAAACTCCCAAGCGGTACTACAGCTCTGGAGAGCGGTATTGTCATTGAGCGGTACTACACTCCCGAGAGCGGCACTACACTGGGAGCTTCAAGGTACTATCGCTGAGGGTCACGATACTACCGCTGGCACCAACCTTAAGCCACAACCACGAAAACAAAGAATACTCCAAGGAAAACCAGAACTGCCATAACTTCTTCATATGAGCTCCGAATTGAGCAAACTCAAGCTTGTTATAGAGAGAAGAGGCAGGGGAGGTATGCTTAGCAAACAAAGAAGTGAAACCTCCAACCGAGAAGAACCGGCATACCCTCCAACATCGAAAACATCATAGAAGATGCATGAGAACTCCGTTTTCGATGAACTCGAGCTTGTCATAAAAATGACCATAAGCTCCAAATCTCACAAGGAGAAGAACCAAACAAGAACCAAAAGATGATGCAAGGATGCAATGGTTTGAGCTCTCTACTAACGATACGATCAAGCAACTCATCGAGAGCCCCCTTGATAGTACGGGCAACGATCCTATAACCCGGTCTTCCACAACTACCATGAGACCGGTAAAATAGAAAACCTATCAAGGGCAAACCTTTGCCTTGCACATGGTCCACTTGAGCTAGATGATGACGATCTTGACTCCCTCAAGTTGGACCACCTTTCTTGATTGCGTTGGCTCGAAGAAGACTAGTTGATTGCTCCCCCATACTCCACTATGGGTGAGCCACTCTTCCGCACATCTTCACAAGTCCATTGTCACCAAATGGACGGCAAGCTTCAAGCATTTGATCTCTTCGTGATGCTTCACTTGAATTTGCACACCGCAACCTAACCCCACAAAGAACTCTCACGAAGACCATGGGTTAGTACACAAAGCGTAATTGACCATGCTTACCATACCATGGGATCGCTTGATCCCTCTCGGTACAACTTGTACGCTTTGTGTGTTGAATCTTTCCAACTCTCTACATTTGGATGATGTCTTGAAGGTGGACATGAATGATCACACAATCTTACTCTTCAAGACATGCTTGCAATAAGCTCAACACTCACATGACCAATCTTTGGATAATTCCTTGAATAGCACCTTGGTCGACACAAAACTCTCCTTGAAACCAACACATGTACTCCAAGAAAAGCCTATGGACAAAACCTTCAAATAAACTCAAGGCAACCATTAGTCCATAGAGAATGTCATCAATTACCAAAACCACACATGGGGGCACCGCATGTCCTTTCACCCTTCTTACCTTTGCCCTTTTTCTTGAAACTAGTGGTCTTGTTAACCATCAATACTTGATGCTATTTCTTGATTTCTACCTTCGCTGATTTCAGCATCGTGAAGAGCTTGGGAATCGTTTTCGTCATCCCTTGCATATTATAGTTCATCACGAAGTTCTAGTAACTTGGTGATGGTGACTAGAGAACTCTGTCAATCACTATATTATCTCAAAGATTAACTCCCACTTGATTCAAGCGATTGTAGTACTCAGACATTCTGAGCACATGCTCACTGTTGAGCTATTCTCCTCCATCTTGTAGGCAAAGTACTCGTCAGAGGTCTCATACCTCTCGACACGGGCATGAGTTTGAAATACCAATTTCATCTCTTGGAACAACTCATATGCTCCGTGGCATTCAAAACATTTTTGAAGTCCCGGTTTTAAGCTGTAAAGCATGGTGCACCAAACTATCAACTAGTCATCATACCGAGCTTTTTCAAACGTTCATAACGGTAGCATCTGCTCCTGCAATAGGTCTGTCACCTAGAGGTGCATCAAGGACATAATTCGTCTGTGCAGCAATGAGGATAATCCTCAGATCACGAACCAAGTCCGCATCATTGCTACTATCATCTTTCAACTTATTTTTCTCTAGGAACATATCAAAAAATAAATGGGGAACTACATCACGAGCTATTGGTCTACACCATAATTTGCAAATACTATCAGGACTAAGTTCATGATAAATTAAAGTTCAATTAATCATATTACTTAAGAACTCCCACTTAGATAGACATCCCTCTAGTCATCTAAATGATCACGTGATCCATTTCAACTAAACCATGTCCGATCATCACGTGAGATGGAGTAGTTTTCAATGGTGAACATCATTATGTTGATCATATCTACTATACGATTTACGCTCGATCTTTCGATCTCAGTGTTCCGAGGCCATATCGGCATATGCTAGGGTCGTCAATTTAACCTAAGTATTCTGCGTGTGCAAAATTGGCTTGCACCCGTTGTATATGAACATAGAGCTTAGCACACCCGATCATAACGTGTTGTCTCGGCACGACGAACTATAGCAACGGTGCATACTCAGGGAGAACACTTATACCTTTAAAATTTAGTGAGAGATCATCTTATAATGGTACTGCCGTACTGTCGGAGTAATGGGCCACGGGTAGCCTAACCCGAGCCCCTGAACCTTCCAAAACATCGGGCCGACTGCGCCCCTCAAGACACCAAGATGAGGCGCCGCCTTCCTCCGGCCGGCTAGTAAGGTGGCCGGCTGCCGGAAGGCAGCGAAGCTCCAGAAGACGGTGCCAAGACAAGCCGACTCCTGGCAGGCAGCCTCCAGAGAGGCCGACTCCTGGCAGGCAGCCTCCAGAGAGGCCGGCTCCTGGCAGTCGGCTCACGGCGCCCTCAAAGTCTGCACCTCTATTAAAGAAGACAAGACCGAATATGGCTACAAGTAGCCCTCACCCCACGATCGGGCTGAGCGAGGAATAGCGCCCCTGCATCGGCAGAGATCGCCGCCCGGCGCGGCACTATTGCCACTCCTCCCTTGACGTCACGCTTGTCCGGGCGGCTCGCCCACGACGGCTTGCCGGTATGGCTCAGGGCGGCGGGCTTCCTACAAAGTAAAAGCCCTAAGGCGGAGGAAGATAGACCAGTCGGACCCGAGGGAGGCCGGCTTCCAGCAGGCGGCCTGTTCTCTCCTTAGGGCCCATGGGCCATTAACCAGATGAGATGCAGGGTGGCTACAGTAATCTCCCACCAGGCGGTGGGACTGTAGCCATGCCCCCATGACCAAGCCCGCGTCATTAACCTAGCGGCTACAGTAATCAGCAGCCGGCAAGGCCCGCGATCGACGGGTACGGCATGTCGGCTTCGTACCGGACCAGTCGACGGGCCCACCAGGCGGCGGGCCCCAGCGGATGGCGGAGAAGCCGGCGCCCAGAGACACTGACGGCCGGGTCCTACACCCGGCCAGATTACCATTGTACCCCTGGGGGGTAGGCCTATATAAACCCCCCACGGCGCCCATGCAAAGGGTTCCGAATCAGTTAGAACTAGACACATATCCAGAGAGGAGAAGAGCGAGCCTGCTTTCTCCTACCTCCGGCAAACAGCTCAAGGAGCACCATTGTACCCACTATCGCTTTAGTGATCATGCGGAGACCCTGCACAGCAGGACTAGGGGTGTTATCACCTAGGAGAGCCCCCAACCTGGGTTAAGTACGCCGGCATTCGTGTCTATGCCTCATCCCGCTTCCAGGCACCGGCGACGTTTTACTCGCTCCCACCGTGATAAGCCATCCATTGGCATATGTCGCACCCAACCCCCAACATTTGGCGCCCACAGTGGGGCGAGGTGCACCGTCTCCCGGAGACCTGTTCTGGACGGGAACCCTGTTCCTCCCTGGCGAGCGCAGCCAGCCCGGCACGCTGAACAACGTCTGCGCCGACGCGCTGCATGGCGCGGAGATCGCCTGCGCGGCGAGCTGCCTCGCCGACAGAGGTGCTCGTCTTCATCCACGGTGAGCACTCGCGCGAAGGAAGCCAGGATTCGTTGCAGGCGGCGCTGCAAGATCTGACTGCGCCCATTCCGGAAGGCGCCGACGTCAAGACGCTGGAGGCACTCCGCGTCTAGCTCATCGAGAGCGCCAACCGCCTGGTCAGCATGAGACGCCTTTTGGAGGCCTACCAGCGGGAGATGGACCGTGCCGTCGGCGGCACGCCGGCTCCTGGTGGGCCTAACCGTATCGGCCCCATCCGGCAGCGTAGCGCGACCATCGCCAGCATGTTCGGGACCGATCGTCCCACCTACGCCACGCCTGCAGAGAACATACGAGCTGCCCAAGCAGCCACAAACGAGCTGGACAAGCTCGAGGGCAATGAGCATCGCCACATGACAGAGCGCATCCAACAGCTCCTTGACACGGCCGCCGAGCTGCAAGAAGCCGGTTGCCGCACTGAAGCGCCTAATCGGCGGAACAACGATCCGCCCCACCGCGAACATGGCGCGACCTCCTGGACGCCGACTGGCGGCGACCAGGGGCGACGGGACAAGGGGCCGGCTGCTAGCCGCAGTCGGACTCACCTCACCATCGGGCGCGACCGAGACGGCCGCCCACCAGCGATGGAACGGCCAGAAGGCTACCGGCCTCCCCCGCGCAAGGAAAGGCGCGTGTCGCCACCGCCTGTTGGTCACCCGAGTCTCAGAGGCTGGCTGGGCCCCCGAGAAGGAATCAGAGAAAACGACGCCCGCCACCGGATCGACCGCCTCAACCGATCCCTGGCGTTAGAAGAAGAAGACACATTGGGTCCGCCTTGTTTTGGCCCCCGCATCAGAGACGATCCCTTCCCAAAGGGGTTCACGCTCCCAAAAGATACGCCCAACTACACCGGCTCCGTGAAGCCGGAGGACTGGCTGGTCGACTACTCCACGGCCGTTGACATAGCAAACGACAACAAGTGTGTTGCCGTGAAATACGTCCCGCTGATGCTCCAGGGCACGGCCCGGACGTGGTTGAACAGCCTGAAGCCCCGCAGCATCAACAGTTGAATTGATTTCACCGAGTCATTCGTCCGCAACTTCACCAGCACCTACAAGCGGCCGCCCAAGCCTCGCCAACTCTCCTTGTGCTTCCAATGCCCCAACGAATCGACTCGCGACTACCTCACGCGTTGGGCCGAGTTGTGCAACTCCTGCGAGGGCGTGCAGGACGTGCAGGCCATCGAGTACTTCACCGCCGGGTGCAGAGAAGGCACCTTGCTCAAACACCGGCTCTTCTGCGACGAGCCTACGACCCTCGACGAGCTGCTGACCATAGCGGACAAGTACGCCACGACTGACTCCTCCATGAAGGCGGAGATCCAAGTTGATGCATCTGGCAAGGCGGCTCCCCAAGCTCCTCGGACTCCGGCTGGTGAAAACGGTCGGCGTCAACAGCAGAACGACCACAAGCGCAAGGCCACGCAGCCGGCTTCCACCAGCCGGCAGGTGGCGACAGTTGAAGGCCAGCAGCCGGAAGGGCAGCCTCCTCCCAAGCGCCAGAAGGGCGGCAAGCCCAACTGATTGCCCGCCTTCTCGTACGAGCAGAATCTCGATGCACCCTACAAGTTTCACAGTGGCACGAAGCCATCCAACCACACCACTCGGAAGTGTCACTGGCTCACCAGAATCACCAAGGGTCACGGACTCCAGCCTCCTCCGCCAGCCGGTCTGCCGCCGCCTCCTCCCCAGCAGCCGGCGGCTTGACCAGTCGGAGCTATACAAGATGAATATCCTGAGGAGAATGGATCCTACGTCGTGTTCACCAGCATAGCCGATGATAAGCGCAGCAGACAGCAGCAGCGCCAAGAAGTCAATGCGGTAGCCTCTGAGACCCCAGAATTCATGCACTGGTCGGAGAAGCCCATCAATTGGAGCCGAGCTGACCACCCGGAAGTGATGCCCTCGCCTGGTTCCTATGCTTTGGTCCTGGATGCTACCTTTGCGACCGATAAGCGAGCTGCTCGATTCTCCCGAGTCCTGATAGATGGCGGCAGCAGCATCAACATCCTATACCAAGCAACCATGGAGAAGTTAGGAATCAAACAGAGACAGCTTCAGCGCAGTCGGACAGTATTCCATGGCATAGTTCCTGGACTTTCCTGCTCTGCAATCGGCAAGATTCAGATAGATGTCCTCTTCGGAGACAAAGATCACTTCCGCCGGGAGCCAGTTGGGTTTGAAGTGGTGGACCTTGAAAGCCCCTATCATGCACTTCTCGGCAGGCCAGCTCTGGCCAAGTTCATGGCGGTCCCCCACTATGCTTACCTCAAGATGAAGATGCCAAGTACCAAGGGAATCTTGACCGTAGTTGGAGACTACAAGAAATCGTTTGCCTACATGACACACAGCAGCCGGCTAGCCGAGTTCCTCGTGATAGCGGCTGAGAAATGACTCCTTGACCGGGTTGTGGCGATGGCAAGCAAGCACCGGAGATGTCGCCCGACCCCAAGGAGTCGGAAACCGAGGGCTCGTTCAAGCCGGCCAAAGAGACAAAGAGGATACCCTTGGACCCGGAGCACCTGGAGAGGCACGATGTCAAAGGTGCAAACCTAGACAGCAAATAGGAAGTCGAGCTCGTCGATTTCCTCCTTGAGAATCGGGACATCTTTGCATGGTCCCCCAAAGACATGCCGGGTGTTCCGACGGATTTCGCCGAGCACAAACTACACGTTCGATCTGATGCCAAGCCGGTCAGGCAGCCTCTGCACCGCCTGTCCGAAGAAAAGAGAAGAGTTGTGGGAGAAGAGATAGCTCGGCTTCTAGCAGCCGGCTTCATTATGGAGGTTTTCTTTCCAGAGTGGCTAGCCAATCCAGTGCTGGTGTTGAAGAAGAACAAGCAGTGGCGCATGTGTATTGATTGTACCAGCCTCAACAAAGCCTGCCCCAAAGATCCCTTTGCTTTGCCAAGAATTGACCAAGTGATAGACTCCACAGCCGGATGCGACCTGCTGAGCTCGGATGCATACTCAAGTACCATCGATCGCTGAACCCGCAGACAGATCAAGACCGCCTTTCATCACACCCGGTCGAGCATACGCTACCGACCATGACGTTCGGCTTGAGGAACGTCAGCGCCACGTTCCAGCGTTGCATGCAGAAGTGCCTCCTCAAGCAACTGGGAAGAAATGCCCACGTTTACATGGACGACATTGTGGTGAAGACAGAGAAGCATGGCACTCTGCTGGAAGAGCTCAAGGAAACCTTTGACAATTTGCGCCGCTTTCAAATCAAGCTCAACCAAGAGAAATGTGTCTTTGGAGTACCAGCCGGCCAAATCCTCGGCTTTCTGGTCTCAGAGCGCGGCATCGAGTGCAACCCTGTGAAGATCAAATCCATCGAGAGGATGGAGGTACCCACCCGACTGCTGGATGTGCAGAAGTTCACCGGCTTTTTGGCGTCCATCAGCCATTTCATCAGTCGGCTCGGCAAGAAGGCTCTTCCCCTTTACCAGCTCATGAAGAAAACCACTTTTTTCGAGTGGAATGACAAGGCGGATGGAGCTTTTCTCCAACTCAAGAAGATGTTGACCACTCCGCCTGTTCTGGCGGCTCCGACCGATAAGGAGCCCATGCTCCTCTACATCGTCGCCACCAGCCGAGTGGTCAGCACAATCATTGTTGTGGAGCGCAAAGAAGATGACAAAGCACTACCAGTCCAGAGGTCGGTCTATTATTTAAGCGAAGTGTTGTCCACCTCCAAGCAAAACTACCCTCACTACCAGAAGATGTGCTACGACGTGCATTTTGCCGCCAAGAAGCTAAAGCCATACTTTCAAGAGCATCCGATCACTGTTGTTTGCACTGCCCCACTTGCTGAGATCATTGGAAGCAGAGACGCCTCGGGACGAGTGGCCAAATGGGCTATAGATCTGGCCCCCTACACCATCTACTGCCAACCTCGCACCGCCATCAAGTCCCCAGCACTGGCCAACTTCCTCGTCGACTGGGCCGAGACCCAGTACCTGCCGCCGGACTCCACTCATTGGCGGATGCACTTTGATGGCTCCAAGATGCGCACTGCTCTGGGAGCCAGCATCGTCCTCACCTCTCACAAAGGCGACAAGCTCAGATATGTGCTGCAAATCCACTTCGCCACCGCCAACAACGTAGCTGAATATAAGGCGCTCATACATGGGCTCCGGCTTGCCAAGGAACTCGGCATTCGCCGGATCCTGTGCTATGGTGACTCTGACTTGGTGGTCCACCAGTCGTCAGGAGACTGGGATGCCAAGGACGCAAACATGGCAAGCTACCGCTTCCTCATCCAGCAGCTCAGCGGATACTTTGAAGGGTGCGAGTTCCTCCATATGCCAAGAAACGACAACGAGCCGGCAGATGCTCTGGCACGGATCGGCTCCACCCGACAAGCAATACTAGCCGGCGTCGCCCTACAGCGCCTCCTCAAGCCGTCTGTCAAGCCGTCTCCAGAATCAGATTCCATCTTCGTGCCGGCTGACCCCGAAGCAGTTGGATCCGACTTGGCGACCCCAACAGCCGTTGCGGGGATTTCGGCAGGCGGCTCGGGGACTGCAGCAGCCGCACCCGGCCCGGGGACTTCAGAACCCGGCCTGGGGACTGCAGCAGTCGGCCCGGGGACTTCAACGACGCAGCAAGTGACAGCCCACTCCAACCCGCCGCCTCCCGGCCCAGACACCCTTGTGAAAGTAACAGTCCTAACAGTTGAAGAGATAGCAACACCCTCATGGGCCCAGTCCATCCTGAAGTTTCTGGTAAACAAAGAGTTGCCGACTGATGAGATCTCGGCCTGACAAGTGTAACGCCGGGCAGCAGCCTACACCATCATCAACAGAGAATTAGTAAGGCGTAGCGTCACTAGTGTATACCAGTGCTGCGTGGAGCCGGAGAAAGGCCAGGCTCCTCAAAGATATTCACCAAGGCGAGTGCGGTCACCACGCGGCTTCAAGAGCGCTTGTTGCCAAGGCTTTCCGCCATTGTTTTTTCTGGCCGACTTCTCTAGAAGAAGCCAAAGACTTGGTCCAGAAATGCAAAGGGTGCCAGAAATTTCACTCCAAGCCACACATGCCGGCTTCTGCACTCAAGACTATCCCCATTGCCTGGCCCTTTGCCGTCTGGGGCCTGGACATGGTGGGACCGTTCAAGACGGCGCGCGGCGGCATGACTCATCTGCTTCTCGCGGTGGACAAGTTCACCAAGTGGATAGAAGCAAAACAAATCTAGAAGTTGAATGGTCCGACTGCGGTGACTTTCATCTCCGACATCACCATTCGGTATGGCATACCGCACAACATCATCACCGACAATGGCACAAACTTCGCCAAAGGCGCCTTGGCCCATTTCTGTGCAACACAGGGCATCCGACTGGACTTAGCGTCTGTTGCCCACCCGCAGTCAAACGGCCAAGTCGAGCGAGCAAACGGCCTCATCTTGTCCGGCATCAAGCCCCGACTGGTCGAGCCTCTGGAGCATTCGGTCGGCTGTTGGCTTGATGAGCTGTCGGCCGTCCTCTGGAGCATGCGCACAACTCCAAACAAGTCGACCGGCTTCACACCTTTCTTGTCTATGGTGCCGAAGCCATCATCCCGACGGATATAGAATTCGACTCCCCCCGAGTCACCATATACACTGAAGAGGAGGCAAGGGAGGCGCGAGAAGACGACGTCGATCTACTGGAAGAGGGCCGGCTGTTGGCACTCAGCCGGTCCACCATCTACCAACAGAGCCTACGCCGATACTACAATCGGAAGGTCAAGCTAAGATCCTTCCAAGAGAGAGACCTTGTGCTCCGGCTGATCCAGCGAACAGCCGGCCAGCACAAGCTCTCAGCACCTTGGGAAGGCCCCTTCATCATCAGCAAGGTGTTGGGCAATGATTCGTACTACCTGATCGATGCTCAGAAGCCTCGAGCATGCAAGAGAGACGGCTCCGGCAAGGAGACGGAGCGGCCATGGAATGCAAACCTCCTCCGAAGGTTTTACAGTTGATGCAGTATGTACCACGCCAACTTTTGTATTAAGTATGAAAACTCCGGGAGCCCCGAGAAGCGCTCGGGGACTGCCCTCTTTTATATATGATAAGTTTTATGCCCATGAATGCACATTCCATTATTTTTGCCTAACACTGGGTCCGACCAGTCGGCCCGGAGGCTTGCCACCTTGTACTATGCGAATGCTTCCTGTAGCCAGACAAGTAGCACGTTGGCACCTAAACCTGCTCCTGCCAGAAGCCGCAGCTCGCAGAGCGACTGACCGGCGGGCAGGAGTCAAGGGAAGAAAAAGGATGCCCACACGAAAAATGGATAAGGACTCAAAGCATATGCATAGCTCAAGCCGGCTCCCCGCTCTGCCGACCGGCTGCTGAGCAGCCGGCCGGCCGGCTTCTACTTAAACTTGCTACAAAGCCCAAGTCGGCCAAGTACTTGCCTTCCCGAAAGTGGCTAAGTACTTGATCCAGCCACAGTCCGCAGAGCGGCTGTTGGGTTGGCAGGACGGCAACTAAGGGAAGATGGCAAAGGAAAAATGCCAAGGGGCAGAAAGCAAGAACAGGTAGAACCCGGCAAAAGAATATTTACATATCAAAAGGCCCTTGGCCGGCATTCAATGAAGTTTGAAATACACCCCGCGGGTGGAATTGTCCGAAACTAACAATGTTTGTCGAGACTGATAGACAGGAAGAGTAAAAGGACAAGTTGACGGCCTAGGGAGCAGCAGACGAGTTCGGCGGGATAGTGGAGTCGGCGGCGCCGGTTGGTGGAGCGGTCGGTTGGTCGGTCTCTGCTTGGCCGCCTCTAGTAGCAGTCGGGTCGTTTGGGCGTGGCTCGTTGCTGGAGGCGCGGTCGAGCTGAGGCTGGCCGTCCGCTCCGACCTCTGGCGTCTCCCCTTCATCTTCCTCGTCCTCCTTGTCTTCTCCCTCGTCGCTGGAGTTGATCACCTCGGCCGAGTCCTCGCCATCTTCCGGGTTCAGCCCGAACCACTCTGGCTGTGCCGCGACGCCTTCCTCCGTCAGCTCTGGGATGAAGACGCTGGTGTCGGTATATTCAGCGATCGCCGCCGCCGAGTGATAAGATCATGCTCCACCGCCACCAGCTCCCCTTGGGCCTCCTGACGAAACGTGGTCAGCTGGGCTAGATCTAGCCCAGGGTACCACGCCTTGACAAACTCCAAGGCGCGGCGAGCTCCAGCCCGGGCCGAAGAGCCCTTCCAGGCCTCAAGGCGGCCGGCCGCCACCTCCAGCCAGTCAGCAGTCCGACTGGGAGTGCGCGGAGCCGGCACGCCTGGCCGCAGAGCGGAGATGGCCTGCGCCCCGACACACTGGAGACGGCGCAGCATTCGATGAGCTGGCTGGAGGCGGGCCTGGATGCTGATGAACTGTTCGCTGAGGGTCCGGGGGGCGTCGACCGCAATCTTCGCTCCTTCCGCCCTCCGTTGTTCGCGATCAGCCTCGATGGCCCGATTGGCAGTGACAGAGTGACCAAGGAAGAAGTCTGCCCAAAACAGAAAGCAAAAAGCTAAAGTGAGAGACGAAAGACGGGCTCGGTCACCGGCCGGTAGCTCAAAGAAGGAAAAAGAGGGAAGCTCACCATCGACTATGTCTTCGATCTCATGAAAGTCGGAGGTCAGCATCGCCTCCTTGTTGGTCCAGGCGGAGCGTTCAGTCGCGAACTCAGCAAGGAGACCGGTCTCCTTGTCCTCTGCCTCCTTCTGGGCTTTCTTGAGAAGCTCCGCCCGTTGCGTGATCAGTCGGTCACGCTCTTCAGTCAGCTTGCCGCACTCCATCTCCTTGGCGCGCAGTGCGGTGTTGGCCTCGCCCAGCTGCTGCTGTAAGGCAGTGTTGGTCCCTGCAGAAAATAGAAGAAGCAAAAGCGCCGCGGCCAATGTAAAAGAAGTATAGTCGCTGGGAGATCCGCCCGATCGCCAGCTAGATTGGCCCGATTGGGACTACAGCCCAGCAGTGTGCCAGCCCCAAGGAGAAAGGAGTCAAAATCAACAGAAAGAAGAATGATCGCCCGAGAGATCCGCCCGACTGCACACGATCGGCCCGAATCTCGGGACTACAGCCCGGTTCGCCATGCCCCTCAAGAAGGAAAGAAAAAGACTTACTCCAGCTCTCTGCTAAGTCGGCGGTCCGCTGGTCCGGCTCTTGGTCCATGGACTTGAAGGCAGCCGTGCGAAGATTGTGATAAGTCTATAAAAAAGATGTCAGATAAAGCCAGCGCTCGGAGCTTGCAGATAGAAGTTCCGGGCCGCCTGATCAGCAGCCGGCCCGAAACTCGGGGACTACACCCAGTGTGTGCGCTGACGCGCCCCCATAGAGGAGCACAAAATTAAAAAAACAAAGAAGCAAGAGGCTTACCCGAATGACCGCTCGCGATTCCAGGAACGCGTTGTTGCAGCTCTTGAGGGCATCGGCCTCAGCTCGGAGCTTGGCCTGGACATCCAAGATAGCCCGGTTCGGCGTCCAGCCAGCGGGCGCAGCGTTGGTCACTTCGGCGTCCGGGATCGAGGAGCTCGCGGTGCTGGCTTCCTGCGGGCGTGGTGCTGAAGTCGCCTTCGCGAGCCGGCGACGCGATGGTGTTCGGGCCTCAGGAGTCGGGCCCTTCACCATCTCGCTTCCAGCTGGCGGCGCCGGCGGATCTGTCGGTTGCTTGTCCCGCGACACCCCTGATGGCGGCGGTGGGGGCACGACCGCGTCTGACATAACGACATCGCCGCCTTCCCTCTCCATGATCGGGTGCTCGTCGCCGGCTCCTTCGGTTGGTGCCACAAAGTCTGGCAGTGGAGGCGCGAAGCTCAGGGGGACGAGGAGTAGCGGCTCCTGGCGGCGCGACGCCTCTCCAAGGCGCTTCTTCGCGGCGGCGCCGCCTCGACCTCCGCCAGTTTCTTCAGTGCGGCGGCTTCATCCTTGTTCGTCTCCGCCTTCTCCCGATCTTTATCGGTCAAACTGCATAACAACATATGTTGTTCCTTTTGTCATCGGTATGTTACTTGCCCGAGATTCGATCGTCGTTATCATCATACCTAGTTCAATCTCGTTACCCCTAATGCATCATCCCACAACTAACTCATTAGTCACATTGCTTATAAGGCTTATAGTGATGTGCATTACCGAGAGGGCCCAGAGATACCTCTCCGATACACGGAGTGACAAATCCTAATCTTGATCTAAGTCAACCCAACAAATGTCTTCGGAGATACCTGTAGAGCATCTGTATAATCACCCAGTTACGTTGTGACGTTTGATGGCACACTAAGTGTTCCGTTGGTATTCGGGAGTTGCATAATCTCATAGTCAGAGGAAAATGTATAAGTCATGAAGAAAGCAGTAGCAATAAAACTAAACGATCATTATGCTAAGCTAACGGATGGGTCTTGTCCATCACATCATTCTCCTAATGATGTGATCCCATTCATCAAATGACAACACATGTCTATGGTCAGGAAACATAACCATCTTTGATAAACAAGCTAGTCAAGTAGAGGCATAATAGGAACACTCTGTTTTGTCTATGTATTCACACATGTATCAAGTTTTCGGTTAATACAGTTCTAGCATGAATAATAAACATTTATCATGATATAAGGAAATAAATAATAACTTTATTATTGCCTCTTGGGCATATTTCCTTCAGGCTTCGCAGCGGGCACCAGCCTTTTTGTCAGCCAGGACGGTTGTCGAGGCAGCATGGGGAAGCAAAGACGCCCACGGCCCATCAATCACCACACGTCAACCAAGGCTGCAGGCGGTTAGGGCCCGCGGCGCTCCGTACTTGCCCTTTTGCTTCGCCTTGAACCCAAGTCCGAGAGCGCCTTGGGCTCGGGGGCTACTGTTTGCGTCCTGGGAACGGGGGTTGAAGGAAATATGCCCTAGAGGCAATAATAAAGTTATTATTTATTTCCTTATATCATGATAAATGTTTATTATTCATGCTAGAATTGTATTAACCGGAAACATAATACTTGTGTAAATACATAGACAATCAGAGTCACTAGTATGCCTCTACTTGACTAGCTCGTTGTTGAAACATGGTTATGTTTCCTATCCATAGACTTGAGTTGTCATTTGATTAACAGGATCACATCATTAGGAGAATGATGTGATTGACTTGACCCATTCCGTTAGCTTAGCACTTGATCGTTTAGTATTCTGCTATTGCTTTCTTCATGACTTATACATGTCCCTATGACTATGAGATTATGCAACTCCCGTTTACCGGAGGAACACTTTGTGTGCTACCAAACGTCACAACGTAACTGGGTGATTATAAAGGTGCTCTATAGGTGTCTCCGAAGGTACTTGTTGGGTTGGCGTATTTTGAGATTAGGATTTGTCACTCCGATTGTCGGAGAGGTATCTCTGGGCCCACTCAGTAATGCACATCACTATAAGCCTTGCAAGCATTGTGACTAACGAGTTAGTTGCGGGATGATGCATTACGGAACGGGTAAAGAGACTTGCCGGTAACGAGATTGAACTAGGTATTGAGATACCAACGATTGAATCTCGGGCAAGTAACATACCGATGACAAAGGGAACAATGTATGTTGTTATGTGGTTTGACTGATAAAGATCTTCGTAGAATATGTAACCAATATGACCATCCAGGTTCCGCTATTAGTTATTGACCGGAGACGTGTCTCGGTCATGTCTACATAGTTCTCGAAGCCATAGGGTCCACACGCTTAAAGTTAAATGACGATTGTATTATGTGTTTTTGTGTTTTGATGTACCGAAGGTAGTTCGGAGTCCTGGATGTGATCACGGACATGACGAGGAGTCTCGAAGTGGTCGAGACATAAAGATCAATATATTGGATGACTATGTTCGGACACCGGAATGGTTTCGGGGAGTTTCGTACATATACCAGAGTATCGGGGGGGTTACCGGAACCCCCCGGGGAGTTTAATGGGCCAAGATGGGCCTTATTGGAGAAGAGGAGGGGCGGCTAGGGCTGGCCGCACGCCCCCTCCCCCTCTAGTCCGAATTGGACAAGGAGGGGGGCGGCAGCCCCTTTCCTTCCTCCTCTCTCATTCCTTTCCTTTCCCCCTCCTAATCCAACTAGGAAAAGAGGGAGTCTTACTCCCGGTGGGAGTAGGAGTCCTCCCTGGCGCGTCCTCCTCCTGGCCGGCGGCCTCCTTCCCCTGATGCTTTATATACGGGGGCAGGAGCGCCTCTAGACACACAAGTTGACCTGTTGATCTATTCCAGCTGTGTGCGGTGCCCCCCTCCACCATATTCCACCTCGGTAGCAACATCATCACCGTCACCATGCCGTCGTGCTGACGGAACTCTCCCGTGAAGCCCTGCTGGATCGGAGTTTGCGGGACGTCATCGAGATGAATGTGTGCTGAACTCGGAGGTGTCGTACGTTCTCGTTTCTATGCATCACCATGATCTTGCGTGTGCGTAGGAAATTTTTTTAAAATTACTACGTTCCCCAACAGTGGCATCCGAGCCAGGTTTTATGCGTTGATGTTATATGCACGAGTAGAACACAAGTGAGTTGTGGCCGATACAAGTCATACTGCTTACCAGCATGTCATACTTTGGATCGGCGGTATTGTTGGATGAAGCGGCCCGGACCGACATTACGCGTACGCTTACGCGAGACTGGTTCTACCGACGTGCTTTGCACACAGGAGGCTGGCGGGTGTCAGTTTCTCCAACTTTAGTTGAACCGAGTGTGGCTACGCCCGGTCCTTGCGAAGGTTAAAACAGCACTAACTTGACAAACTATCATTGTGGTTTTGATGCGTAGGTAAGAACGGTTCTTGCTCAGCCCGTAGCAGCCACATAAAACTTGCAACAACAAAGTAGAGGACGTCTAACTTGTTTTTGCAGGGCATGTTGTGATGTGATATGGTCAAGACATGATGCTATATTTATTGTATGAGATGACCGTGTTTTGTAACCGAGTTATCAGCAACTGGCAGGAGCCATATGGTTGTCGCTTTATTGTATGCAATGCAATCGCCCTGTAATTGCTTTACTTTATCACTAAGCGGTAGCAATAGTCGTAGAAGCAATAATTGGCGAGATGACAACGATGCTACGATGGAGATCAAGGTGTTGCGCTGGTGACGATGGTGATCATGACGGTGCTTCGGAGATGGAGATCACAAGCACAAGATGATGATGGCCATATCATATCACTTATATTGATTGCATGTGATGTTTATCTTTTATGCATCTTATCTTGCTTTGATTGACGGTAGCAATATAAGATGATCTCTCACTAAAATTTCAAGATAAAAGTGTTCTCCCTGGGTATGCACCGTTGCCAAAGTTCGTCGTGCCGAGACACCTCGTGATGATTGGGTGTGATAAGCTCTACGTTCATCTACAACGGGTGCAAGCCAGTTTCGCACACGCAGAATACTCGGGTTAAACTTGACGATCCTAGCATATGCAGATATGGCCTCGGAACACTGAGACCGAAAGGTCGAGCGTGAATCATATAGTAGATATGATCAACATAGTGATGTTCACCATTGAAAACTACTCCATTTCACATGATGATCGGTTATGGTTTAGTTGATTTTGATCACGTGATCACTTAGATGATTAGAGGGATATCTATCTAAGTGGGAGTTCTTAAGTAATATGATTAATTGAACTTAAATTTATCATGAACTTAGTACCTGATAGTATCTTGCTTGTCTATGTTGTTGTAGATAGATGGCCCGTGTTGTTGTTCCATTGAATTTTAATGTGTTCCTTGAGAAAGCAAAGTTGAAAGATGATGGTAGCAATTACACGGATTGGGTCCGTAACTTGAGGATTATCCTCATTGTTGCACAGAAGAATTACGTCCTGGAAGCACCGCTAGGTGCCAGACCTGCTGCAGGAGCAACACCAGATGTTATAAACGTCTGGCAGAGCAAAGCTGATGACTACTCGATAGTTCAGTGTGCCATGATTTACGGCTTAGAACCGGGACTTTTCAACGACGTTTTGAACGTCATGGAGCATATGAGATGTTCCAGGAGTTGAAGTTAATATTTCAAGCAAATGCCCGGATTGAGAGATATGAAGTCTCCAATAAGTTCTACACCTGCAAGATGGAGGAGGATAGTTCTCGTCGGTGAGCATATACTCGTAATGTCCGGTATAACAATCACTTGATTCAACCGGGAGTTAATCTTCCGGATGATAGCGTCATTGACAGAATTCTTCAATCACTGCCACCAAGCTACAAGAGCTTTGTGATGAACTATAACATGCAAGGGATGGATAAGACGATTCCTGAGCTCTTTGCAATGCTAAAGGCTGCGGAGGTAGAAATCAAGAAGGAGCATCAAGTGTTGATGGTCAACAAGACCACCAGTTTCAAGAAAAAGGGCAAAGAGAAGAAGAAGGGGAACTTCAAAAAGAACGGCAAACAAGTTGTTGCTCAGGAGAAGAAACCCAAGTCTGGACCTAAGCCTGAGACTGGGTGCTTCTACTGCAAACAGACTGGTCACTGGAAGCGGAAATGCCCCAAGTATTTTGGCGGATAAGAAGGATGGCAAGGTGAACAAAGGTATATGCGATATACATGTTATTGATGTGTGCCTCACTAGAGCTCGCATTAGCACCTGTGTATTTGATACTGGTTCTGTTGCTAATATTTGCAACTCGAAACAGGGACTACGGATTAAGCGAAGACTAGCTAAGGACGAGGTGACGATGCGCATGGGAAATGATTCCAAAGTCGATGTGATCGCCGGCACGCTACCTCTACATCTACCTTCGGGATTAGGTTTAGACCTAAATAATTGTTATTTGGTGCCAGCATTAAGTGATACGTCTCCAACGTATCTATAATTTTTTACTGTTGCATCCTATTATATTATCTGTTTTGGATGTTTATGGGCTTTATTAAACACTTTTATATTACTTTTGGGACTAACCAAATAACCCAGAGCCCAGTGCCAGTTCCTGTTTTTCCCTTGTTTCAGTGTTTCGCAGAAAAGGAATATCAAACGGAGTCCAAACGGAATGAAACCTTCGGGAAAGTTATTTTTGGAACAGAAGAAATCCAGGAGACTTGGAGAGCACGTCAGAGAAGCAACGACGAAGGCACGAGGCAGGGGGGCGCGCCCACCCCCCCAAAACCATCGGGGGACAGAAGAGATTGGGAGTTCCGCCTGCGCAAGCCTCTATAGCCACCAAAAACCAATCGGGACCCTGTTCCGCACCACGCGGCATGGGGGATCCTCACCGTGGCCATCTTCATCATCCCGGCGCTCTCCATGACGAGGAGGGAGTAGTTCACCCTCAGAGCTGAGGGTATGTACCAGTAGCTATGTGTTTGATCTTTCTCTCTCTCTCTCTCTCTCTCTCTCTCTCTCTCTCTCTCTCTCTCTCTCTCTCGTGTTCTTGATTTGGCACGATCTTGATGTATCACGAGCTTTGCTATTATAGTTGGATCTTATGATGTTTCTCCCCCTCTACTCTCTTGTAATGGATTGAGTTTTCCCTTTGAAGTTATCTTATCGGATTGAGTCTTTAAGGATTTGAGAACACTTAATGTATGTCTTGCCGTGCTTATCTGTGGTGACAATGGGATATTCACGTGATCCACTAGATGTATGTTTTGGTGATCAACTTGCGAGTTCAGTGACCTTGTGAACTTATGCATAGGGGTTGGCACACGTTTTCGTCTTGACTCTTCGGTAGAAACTTCAGGACACTATTTGAAGTTCTTTGTGTTGGTTGAATAGATGAATCTGAGATTGTGTGATGCATATCGTATAATCATGCCCACGGATACTTGAGGTGACATTCGAGTATCTAGGTGACATTAGGGTTTTGATTGATTTGTGTCTTAAGGTGTTATTCTAGTAGGAACTCTTGAATAGATCGATCCGAAAGAATAACTTTGAGGTGGTTTCGTACCCTACCATAATCTCTTCGTTAGTTCTCCGCTATAGTGACTTTGGAGTGACTCTTTGTTGCATGTTGAGGGATTGTTATATGATCAAACTATGTTATTATTGTTGAGAGAACTTGCACTAGTGAAAGTATGAACCCTAGGCCTTGTTTCCTAGCATTGCAATACCGTTTACGCTCACTTTTATTACTTGTTACCTTGCTGTTTTTATAATTTCAGATTACAAATACTTATATCTACCATCCATATTGCACTTGTATCACCATCTCTTCGCCGAACTAGTGCACCTATACAATTTAACATTGTATTGGGTGTGTTGGGGACACAAGAGACTCTTTGTTATGTGGTTGCAGGGTTGCTTGAGAGAGACCATCTTCATCCTACGCCTCCCACGGATTGATAAACCTTAGGTCATCCACTTGAGGGAAATTTGCTACTGTCCTACAAACCTCTGCACTTGGAGGCCCACCAACTCTACAAGAAGAAGGTTGCGTAGTAGACATCATTAAGCATGAACATTATATCTGGATCTTGTTTGATGCGAGACGGTTATTCATTTAAATCTGAGAATAATGGTTGTTCTATTTATATGAGTAATATCTTTTATGGTCATGCACCCTTGAAGAGTGGTCTATTTTTGTTGAATCTTGATAGTAGTGATACACATATTCATAATGTTGAAGCCAAAAGATGCAGGGTTGATAATGATAGTGCAACCTATTTGTGGCACCGCCTTTTGGGTCATATTGGTGTAAAACGCATGAAGAAACTCCATACTAATGGACTTTTGGAATCACTTGATTATGAATCACTTGGTACTTGTGAACCATGCCTCATGGGCAAGATGACTAAAACGCCGTTCTCCGGAACTATGGAGCGAGCAACTGATTTGTTGGAGATCATACATACTGATGTATGTGGTCCAATGAATATTGAGGCTCGCGGCGGGTATCGTTATTTTCTCACCTTCACAGATGATTCAAGCAGATATGGGTATATCTACTTAATGAAACATAAGTCTGAAACATTTGAAAAGTTCAAAGAATTTCAGAGTGAAGTGGAAAATCATCATAACAAGAAAATAAAGTTTCTACGATCTGATCGTGGAGGAGAATATTTGAGTTATGAGTTTGGTCTACATTTGAAACAATGCGGAATAGTTTCGCAACTCACGCCACCCGGAACACCTAGCGTAATGGTGTGTCCGAACATCGTAATCGTACTTTACTAGATATGGTGCAATCTATGATGTCTCTTACTGATTTACTGCTATCTTTTTGGGGTTATGCTTTAGAGATGGCTGCATTCACGTTAAATAGGACACCATCGAAATCCGTTGAGACGACGCCTTATGAACTATGGTTTGGCAAGAAACCGAAGTTGTCGTTTCTTAAAGTTTGGGGTTGCGATGCTTATCTGAAAAAGCTTCAACCTGATAAGCTCGAACATAAATCTGAGAAATGTGTCTTCATAGGATACCCAAAGGAAACTGTTGGGTACACCTTCTATCATAGATCTGAAGGCAAGACATTCGTTGCTAAGAATGGATCCTTTCTAGAGAAGGAGTTTCTCTCGAAAGAAGTGAGTGGGAGGAAAGTAGAACTTGATGAGGTAACTGTACCTGCTCCCTTATTGGAAAGTAGTTCATCACAGAAATCGGTTCCTGTGAAGTCTATACCAATTAGTGAGGAAGCTAATGATGATGATCATGAAACTTCAGATCAAATTGCTACTGAACCTCGTAGGTCAACCAGAGTAAGATCCGCACCAGAGTGTTACAGTAATCCTATTCTGGAGGTTATGTTACTAGACCATGACGAACCTACGAACTATGAAGAAGTGATGGTGAGCCCAGATTCCGCAAAATGGCTTGAGGCCATGAAATCTGAGATGGGATCCATGTATGAGAACAAAGTATGGACTTTGGTTGACTTGCCCGATGATGGCAAGCCATTGAGAATAAATGGATCTTCAAGAAGAAGACTGACGCTGATGGTAATGTTACTGTCTATAAAGCTCGACTTGTTGCAAAAGGTTTTCGACTAGTTCAAGGGATTGACTACGATGAGACTTTCTCACCCGTAGCGATGCTTAAGTATGTCTGAATCATGTTAGCAATTGCCGCATTTTATGATTATGAAATTTGGAAAATGGATGTCAAAACTGCATTCCTGAATGGATTTCTAGAAGAAAAGAGTTGTATATGATGCAACCGGAAGGTTTTGTCGATCCAAAGGGAGCTAACAAAGTGTGCAAGCTCCAGCGATCCATTTATGGACTGGTGCAAGCCTCTCGGAGTTGGAATAAACGTTTTGATAGTGTGATCAAAGCATATGGATTTATACAGACTTTTGGAGAAGCCTGTATTTACAAGAAAGTGAGTGGGAGCTCTGTAGCATTTCTGATATTATATGTGGATGACATATTGTTGATTGGAAATGATATAGAATTTCTGGATAGCATAAAGGGATATTTGAACAAGAGTTTTTCAATGAAGGACCTCGGTGAAGCTGCTTATATATTGGGCATCAAGATCTATAGAGATAGATCAAGACGCTTAATTGGACTTTCACAAAGTACATACCTTGACAAAGTTTTGAAGAAGTTCAAAATGGATCAAGCAAAGAAAGGGTCCTTGCCTGTGTTACAAGGTGTGAAGTTGAGTAAGACTCAATGTCCGACCACTTCAGAAGATAGAGAGAATATGAAAGATGTTCCCTATGCTTCAGCCATAGGCTCTATCATGTATGCAATGCTATGTACCAGACCTGATGTGTGCCTTGCTATAAGTTTAGCAGGGAGGTACCAAAGTAATCCAGGAGTGGATCACTTGACAGCAGTCAAGAACATCCTGAAATACCTGAAAAGGACTAAGGATATGTTTCTCGTTTATGGAGGTGACAAAGAGCTAGTCGTAAATGGTTATGTCGATGCAAGCTTTGACACTGATCCGGACGATTCTAAATCGCAAATCGGATACGTGTTTACATTGAACGATGGAGCTGTCAGTTGGTGCAGTTCTAAAGAAAGTGTCGTGGCGGGATCTATATGTGAAGCGGAGTACATAGCTGCTTCAGAAGCAGCAAATGAAGGAGTCTGGATGAAGGAGTTCATATCCGATCTAGGTGTCATACCTAGTGCATCGGGTCCAATGAAAATCTTTTGTGACAATACTTGTGCAATTGACATGGCAAAGGAATCAGGATTTCACAAGAGAACCAAACACATCAAGAGACGCTTCAACTCCATCCGGGATCAAGTCCAGGTGGTAGACATAGAGATTTGCAAGATACATACGGATCTGAATGTTGCAGACCCTTTGACTAAGCCTCTTCCACGAGCAAAACATGATCAGCACCAAGGCTCCATTGGTGTTAGAATCATTACTATGTATTCTAGATTATTGACTCTAGTGCAAGTGGGAGACTGAAGGAAATATGCCCTAGAGGCAATAATAAACTTATTATTTATTTCCTTATATAATGATAAATGTTTATTATTCATGCTAGAATTGTATTAACCGGAAACATAATATTTGTGTGAATACATAGACAAACAAAGTGTCACTAGTATGCCTCTACTTGACTAGCTCGTTGATCAAAGATGGTTATGTTTCCTAGCCATAGACACGAGTTGTCATTTGATTAACGGGATCACATCATTAGGAGAATGATGTGATTGACTTGACCCATTCCGTTAGCTTAGCACTTGATCGTTTAGTATTCTGCTATTGCTTTCTTCATGACTTATACATGTTACTATGACTATGAGATTATGCAACTCCCGTTTACCGGAGGAACACTTTGTGTGCTACCAAACGTCACAACGTAACTGGGTGATTATAAAGGTGCTCTACAGGTGTCTCCGAAGGTACTTGTTGGGTTGGCGTATTTCGAGATTAGGATTTGTCACTCCGATTGTCGGAGAGGTATCTCTGGGCCCACTCGGTAATGCACATCACTATTAGCCTTGCAAGCATTGTGACTAACGAGTTAGTTGCGGGATGGTGCACTACGGAACGAGTAAAGAGACTTGCCGGTAACGAGATTGAACTAGGTATTGAGATACCGACGATCGAATCTCGGGCAAGTAACATACCGATGACAAAGGGAACAACGTATGTTGTTATGTGGTTTGACCGATAAAGATCTTCGTAGAATATGTAGGAACCAATATGAGCATCCAGGTTCCGCTATTGGTTATTGACTGGAGACGTGTCTCGGTCATGTCTACATAGTTCTCGAACCCGTAGGGTCCGCACGCTTAAAGTTCGATGACGATTGTATTATGAGTTTTTTTTGTTTTGATGTACCGAAGGTAGTTCGGAGTCCCGGATGTGATCACAGACATGACGAGGAGTCTTTAAATGGTCGAGACGTAAAGATCGATATATTGGATGACTATGTTCGGACACTGGAATGGTTTCGGGGAGTTTCGGACATATACCGGAGTACCGGGGGGTAACCGGAACCCCCCGGGGAGTTTAATGGGCCAAGATGGGCCTTAGTGGAGAAGAGGAGGGGAGGCTAGGGCTGGCCATGCGCCCCCTCCCCCTCTAGTCCGAATTGGACAAGGAGGAGGGGCGGCGCCCCCTTTCCTTCCTCCTCTCTCCTTCCCTTCCTTTCCCCCTCCTACTCCAACAAGGGAAAGAGGGAGTCCTACTCCCGGTGGGAGTAGGAATCCTACCTGGCGCGCCCTCCTCCTGGCCAGCGGCCTCCTCCCCCTGATCCTTTATATACAGGGGCAGGGGGGAACCTCTAGACACACAAGTTAATCTGTTGATCTATTCCAGTCGTGTGCGGTGCCCCCTCCACCATATTCCACCTCGATCATATCGTAGCGGTGCTTAGGCGAAGCCCTGCGTCGGTAGCAACATCATCACCGTCACCACGCCGTTGTGCTGACAGAACTCTCCCGTGAAGCCCTGCTGGATCGGGGTTCGCGGGACGTCATCGAGCTGAACGTGTGCTGAAATCGGAGGTGCCGTACGTTCTGTACTTGGATCGGTCGGATCGTGAAGACGTACGACTACATCAACCGCGTTGTGCTAACGCTTCCGCTTTCGGTCTACGAGGGTACGTGGACACACTCTCCCCTCTCGTTGCTATGCATCACCATGATCTTGCGTGTGCGTAGGATTTTTTTTGAAATTACTACATTCCCCAACAGGGGTACCCAGACTTGCCTGCCTGCGGCCCATGACATGGCTCCATCGACGGCCTGGTACGACTCAGCTTCAACATCGACAACTCAAGACCCTCGCGAGGTGCCAAACCTCGCGAGGCGGACGACACAAAGACCTCCACGAGGGGCGGCCTCCTCAGGCTAGATCCCGAGGAGTGGAGATCTCAATGCAAGGCTCACCTCGCGAGATCTAGATGGCGTGATCCATGACGACCATGGCCAGGCGAGCGCCAGCGGGCGGAGTGTACCAGATTCCTCTTTGGTGCTACGGAGGCAAGCACAGGCAAATCCACCACAAAGCTGGAGTAGGGTATTACACCACAAGGTGGCCCGAACCAGGATAAGCTGATGTGTCTCTTTTCCATTCAGTTCGGGCTAGGCCGTGAGATTAGCGAGTAGGCAGACTGAGGAGGACGAGTTCTTCGCACGCACCCCAGAGTTCGAACCTCTTAACGGTCTGCGGAACCCTAAATCCGACACCATGCACCATCGCGGTTGCGCCGTCACCCATGTCGCCTCACTGCGAACACCAACACGAGGCCAAGAGGACCGGAGAGAAGCGCCCTGCGGAGGAAGAAGCAGCACCATAGACGAATAGGAGGGAACCACCTCTACCGCCGTCGTGCGGGAGGCTAGAGCCTCCGGCGCTGTCGCGGTAGCCGTTCGGAGGCGGCAGCAGGGCATGCCAGGCCACCCCTGGTCCTGCTAGGCTTGAAACGGGCCCGCTAAGCCCCGTCGGCCACGCTGCAGCAAGCGGGCGATGCTGCCGCCAGCACCCAGCCGCGCATCGCCTCTCCCCCGCCTCCCAGAAGGCACGAAGCAGACCCACCCCGCTGCCGGCCCGCCCAAGCCCAGATGGGGCCCGAAGGGCCTAGATCAGGGCCGAGCGGGCGCCGCCATCGCTGCCGCCCGCTGCCAACGCAGCGGCGCCGCCGCCCATTAGCCCGCCGGCTCGCGGCCAGAACCCCGCCGCCGCGGAGGACCGCCGTCGCCCAGAGACACCACCCGGAATCGCCCCGTCCTGCACCGGAGGACACCCGAGAGGGGAAAGGGGGCCGCCGCCACCAGCGTCGGCCGAGCTAGGCCCGCGGTGGTCGCCGGCAACGGCCGCATGGGAGGAAGGGGGAGGGGGATGCCCGCGGAGGAGGAGGTTGGGCACGGCCGGCCGCCCATAGGGGCGGACGCGGTCGCGGGAGAGGAATAAAGACTAGCCATTGCATTGCCGATAGACCGCCCTCGGGGAGGAGTCCCATTGTGTTGCCGTCGTCGCAGACGCTTCCATGGCGCTGCCTAAGAACTCCCCTCCACATCTGCCTCCCCCGCAGTGGTATACGCCGGGGACCACAGGTGCCGCTCCCCTCGGCCTCCGCCGCCGCGTACATGCTGGTAACCGACCTGCGCCACTCCCTTCCGCTTTCGCCTCCCCCGTCATGGCACACGCCGGCAACCGCCGATCACTGCTCCCCTCCGCCCCGTAACTCCAGTGAATCGATAGTGCGCGCGTGCGCGCGTGTGTGTGGTAGAAATGGATGGATGGGGGGGGCTGGGCTATGGTCTCTTCATTACTCCCTCATTTTCGGTTTATAGGGTTTAAATTTGAAATCTCATCAACCAAGGTAGATGGTGAGTAGAGGATCTCGCAATTTACAAAATTACACAAACTTTAATCTGCATTAATTACAATATATGCATGAATGACCACTAAGAGCATGGTTAATAGTATAGCCAATGGTTAGCTATAAGAGAGTGTCATGTCATCTATAGCCAACCTTATAGCCAATATGTATAACAATTAGCTATAAGTATGTGCTATTTTATTAATACATGACACACCTTCCACTCTCACATAGTGACTAGGAACACGTGCTGCAGCTGGCTCTTGCATGAGAGCCCGCTTACATTCTCGCACCTATCCTCTCTCCTCCAACCAAGCATAGAAATATTACTTTACTCCTTACAGCCCGCTGACTGTACCTTATTTTACTTGCTCTAATTGAGTAGGAATGGTTACAACCATTAGTTTGACTTTTTAATCTTTGCATGCATCAATTTAATGCATTTTGAAATATGAACATGTGATGAAAAGAAGTGAAAATGAGACTTATAACATGATAAAAACCAAGAAAATGAGATAGGCCAACTAAATCGAAAAAGAGGGAGTAGGTCCGTGGCGATCTAGCCTGAACGATTTTAGAAAATGACGTGGCAACCTTCTATTCTGTGATTCGTGCTGGAATAATCTAATTGCAACGAAGCCCGTCGAGACAAGACGCCAAATTACATTCAGGTGTTAGAGCAACTCCAACGGGCCGACCCAAACGTACGGTGCATTTGTCCGTTTTTTGTCCGTTTGGGTCGGCCACCCGTCCGCCGTCCGCACTCTTTTAGATTTGGGTCGGCAGTGCGCTCAACGTGCCGACCCATTTCATGACCGCGCACGCCAGCGGCCATGTTGTCGCCCTGGTTTTGGCGCTCCAGCGCGCGGGAAAGGTTCGCGTGCGCGGGGGAAAATCTGCCTAGCACGCTCTGGTTTTGGCGCTCGAGCGCGCGGGAAAGGTTCGCGCGCTTATTATGGCGCGTCGCGGCCGGCGCTCGTTATAAAAAGGCGCTCTCTCCACACTCTATCCGCCGCCCACTGCTCTCGCCCCCTCTCATTAGCCTCGCCGACTCTGCCCCACCATGTCGATGCGCCGCCTACGCGCTTCGGAGTCCGCGAGCGCCGCTCCGGTGCCTTCTCTTCCGAGATCTGGTTTGACGAGAAACGCCTCTTCCTCGGCACCTTCGACACCGCAAAGGAGGCGGCCCGCGCGCACGACGCGGCGGCGTGGCGCCTCCAGAGGCCTCGTCAGGAGATGAATTTTCCCACCGTGTCAAGCCAGCGGGCGCAGGATCTCGCGCCTCTGCCGCGGCTTTTCACGGAGGACGATCGTCGTGTCCACCGGAGGCGGCAGCGTCGCCTCGCCATCGCCGAGATGGATATGAAAGCCCTGGTTGTGTGGCGCCAACGCTTCCCGTAGGACATCGTCGATGAGCGCCAGTTTTACAAGGAAAGAAGGACGGAGAGGGAGGCGAGGAGGATGGAGCGAGCCGTCTATCGGGAGGACAAGCGTTCGCGGAAGCTGGCCGCTCAATTGAGGCTGAAGCTATGACAAACGTCGGGGTGGCCCATCGACGATGAGCAGTCTGCTGACGCCTACCTTCAGACGTCGGAGGAGGACATTACCGAGTCGGAATCGGAAAGTAGTGACGAGAGTAGTTGATCTTTTCTTTTTATTTGTGTACGCTAGAATTATCTATGTATCCTTTTATCGAAAAAATGGCCGGCGGCATCGGCGACGAAGCAGGCGGCCGACGGTGTGCTGTTTGTATGTGGAGAGGCCAATGTGTCGCCGGCCAGCGGGCCCGGGAAGGAGAGAGGACGAGTGCGAGTGCGTCCGTTTTGTGTCCGCGCCGACGCAAATTTGGCTTAAAAATGGGCCGGAAATGGGTCGGCAGGCGTACGAAAGCGGACGCGCGTCCGTTTGGATCGGCGCGTTGGGCCAACTTTTCTGTCCGCGTCAATCCAAACGGACGGTGGCGGACGAAATGAGTCGCCCCATTGAAGTTTCTCTTATCATCTAGAAAAATAAAAGCACGCACTGGGGACTGCGGCCCCACATTTGCGTGCCCCAAATCCACTGCCGCAAAGTTGTGGATAGTTCAGGATTACTTCGAGAGAAACTAGAGTTCTTAGGTTCGGGAGCGACTAGGATAAAAGCTGAGCCTAGGGTGCAAAAATAGAAAAAACATTCTGGGCCCTCGGATTGATGATCGATGCTGCAAGTTATGGTGGACCAATCTGTGCAGAAAGACCCCTCGTTTATGTATAATTTTCCCCGCGACGTCCTCCTCTTTCCAACGAGAGTCCCCGCCCATCTCTTTATCGATTTGCCTGACAGTGGCGGCGGCAATCCAGATCCGGTGCAGAGCTTGAGGGCTACGCCGACGGGAGGTGCTTGACTACATCTTGCCGGAGACTGTGATGTCCCTAGCAGTAGCTTGAGAATCACAGAACAAAGAGGAAGTGAAAATGGGGATTGACCGAAGAAGAACGAAGGAGCTTGAGCTCAGTTCATTCCTTTTTCTATTCGATGACTAGTTCAGTACAATTGGTTGGGCATATAAGCCACACACACGTCGGACGCCTACTACAGAGTCCACCCTGACAGCAGGTGGACCTGACCTGTCATACACCATCCTGTATTAGGTGGGGGTGTGACAATTGCCCCTCCTTGAGCGGCAGGCTAGTGCCAAAATACTTACATCACTACAAGGGGTTGAAAGACAAGGTGATCTTCAGCACAGTTTGACCCTGCACCCACCAAAATTGATACTCTATCAGGCCATAGTTTGAGCTCAACCAGCTGCTGTTGGCTCATCCAGCAACTCCAAAGCATGAACTGTATCCTCGGAGAGAATTTCACCACAATCACCCACTTGTATGATCAATAGTTGGGCAGGCGGTTTACACTTGTGCTCGCGGCTATACTTGTCTCCACACCGGAAACAAAGGCCATTAGCTTGTCTGAAGTCTCGCAAGGCGCGCTCCCGAGCAAACTCATTATTGTCTCGATGATGTTCCACTGGCCCTTGAGGAAGATGGGCTATATGGTGTTTGATTGCTGCAACAGGAAATGCTTGTGGACGGTGGCAACTGTCATTTTCTTCCTCCTGAATTTGTGCTAGATGGGCTGCCTTAGTTACATTAGCTGGATGCTGCAATCTGACTGCTGCTCTAAATTCGTCACGCAAGCCATGGATGAAATGAGAAACAAACCATTTTGAATTCAGAGCAGCATCTACAGATAAGAGATGGTACATGCAGGACTCAAATTTGTGCTTGTATTCGGCCACTACTCCAGTTTGCTTGAGCTGTAACAGAGTGGACATCTGGCCGTCATAGTCATCGCTGGCAAACTCCGCATCCAGAGCCGTGATCAAGGCATCCCAATTCATCTGCTGGTGAGTACGCTTGTATGCTTGCAGCCATAGAGCAGCATGATCTTCGAAGTACAAGGCGGCAGTGCTAACCCAATGGCGATCCGGCACATTGTACATCTCAAAATAATTGTAGCAATTATCAATCCAGAGTAAAGGAAACTGCCCTTTGAAGACTGGAAAGGGATGCTTGGGCGGCCTGAGGTGAAATCCATCACGGCGGTCATCGTGGCGCTCAGGCCAGTCAACAGCGTCGCGGCGGCCGTCACGGCGGCGCTCGGGCCAGTCAGCGACGTCGCGGGGGACGCAACGCTTCGTGGCCGTCGTCGCTATTGCGGCGGCCGCCACAGCGACGCTTCTGGGCCAGCGGGCGGCGCTGGGGACACGGCGCTTCGTGGCCATCGTCGTCATCGCCACGGACGCTGCAGCGCTTCGTAGTCGCCGCCCGCGTCGCGGTGGGGCTCGTAGTAGTCGCCGGCGTCTCGGCGGTCCTCACGTCGCCCGCCAGAGCTCCTCGCGGCGAGGTCTCAGACGGTAGGTTGCCGTCCTCGTCGGCGTGCCCCCTGGGATGAGCCGCGGGGTCCTCCTCATTGGGTAGCAACGCAGCGGCTGGGCGCCGTTGCCTCCGCCGCCGATCTGATTTTGGGCGGATCGTGGGGAGGTACAGCCGAGAGCGCTTCGCTTGACCTCCTCCAAATCCTGCTGAAGCTCACGGAGCTCGGCCGTCACCGGAGCGAGCTTCTCGTCAAGCGCTTTGGTGAAGAATTCCTGCAGGGATTTTTGCATCTCCTCCATCTCAAGCAGGATGAATCGGGTTTGGGCGTTTGGGATCGGTGGTGTACGCGGCGCCGTTGTGTGGACTGTGAAGTGGAACGATCTAGTCTGATATCAATTATGATGTCCCTAGCAGTAGCTTGAGAATCACAGAACAAAGAGGAAGTGAAAATGAGGATTGACCGAAGAAGAACGAAGGAGCTTGAGCTCAGTTCATTCCTTTTTCTATTCGATGACTAGTTCAATACAGAGGGTTGGGCATATAAGCCACACACACGTCGGACGCCTACTACAGAGTCCACCCTGACAGCAGGTGGACCTGACCTGCCATACGAGGGTGTACAATTAGGTGGGGGTGTGACAGAGACCATCGACGTGCACCACGTCGCCGCCTTCTACGAGGGTGTACTCTGCTCCGCGCGCGTCCCTTCTCCCTATGGTTTCCAGGTCATCTGTCTCCTCCTCACGGGCACCCCCGCCGCCATGGGCTACTGCACCCAGGGGGTGCGGGTGCCCCGCCCGCGTAGCTGCCCAGGATGCACCACACGGCCTTCTTGAAGCCCGCTTCTGTCACATCTGCAACAAGGAGGAGCCCACCCTGCCAGCAGCTAAGCTGCAAGGTTGGTACCTCGCTGCTTTCCTGTAGTGCCGATGAGGTGATACAGTGATTTTCTTTGTTGTGCATAATAGCTTGGAGATCTTTAATCTCTCAATGCTTTGGTTACATTGATTAGGAAACGTGTTAATGATAGTGAAGTTACAGAGACTGTGGTGACATTGCATTCCACATTTGGAGGTGCTGTGTAGTAGGCAGCAAAATGGGTTGCACTGGACTGTTGCATGTGATTAGTTCATTTTAGGAGTTCAGAACAGGTGGTTAACAAATGATGGACTGGAACTGTTACTTTGTTTACTTGTAGTTTTCTGTGTCTATGCTATTGTCCGACTGAGGATTTCGTCTTTGATTGGCATCGTAGTTCAGCGATGTTCAAATTTCTTCATAATACTTTTTGTACATCCCTCGTTTGATGTTGTTTGCTAAAATCCGTTTGTAGCCATGGTGTCGGCCAAATGGTGTTCAAAATATAAATGTCGGAGCTGCTACCTCATTTGCAGCGATTAATTTCCCAGTGCTTCTCATTGATGATTTCAGTACACCGGAAAAGAACCAATCATTCTCTAACGAGGTACCCACACAGCTGAATTTTAATCTAACATAATTTCTTATATCTGTCCAAGTTTAAGTCCCTGAATTTATTCATGTTTGATAGGACATTATACACACTTATCACATGTGTCACTTGCCTTTAAATCTAAACTCTGTTGCAGTTTTCTTATTCTATATGAGCATTCATGAATCATGCTTTTCTGATTGCTTGGGAGTCAACTGAACTTTGATATTTAAACAATCAGAAGTTGTAACTTGCAACACCATAAAATTGCACTTTCACTTTTCCAATTATACAAGAGATTCGTCCTTGCTGTGAATATATTTTGCCAGATGGTACTCCTTTTTCTTTTCTCTAGCCTGACATACGTCTTTGTGCTGCAGCATTTTAACAGGGTTTCTATCATTTGTGGTGAGTTGTTCCTTTTCATCATGTACGAGTTTAGAAAAGCAAACGAACATCAGTTCCATTCTTAATTGTAGAACACCTACACGATTAGGACACGAGCTATTATTCAAGTCTAGAAATTTGTAGTATAAATACGAAGTAAGCACTATGCCACTACTGCAAGCAATTCTTTTGGGTCTGTACACAACCAATGTTGGTATTTCACTTGCAAGGGTGCACTACTTTGTTCACTGTTTCAGTTCTGGCAATTTTACTTAACTCACTTACAACTGTTTAGTCCACCAAAGAGCAACATTTCTAATTTCTTGCCATGTGATGTAAACCACATAAATGCGTTTGCAGAGACGAAGAATCAGGAGTACAAATGGAGAGAAGAAGCATTTAGGAAAGGCTTCCCTTGCTTACCAACCACGTGAGCGAAACTAATTTGTCTGATAATTTTAATTTATTTAGTAAGCCTATGCATACAGCCGCACAGACTCGTGCTGCTGAATCATACTTGTTTGGTGTGATCTCTCCCTTCAGATGAAACAAGATGAGCAAGAAGAACTTGAGCTAGAGGCAAAGGTCAACTGACGTGTTTTCTATGTACCATGAAGATAGTAAAACTGATGCAATTTTAGTTGCAATGGTTCTCGGTCATGTACTAAAATGGCAATCTCATGTTATGTAACATTTGATATGCATGCAAGTGGATCAGAAGGACCCAGAAAATGGATACCTTGCTGAAATCCATTTTCGCCATTATATTCAGATGTGGGTGTGTATTGCCAGATAAAGTTAATGTTGGCTTTAATTTAATATATGCATAATTTTTACAAAGGAAAACATTACTTTTCTTGTTTCATTGTTGGGCTATTCCCTATTTATCCAGATCTATGGCCATCTTATTTTACTTTTCATTATGATAATTCTGTTAAACTTCTAATGCTTGGTTGTGAAGATCAAGCTACAAGACCTACAAGTGTCATAAGGTGTTTACTGAATCTGGACTAATGTGAATCATCTTTTGTGTTCTATTTTGTTTCGGATGGTCCACTTTCTCATGTACACAAAGACATGCAACGCTGTGAAGATTTGGAAAAGGATGAAAAGCTTGAGGTTGTTACTGCAAATGTCATGTTTATATCTAACTAGAACTAGGGTGTGCTCCATAAAATGTACAATAAGTGGGAGCAGACCCCTTCCTTCAGAATCTGTACCATCGGTCTGTAATCTGACGGATCAGATTGCATTTTTCTATTTTTGCACCTGTACATCATCTTCTATTGTAGTCGTTCCCGGTTCTTAGCGGATCTATTAAGGCGGACTAGTAGCAGTAGTTCTCTTGAATTTTATGCGGAATGGAGAGTAATCCAAGGTTGACGGTGAATGGGCATCTAGCCTTTTCTGTTTATGAGAGCAACTCCAACTCGCCGACCCATTTCGTCCGCGCGCGTCTATTTGGGTCGGCACGGACAGTAAAGTCGGCCAAACGCGCCGACCGAAACGAAAGCGCGTCCGCTTTTTGTCCGTCTGTCGACTCATTCCCGGCCCAATTTTGAGCCTCATTTGTGTCGGAGCGGACATGAAGCAGACTTGCGCGGCGCCCGCCTCCTCCCCCCTGTTCTTCTAGTCGGTGGCACATTCGCTATCCACTCCCACCCCATATCGACAGCAAACCCTCGCCCGCCTCCGTCCCGTCGCCACCACTGTTCATTTTTGGTGCCTCTGCCAGCAACAGGTGCCGACACACCTCCCCCAAACGCCGCCACCTCCCACGTCGCCGCCACCACCGCCTCGCCGTCGAGGCACCGAAGCTTCCGAACCCCACCTTCCAACTCCGCGCGTCTAGGAAGCCGCCTCCCCACCCCGGCCAGCTCCTTCGTCCGACAACGCCCGCTGTCCTGACGCCGGCATGCTCGTCGGACACCTCCAGGCCAGCCACCAGGTCAAAGGGAGGGACACGTCTCTTCGCTGGCCAACTTCTTCGTTGACGCCCGCAAGTTGTTCGACAGTTTGCCAAAGCAAATGGACTCCGCCGACGAGTCCTTTTTTCATAATTTCCTTTGCGACTCTGACGATTCCTCGTCTGACAATGAGGAGATCTTGGCTACCGTGTTGGTCCATCACCACCTTAATAGCCAGGGGTCGTTGTTCCGCGGCTCGATCCCGGGGCACCTTCCAGCGTTGAATCGCAACCGAAAGAGAGCGGTCACTTCCTTCTTTGGAAGGACTATTTTGACACAACCAACCCGCTGTTCAAACATCAGAAATTTCGGTGGCATTTCTGTATGGATAGGTATCTTTTCAACCATATTAGAGAGGGGGTTGTCAGATACGATAATTATTTCGAGTGCAAAGAGGATGCCCTTGGAAAGATTGGCTTCTCATGTTATCAGAAATGCGTTGCAGCCATCCGGATGTTTGCATATGCAGTGCCAGGTGATCTCATTGATGAGTACGTCTGTATGAGCAAGTCTACATGCCTAGACTCCATGTACAAGTTCTGCCAGGATGTGATTGTTGTGTTTGGCCATGAGTACTTGAGAGAGCTGACTGCTCAAGATACAGCCCGCTTGTTGGCGATGAATGCCAGCAGGGGCTTCCTAGGGATATTTGGCAGCATAGACTGCATGCACTGGGAGTGGAAGAACTGTCCTTCTGCTTGGCAAGGGCGGTATAAGGGCCATGTCAGGACTTGCACTATCATACTTGAGGTTGTGGCCTCACAAGATCTTTGGATCTGGCACTCTTTCTCCGGCAAGGTCGAATCGCACAATGATATCAACGTGCTTCAACGCTCTTCGGTCTTTGCAAGGCTTACGAAGGCAACAACCCCCCGGTGAATGTTACCATGAATGGCCATAACTACGACAAAGGATACTACCTAGATGACGCTATCTATTCTTAGTGGACCACTATTGTCAAGACAATCCCCAATCCTGTCGGAGAGAAGAGGAAAAGATTTGCCCAAGAGCAAGAGATTGCTAGGAAGGACGTCGAGTGTGCCTTTGATATTTTGCAATCTCGATGGGGTATCGTTCGGTATCCTGCTAGGACTTGGAGCGCCAAAAAGTTGTGGGAGGTGATGACTGCTTGTGTGATCATGTACAATATGATCGTAGAGGATGAGCGTCCGGAACATATCTACGATCAAGGGTTTCAGTTTTAGGATGAGAATGTTGTGTCTGAGCATGGAGGAGCGGCAACATTTGCACAGTCCACCCAATTTCATCTTGAAATGCGTGATTAAAAACTCACATGCAGCTGCAAAATGATTTGGTTGAACATATGTGGGCTCATATTGACAACCAATAGATATTTTTTTCCAAATGTATTTAAGACAATTTAATTTTGTTCAGCTTGTAAAACTATGCTAAATTTGTTTGGTTGTGAAACTATGCTTTATTTGGTTGTGAGAAATATGCAAAATGTGTGCATATTTGTTAAAAACGGTGGCCAGCCGGCCACGCCGATAAATATGGGTCGGTGCATTGGCGCACTGATGACCCAAATCAAAAGGACGCCGATATCCACCATACGTGTGGCATAATAGGCATTCGCCTACACATCGTGTGTGGCATGAGAAAGGGCAGCCCACACGAGCTATGTGTGGGCGAACAGTAGAATTGCCCACACGTGTGGGCGCAGCTACTTCGTGCCACACACCCAACAAGTAATACTCATCCCAAACCCGCGCGTGTGGCACGAAGCAAATATGCCCACACGTCCTGGCGCAGCTACATTAGGTACCCGCGTGATGACGATTTAGTTGCCATCCGGGATGGAAGATGTAGTTATCCGGGATGGCAAATATGGTTGTAAAAGCATGACAACTCTCTCTGTTTTGGTTAACTATAGTTGCCATGTTTAATTTATGATAGTTGTCGTGTGTAATCAGACCATAGTTGTCGTGTGTGATTAACTACTTATGACATATGGTCAAACAATAATTTCCATGTGTGTTTATCTAGTTGCCACATGTAATTAATCACAGTTGCCATGTATGTTTATCTGATTGCCACGTACGCGCAACTGCAGTTGTCGTATAGCAAACGAATCATAGTTGCCATGTGTGTTTACCTAGTTGCCATGTACGAGCAACTGCAGTTGACATCCAACAACGTACGATTGTCGTGTGGGCGTGTGGGCTAGGTGGCGGCTGTGTGGGCAGAAACTAGTTCGCCCATACAACGCAGCTGGCAACCGCTTGTTGTGGGGCGTGTGAGCGACATCTCCAACGCCCACACACCGGCCTTGTCCTACATGGCACGCGAAACCTGCCTCGGTGTGTCAAGATTTGTGCAAATTTAACTGGATGGTAATCTAGACGTGTAGGCAAGTTGCAATGTTGCCATGCGGGTGGGCGTTTGTATTTTTTAATCAAAAAGAGGACAGACGTCGAGCGGGCGGCCGACCCAAACGAATAAAAACCAGACAAAATTATCGTCTGCGTGGGTCGACGCGTTAGAGTTGCTCCGAAAACTGATACGTATGCATGTTGGTCATATTTTTAGAAACGCTAGCAAGAACCATACCTAGATTGCAGGATAAAGCGGAGAAATTTGGCAGAAGAATAGCTGGGCCTAAGGGCGCCTATGAACTAGGGTTTGGCGACTCTAGGACGTCGCCCCTGCCGCCGCCGCCTGGCCCTGGCCGCGCGGCCACCGGCAAAGTTGCCATGTGCGTCGCCCCGGTGTACTATGGCCTTGGTGCGGCTCCGTCCGCCCGTCTGTCGCTCGAGCCGCGTGCTCGTGGCGGCCATGGTGCGGCTCCGTCCGCCCGTCTGTCGCTCGAGCCGTGTGCTCGTGGCGGCCATGCTGCGGCTCCGTCCGCCCGTCTGTCGCTCAAACCGTGCGCCCTAGGCGGCCCTATAGGAATTCAGATTGGAAAGAAGTCCATGGAAACGATTGCAAGCGCACACAAGGTGGAATCCATCGTTGATACAAAACCTGGGATGTACGCTGGTACATACCTCAAGGCTTGCGATCCTCCCGATCGATTTCCAACGCCAGAACGCCAACCTGTGCAGATGCCGAGGGCGGTGGCCATTGATACGACTGTGCTGTCTAAGGTGATTGCGCTGGGAGTTTCTATGGAGAACCTGTTGGCCGGTTGGGGCGACCAAGGGGCTCCCTTTGTGGATGCCGCCCGCCCGAAGCCGGCCGATGGGGTACCTTTGGAACTCACAGCGATCCTGCTGGTACTGGTTATCGTCGTCGTCGCTCATAGGCCGATTGGGGTGCCGCTGCAAGGCTTGATGATTGACTCCATTACAAGTTTTACAACAATGGGTCTTTCTGTTGGGCAGATTAATGATGATTCGCAGCTGCCGGCGGAGAGGACCCAAAAGAAACAGAGTTTGGACAAGGAAGCACAGGCATCGCAGGAGGTAGACATGGGGTCGGGACCGATATCAACAACATGGAGGCAACCAGCCTAGGGGCCGCTGGTCAACTGACGGGGACACAGATGATGCCCCGTCAGGAGCAATGAATTGCATAAGTTGAAACTATCGGGGGACAGCCAACAAACGGACAATTCGCGGCTTGGTTGGCATGGTGAAAGCAACATAGGCAAAATTGATTTTTTTGTGTGAAACTAGGCAGAGTTCCGAAAAAGTGAAGTGTTTGCGTGGTAGGTTAGGTCTAAGAGGTTTCTCTGGTGTTAGTTCTAATGGCTTGAGAGGAGGGCTTACTCTTTTTTGGTGTGATAGCTTACATGTGGAAGTTAAGTCATCAAATGAAAGATATATTGATGCGAATGTGAGGCTCTCTCAACATGATCCTTCGTGGCGTTTGACTTGTGTCTATGGAGAACCGCGAACAGAAAATGTCGGTGTACAAAAGAGGGGTGCATTTTTTGTATCCCTATACCTGTGCACGGGCAGTCAGAGCCGCGCCCACGGTCACTCTAGGCAAGGCAAGGAGGTGAGCGAAGGTAAGACCGAAGCACGAGGCAACCAGAGCAACGCCAAGGTCAAAACCACAAAGAGCAGAGGGACGAGTCAGGGTCTTGCCGGGGCAGCCTCAGCAGCCCCGGCAAGGCCCTTGCCGGGGCAGCCCGCCCCACACCAACAGAGCGAGCCGCCCTTGAGCCCACGGCCCCCAACGCCATCATCCGCATGGGGCCAGAGCTCGGGAGGGCACCCCGTGGTGGCATGCAGATTTTTGTGAAGACATATCCAAGATCAGATGAGGATTAGAAGACGACGACCCTCGGCAAGATCCTAGCCGGGGAAGGCCACCAGACCCCCGGCAAGGCCTTTGCCGGGGACAACAGCGCGCCACGGCGAGACCCTTGTCGGGCCACCCGGCAAGGCCCTCACCAAGGACACCAGCAGGGCCACCGCCAGGCTCACCGATGACCAAGCTTCCACCGCCGTTCGCATGCGGCTGCCAGCCCAACCAGCTGGGCAGGCACCTGCGTGGCAGCATGCAGCTCCCAGGCCAACTCATCAAGCGCCTGCGTGGCGGCATGCAGATCTTCGTGAAGGCTCCACCACCGCGCCACCTCAGCTGCCTGCCTGCCTACATGGCGCCGCACGCATCGCTGGCCAAGGCGCGTGTCGAAGCGAGGAAGAGCGGCGACAGACGGGACGGGCCTCGCCCCCGTCCCCAATAAAGCAAGGGGACACCTAAGCGGTGCATTAAATGCATCTTGTCCTATAATACGAGGGATAACCTCGGAACACTGTACACCTTTCCACCTCCTGTGTGCCACTGTGGCAACCCCTTTTCCCTATAAAAGGAGACCCAAGGCGACCGGGAGAGGGATTCGGCTCTTTCGATCCATGCGCTGACCACAGCTAGTTCGAGAGCTCAAGAACTCTCAGAAATACACCCACCAAAGCAGGACTAGGGTTTTACGCATCCTCGCGGCCCGAACCTGGGTAAACGATCTTTATGCTGTCTTCTAGCCCTGCTCTCCTTGCAACCCTGCGTCCCGGCAACCGTAGTAGGGATTCTTGTGATCCCATAGGTGTCGTTCCACGCCGACATCTTTGGCGCGCCAGGTAGGGGGCGCAATTGTGAGAATCTGGTCTAGTAGTCAGCCTAGCAGTTCTTCATCGCCATGGCCGCTAAGAAGAAGACGGCCACGGGGGTCGGCTCGTTAGGAGTCGAACGACCCGTGCCGGTGCGGACGAGCAGCGGACCGGTCGCAGACAGGACCCGGGCCGTGGCCCGCAAGCACCAGCATCGCCCAGGCAGTCAGAGCCTGGCGAGCGGCGTCGTTCGCGCGCCAGACGACCGACTACACGTCGCCGGATCCAAAGACGGAGTTGGGCCCCCCGCAGGCGGTGCAGGGCCCTCCAGGGACGTCGTTGTGCCAACTCCGAGCGGCGCGACGACCTCCAGGACGCCTACGCCGGCAACCACCGCGCGTTCTTCCCATGGTGTGCGCACCGAGCAGCGTCACCACGTTTGTGACCCTGGGCACCGCCGTGGGAAGAGCCCTGTGCGTCATCGGCAAGATGAAGGGGTTCAACACGCTCGCCGAAGCGCTGGTGAAAATGGCATGAAGCGGCTGGGTCGTGACGGAGCTCCTTCTAACATAGTTAGAAGTCGAAGTGCGCCGCGATCCACGCAGCTGTCACCGCCGCCCACGCCAGCGGAAGCTTTGGTGCGCGCACAGCTGCTCCTCAACTTCCCTCTTGCTGCGGAGAAGCTCGATGAGTGAAGGGCCACCATCCGGAGCCTCGTCGCCGTCGCAAACAAAGACGATCTGTGATCGGCGGGGCCCTCGGGTCGGCGCTCCACCGAGCCACCACATGCTGGCACTGGGAGGACCGGGGGAGCTGCGGCCACGGTGCACTCTCCTCCTCCTCGCCACCCGCCGTGGGCGTCGGCCCGTCGCGACGACGGTTGTTTATAACATCTCCATAGCGTCGTCCGACCCGTGGACCCTCCGCGACCAGCGCCAGGTCCTTCGGGAGCGAGCTCACAAAGACGCTCGAACCACCGTCGAGCGCCGGCGCGAAACGCGCCGCCAGTCGGACAAGCAGGCGGGACCCGCTATGGACCACCCGACACCGGGGGGCCCCGGCGGCCTACCTTACGAGGTGGGCTGCCCAGCTTTTACCCGTGAGCTGAGGTAGTTCCAGTGGCCGTCCCACCGCACGTTCAATCCCGACGTCGGCGAGAAGTACACTGGCAAGACCCATCCGTCCGAAGTTCTCAAAGATCTACACCATCGCGATGCAGGCCGGCGGGGCTCGCGACGACAAGGTGCTTGCCAACTATTTCCCGCTGGCGCTCAAGCCCAATGTCATGTCTTGGTTGATGCACTTGCCGGTGGATTCCATTTCTTCTTAGTCAGATCTGTGCCATGAGTTCGTTAGCGCCTTCACAGGAGGCCACCAAGCTCATGGACAGGCCAGTGATCTGCATATCATCCCCCAGAAGGAAGGGGAAACCCTGCGCAAGTACATCCAGAGATTCAGCCGGGTGCAGTACAACATCCCCGACGTTCATCCCGTCGCTGTGATTAGCGCGTTCCACCAGAACGTGCATAATCGCAAGGTGCGCGAGGAGCTGGCGATGACCAAGGTTAAGGATGTGGCCAAGCTCTATGTTCTGGCCGATAGGTGCGCCCGGGCTGAAGAGGGAATGAAGTACCCCGGCGAAGACGCCGGCGCGGAAACCGACTCTACCGATGAAGACGCCGCCACCCCAACGAAGAAGAGCCGGCGTCGCAACAGGAAACGCAAAGGCAAGGCCGTGTGATGCGGAGCATCCCTCGACCATCACCATGGACGTTACACCGCCACTGCAAGCACAGAGAGCACCGGTGACAAGAGCACACGCACGTGCCACCGAAACCGAGGTTGACTCCTTCCTCTTCAAACTCCATTCAAATTCACACAAGAATTGGGTTCTACCTCAAACGGTATTGTTGTGCATTCTTAGGTACCAAGAAGAAGTCCGTGAAGAGGCGCGGACGGACACGCAAGCACCTAGGGAGGAGGAGACGGAAGAGGGGCGCTCAAGACACGAAGCAAAGGAGGAGGCGGACTACCCCTGGTGCCCGGCCACCAGCAGCCCGGGTGCCCGGCCACCTCCTACACCGGTGGGAAGCCCCCGTCAGCCTGGTGCCCGACCCTTGCACAGAAGGCCCCGGTGCCCGCCCTTGCTCTGGCGCTGGCCTTGGCCGCCCGGGTGCCCGGCCCCCTGCCTGGGCGCTGCCCCCGCCACCCCGGGTGCCCGGGCCATCACCCCCGGGTGCCCGGCCTCCTCCTAGGCGCGGTCCAGCCCGCACCAGGTGACCGGGCCATCAACCCCCGGGTGCCCGGCCCCTTCAGCCCCAAGTCCGCGGCCTCCCTGACCGGACCGGGTGCCCGGTCCTCCGCACCCCGGGTGCCCGAACCCCTCCGTGTGCCTGCGTGCACTTTTTGGGTTTTGGCCCTTGTATCTCCCTCTCCCTCACAATTCGTCCCTAGACTATAAGTAACCCCCACCTAGCTCATTAGAGAGGATAGCAAAGTATATGATAGACATTTGTGAGCTTTGCTCCATGGATCCACTCCACTAGGAGATCAAGACCTCCTCTTGGAGTGACCAAACTCAAGACCCCCTTGAGGGAAGGATCTACCTAGATCATCAAGCCCTCATCTCCTTCATAGGATTTGGGATGAACTCTACCATGTATCTTGTTTCCCTTTGATTGTTCATGTACCTTGTGGATCTTGTGTGTTTGTTGGTCTAGTGGATGTGTGATTGGACTTGTTCTTGAGTGTTCCTCTTGTTTTCCCTCTTGTGTTCATCTTGTTCTTGGGGATTACCCCTCCAATTCGTGAAAGATCTTCACCTAGGGTTCCACCCTACAACATCTTGGTATCATGAGCCACGTTTATCACGAATTTGGAGTTCCCCCCACCATTTTCTAGCCTTCTTTTGCTTGATTTCGTCCCAATTTCGAAAATTTCCCCACCAAAAATAGCCCCAATTTTTTTTGTGATTTGTTGGTTTGATGAGGTTTTGTTGGATTTGATCCATGGATTTGCTTGGTTTCGAGTGGATCTAGCATTCCCCCATCCATCTCCACCTTTCCCTCCACAAAATCTACCAATTTCTTCCTTTTTCCCACGAATTTCCGCCCAAACCCGACACCCCCGGGCACCCAGACCTCAAACCCCGGGCACCCGGACCCCCCCTCCCCCCCCCCCCCCGCCGCCCACCCCCGCTGACCGCCCCGGGTGCCCGCACTTAAACCCCGGCGCCCGCACCCCAGGCTGTTTGCCTCGGACCACCTGGTGCCCGACCTTCCACCCCGGCACCTGCACCCCTGAATCAGCCAAGCACTTTACCGTTTCGGCCATAACTTTCACTCCCAGAGTCCTATTTTCGCGTTCTTTAGCTCGTTGAGTAGCTATTGACATCCCCCATCTGTCTAGATAGGTTCCAACACCATTTGACTCCATTAAAAATTTGGCATTTTGGCACCTTTGCATAGTGCCATCCACCACATCACCCGCAAAACCACCATAGCTTTCCGCAACCTAACCCATTTTTGCTCCATATAGCATTTGTGGTTGCTTGAGGGGTGACTTGAGCCTCCTAAGGTGTTTCGGCTACTTAGGGACGGTCACTTCGTCATCACCCACCACCACCACTTCCGCATTGCTAACTCCGGAACCACCAACGCATTCCGCCACCACCATTTGACATTTGCCTTTGGAGATTTTGAGTTTGCGGTTTTTACCGTTTCCTAAGGTGTTTCGGCTACTTAGGGACGGGTCTACATCATCTTGGTATCTACATCAAGATCACCGCCACTCATCATCGCCACGAGGTCGTCTTCGACATCGACCACATCACCATTTTGACACCCTAACCGTAAGCAAAAACGGTAACCTCTATATCATCTTGGTATCGTGGTATCCCATCATTGTACATTCTTGACATTACTTTGTTAACCCCTTAGCCCATTTTGCGTCACTTGCCTATCGAGACTAGACTTTGAGTATTGCCGGCAACGTTACTTGTGCACGTTAGTGATCCGTACCTTCCATTGCATACATACCATATCATATTGGTATCATCTTGGTAGCATCATATCATCCCTTGTGTCACAAGATTGTTCCCGCATATACACAATTGCTATCTTGGTTTGTGCATTTCGCATAAGTGGCCATATAAAAAAAAGCTTTTAAGCAAAAAGGAAAAGAGAGCAAAGAAGCTTGTAAGCAAGAGCCATAGCATCGCCACATTGCATACCATACCACCATATTGATCATCTTGGATCATCGTGTGCGAAACATCGGAACATCATACACATAGCATACTTGGGATAAAGCTCATACACTTTGCATCTTATAGGTTGTGCACAAGTGTCGTATCCGCCTATTGAGCAATCGTGCTAGCGTCTCTCTTGAGTTGTGCAACACGAGCGTTTTCCGTGGATTCCACATTTTGTGCCCATTCCTTGGTTGCACGACCCCATCTATCTATTTGTGTGTGTGTTTCCGTGTGCAACATATTGCTATTGGTCTACTTGTTTCATTTGCAAATTTGTGAATCTTTTCCAACATTATTGACTCTTGCTAACATTTTGCATCAAATTTTTGTGCCACTATCCTCACCGAGATCCACCATAAGCTTTACTTGATAGGTGTGAGTGAACAAGTCCGGTACCAATTCCACTATTCTTTCACCTCACATTGAGTGAAACGGGATACATCCTCAACTTCGGGAAAAGGTAACTTGGTATTGTTTATCTCATTTCCTACTCACCTCTACTCGAGTCTTGTGATGGATAGGCAAGGCATTTCATCTCCGGTCTTCCACGACAACGACGGCGCGAACAACTATATCACCAAAACGCCCATCTTCGGACTACAACGAGCAATGCGAGGCATTGAGCGACTCACCAATGACATTCATCAACGTGAAGCACGGACAAGGGACTACATCGACACCAAATTGGCGGAACAAAGGGATCAAGTCCGCGACATGTTGGCCAACTACAAGTCTTCTTCCCCTTCGTCATCTTCAAGGCGGCGACGCTCAAGTGGCCAATCTTCGGAACGTCATCGAGCTCAAGCACTACAACACCATCAAGATGATGATGCTCGCGATGCGTACACCTACAAGTCCCAAAAAGCTCTACATAAAGCTCTGGCCAAACTTCATGAGCACAAGAGAAGACCGCGAGACAAGCACCACCAAGACGGAGCTATGACTACTTCGACTACTTCGGCATCTTCGCCAAGTGTTCTCAAGGCATCTTCGCCTTTGGACGTACGACATCTTTGCCTACCTCCGACGAGTACGACTACATCGGCCTTCATCCACGATGACGGTGACGAGATGATCGAGAATGGGATTTTCCCGTCGGTCATGGAGGAGAGTGATGATGTGCCATCTTCGGCCTTCATCCACGACGAGAGCGATGATGTGCCATCTTCGGCCTTCATCCACGATGAGAGCGATGATGTGCCATCTTCGGCCTTCATCCACGGCGACGATGACGAGATGGTTGAGCATGGGATTTTCCCTTCGACCACGGCGACGTATGATGAGTTGAGTGACTTGTGCCACCATATTGAGAGTGAGAGTGACTTCACCACTAGCCCCATATATGACGAGTTGCCACAATTCCCATGTGAGGAGAGCCACAACCCCCACCACTTGAGTGAGATGCGTGACTCCACCATATGTGACATTGAGTGCACCTACCTTGAGGGAGTGAGTGAGCCACCACCACATAGAGAGAGTGAGGAAGTTGATAGGGCACGTGAGGCCATTTGCATTTCTAACAACTTGACCCCTACCTCTACTGTGTCTTCTCATTTGGTGCTAGGTCCCATATATGATGATGCGCCGATCCGCGACGACTTCGTCCTTCCTATGGACAAGACGATGGCCATGGTGGAATATGATGCACCCCCCACATGGTTCCATCATGATGATGACGTTGACCACGCTTTGGTCTTTCCCACCTCACCTACACCACCTGAGTGGAACGAGAAAGGTAACATAGGTGAAGGTGATGCTCTTGTCCCACTAATGGACGTTCTTGACATTGATTGCTTGCACGATGTTGCTCCACCTATTACCATGCTTCATGCTAGTGTGATTTCCCCATGCGATGATTTACCCATTTATGATGAGTTTGATGATTGCCATGTGGAGTCTATTAGTTGTGATGCCATGTTACATAGGATTTCTTGTGATAATTCTCTTGGTCACATCATGTTTGACAATCCGCTTGCCTTGTCATATGCTATCCATGAGATCAACAATATGTCATATTTGCAATCTCATCGTAGTGACTATGCATATGCCATCAACATAAACCCAATTTGCACATATGGCATAGATGACAAGCCCATGGTTATAGGCATTTGTTTTTCTTGCGATGATATTGCCATGCTTCCCTTACATGATTTGTGCAATTCATCTACTATGCCATGCCATGATCACATTGTTCCAAATATGCATTGTTTTGGATGTTGTCAATATTCTCCATGTGATGTTTCCACTATTGCTCGTGAGGAGACCCCCATAGTTTCCTCATACATATTAGGATATTTTGATTCATCCTATCCATTGCATGATCCCACTACTTGTGTGCACAATATGCTCCCCATGAATCATAACGATATTGTTGTGCCATATACTTGCATTCTCAATTTGTGTCCTCATCGTGTCATACACAATAACTATTCTTTCATGATGGATGACATGTTCTTATACCATGCATCAAATTTCTTTGAGCGATGCTTATCTTGTGCTAACTCACACATGCACATACACATCATGATGGATGATGTGTATATTTACCACGCACACACTTTCTTTGTTTTGTGTCTCTTTTGTGTAGGTACCCATGAATACTTGTCAACCTCACAATCCCATGAGTTGACAAAACGAGCTCTAGAGAGCAATGATGACTTGGGATCCCATGGATTGTCTTTCCCACCGCTCTCTTCACGCAAAGACTTCGCGCTTTTCTTCTACATGGCTCTCACATGGTTATGGGTTCTTATCCATTACATATTATATGCCCATCTTGCCATGTTCACTTTGCATGATATGCTCATTCATATGTCTTTGCCATGCATTTGTGACCCATGCTTTGCATTACACATGATGATTGATTCTACTACGTGTATGTGTATTTGCAAGCTTGGTGGAGATATTGCTTGTTATTGCCTTGTTCCATTTATGCCACATGCCTACGATGATACTATGATCTTGCTTTGTGTTAGTGCTCGCAATATGTCATGTGCATTACCTATATCTATTATGTTCTCACATGACATGATTGCCATGCCTTCCTCTAGTGTGTAGCATCTTCGCTCCACTAGTTTGCACGACTTGATTGCTATGCCTTCTCATGTTGCATCCAATTCTTGGATTACTTGCCCCTATCATATGTTTGGTTGCAACAATGTCATTACTTCGCATATGCCATGTGTTGGGGAACGTAGTAATTTCAAAAAAAATCCTACGCACAAGCAAGATCATGGTGATGCATAGCAACGAGAGGGGAGAGTGTTGTCTACGTACCCTCGTAGACCGGCAATGGAAGCGTTGACACAATGTAGAGGAAGTAGTCGTACGTCTTCCCGATCCGACCGATCCAAGTACCGAACGTACGGCACCTCCGAGTTCTGCACACGTTCACCTCGATGACGTCCTTCTAGCTCCGATCCAGCCGAGCATCGAAGGAGAGTTTCATTAGCACGACGGCGTGATGACGTGATGATGTTCTACCGACGCAGGGCTTCGCCTAAGCACTGCTACGATATGACCGAGGTGGAATATGGTGGAAGGGGGCACTGCACACGGCTAAGGAACGATCACGAAGATCAATTTGTGTGTCTTGGGGTGCCCCTCTGCCCCCGTATATAAAGGAGGGAGGGAGGAGGTGCGGCCGGCCCTAGGGGGCACGCCTGGAGGAGTCCTACTCCCACCGGGAGTAGGATCCCCCCCCCCTCCTAGTTGGAATAGGATTGGGGAGGAGGAAACAGAAGGAAGGGGGGGCGTCGCCCCCCTCTCCTTGTCCTATCCGGACTAGGTGGAGGGGGGGCGCGACTGCCCTGGCCGGCCCTCCTCTTCTCCCTTAGGGCCCATGTAGGCCCATTAACCCCCACGGGGGTTCCGGTAACCCCCCGGTACTCCGGTAAAATCCCGATTTCACCCGAACAATTCCGATATCCAAATATAGGCTTCCAATATATCAATCTTTATGTCTCAACCATTTCGAGACTCCTCGTCATGTCCGTGATCACATGCGGGACTCCGAACAACCTTCGGTACATCAAAACACAAAAATCCTAATTACAATTGTCACCGAACTTTAAGCGTGCGGACCCTACGGGTTTGAGAACTATGTAGACATGACCGAGACACGTCTCCGGTCAATAACCAATAGCGGAACCTGGATGCTCATATTGGCTCCCACATATTCTACGAAGATCTTTATCGGTCAAACCGCATAACAACGTACGTTGTTTCCTTTGTCATCGGTATGTTACTTGCTCGAGATTCGATCGTCGGTATCTCAATACCTAGTTCAATCTCGTTACCGACAAGTCTCTTTACTCGTTCCGTAATACATCATCCCGCAACTAACTCATTAGTTACAATGCTTGCAAGGCTTATAGTGATGTGCATTACTGAGTGGGCCCAAAGATACCTCTCCGACAATCGGAGTGACAAATCCTAATCTCGAAATACGCCAACCCAACAAGTACCTTCGGAGACACCTGTAGAGCACCTTTATATCACCCGGTTACATTGTGACGTTTGGTAGCACACAAAGTGTTCCTCCGATAAACGGGAGTTGCATAATCTCATAGTCATAGGAACATGTATAAGTCATGAAGAAAGCAATAGCAGAATACTAAACGATCAGTGCTAAGCTAACGGAATGGGTCAAGTCAATCACATCATTCTCCTAATTATGTGATCTCGTTAATCAAATGACAACTCATGTCAATGGCTAGGAAACATAACCATCTTTGATCAACGAGCTAGTCAAGTAGAGGCATACTAGTGACACTCTGTTTGTCTAAGTATTCACACAAGTATTATGTTTCCGGTTAATACAATTCTAGCATGAATGATAAACATTTATCATGATATAAGGAAATGAATAATAACTTTATTATTGCCTCTAGGGCATATTTCCTTCAGTCTCCCACTTGCACTAGAGTCAATAATCTAGTTCACATCACCATGTGATTTAATACCAATAGTTCACATCACCATGTGATTAACACCCATAGTTCACATCGTCATGTGACCAACACCCAAAGGGTTTACTAGAGTCAATAATCTAGTTCACATCGCTATGTGATTAACACCCATAGAGTACTAAGGTGTGATCATGTTTTTCTTGTGAGAGAAGTTTAGTCAACGGGTCTGCCACATTCAGATTCGTATGTATTTTGCAAATTTCTATGTCAATAATGCTCTGCACGGAGCTACTCTAGCTAATTGCTCCCACTTTCAATATGTATCCAGATCGAGACTTAGTCATCTGGATCAGTGTCAAAATTTGCATCGACGTAACCCGTTACGACGAACCTTTTTGTCACCTCCATAATCGAGAAACATATCCTTATTCCACTAAGGATAATTTTGACCGCTCTCCAGTGATCTACTCCTAGATCACTATTGTACTCCCTTGTGAAAATCAGTATAGGGTATACAATAGATCTGGTACACAGCATGGCATACTTTATAGAACCTATGGCTGAGGCATAGGGAATGACTTTCATTCTCTTTCTATCTTCTGTCGTGGTCGGGCTTTGAGTCTTACTCAATTTCACACCTTGTAACACAGGAAAGAACTCTTTCTTTGACTGTTCCATTTTGAACTACTTCAAAATCTTGTCAAGGTATGTACTCATTGAAAAACTTATCAAGCGTCTCGATCTATCTCTATAGATATTGATGCTCAATATGTAAGCAGTTTCACCGAGGTTTTTCTTTGAAAAACTCCTTTCAAACACTCCTTTATGCTTTCTAGAAAATTCTACATCATTTTCGATCAACAATATGTCACTCGCATATACTTATCAGAAATGTTGTAGTGCTCCCACTCACTTTCTTGTAAATACAGGCTTCACCGCAAGTCTGTATAAAACTATATGCTTTGATCAACTCATCAAAGCGTATATTCCAACTCCGAGATGCTTGCACCAGTCCATAGATGGATTGCTGGAGCTTGCTCACTTTGTTAGCACCTTTAGGATCGACAAAACTTTATGGTTGCATCATATACAACTCTCCTTTAATAAATCCATTAAGGAATGTAGTTTTGACATCCATTTGCCAGATTTCATAAAATGTGGCAGCTGCTAACATGATTCGGACAGACTTAAGCATCGCTACGAGTGAGAAAATCTCATCGTATTCAACTCTTTGAACTTTGTCGAAAACCTTTTGCGACAATTCGAGCTTTGTAGATAGTAACACTACCATCATCACCTGTCTTCCTCTTGAAGATCCATTAATTTTCTATGGCTTGCCGATCATCGGGCAAGTCCACCAAAGTCCATACTTTCTTCTCATACATGGATCCTATCTCAGATTTCATGGCCTCAAGCCATTTTGTGGAATCTGGGCTCATCATCGCTTCCTCATAGTTCGTAGGTTAGTCATGGTCTAGTAACATGAACTCCAGAAAAGGATTACCGTACCACTCTGGTGCGGAACGTACTCTGGTTGACCTACAAGTTTCGGTAGTAACTTGATCTGAAGTTTCATGATCATCATCATTAGCTTCCTCACTAATTGGTGTAGGCATCACTAGAACTGATTTCTGTGATGAACTATTTCCCAATTCGGGAGAAGGTACAATTACCTCATCAAGTTCTACTTTCCTCCCACTCACTTCTTTCGAGAGAAACTCCTTCCCTAGAAAGGATCAATTTTAAGCAACAATGATCTTGCCTTAGGATCTGTGATGGAAGGTGTACCCAACAGTCTCTTCTGGGTATCCTATGAAGACGCATTTCTCCGATTTTGATTTGAGCTTATCATGCTAAAACTTTTTCACATAAGCATCGCAACCCCAAACTTTAAGAAACGACAGCTTAGGTTTCTTGCGAAACCATAGTTCATACGGTGTCATCTCAACGGATTTAGATGGTGCCCTATTTAACGTAAATGCAGCTGTCTCTAATGCATAATCCCAAAACGATAGTGGTAAATCAGTAAGAGACATCATAGATCACACTATATCTAATAAAGTGCGTTTACGACGTTCGTACACACCATTACGCTATGGTGTTCCAGGTGGCATGAGTTTGTGAAACTATTCCACACTGTTTTAATTGAAGGCCAAACTCGTAACTCAAATATTTGTCTCTGCGATCAGATCGTAGAAACTTCATTTTCTTGTTACGATGATTCTCCACTTCACTCTAAAATCCTTTGAAATTTTCAACTGTTTCAGACTTGTGCTTCATTAAGTAGATATACCCATATCTACTCAAATCATCTGTGAAGGTCAGAAAATAACGATACCCGTCGCGAGCCTCACCACTCATCGGACTGCATATATCAGTATGTATTATTTCCAACAAATCTGTTGCTCGCTCCATTGTTCCGAGAACGGAGTCTTAGTCATCTTGCCCATGAGGCATGGTTCGCAAGCATCAAGTGATTCCAAAATCCCATCAAGCATGGAGTTTCTTCATGCGCTTTACACCAATATGACCTAAACGGCAGTGCCAAAAATATGTTGCACTATCATTATCAACTTTGCATCTTTTGGCATCAATATTATATGCATCACTGTGATCGAGATTCAGTAAACCATTTACATTGGATGTATGACCATAAAAGGCTTTATTCATGTAAACAGAACAACAATTATTCTCTGACTTAAATGAATAACCATATTGCAATAAACATGATCGAATCATATTCATGCTCAACGCAAACACCAAATAACATTTATTTAGTTCCAATATTAATCCCGAAGGTTGAGGGAGTATGCGATGGTGATCTTATCAACCTTGGAAACATTTCCAACACACATCGTCACTTCGCCCATAACTAGTCTCTGTTTATTTTGCAACTCCCGTTTTGAGTTACTACACTTAGCAACTGAACTAGTATCAAATACCGAGGGGTTGCTATAAACACTAGTAAAGTACACATCAATAATATGTATATCAAATATACTTTTGTTCACTTTTCCATCCTTCTTATCCACCAATTATTTGGGGTAGTTCCGTTTCCAGTGACCAGTCCTTTTGCAGTAGAAGCACTTAGTCTCAGGCTTAGGTCCAGACTTGGGTTTCTTCACTTCAGCAGCAACATGCTTGCCGTTCTTCTTGAAGTTCCCCTTCTTCCCTTTGCCCCTTTTCTTGAAACTAGTGGTCTTTGTCAACCATCAACACTTTATGTTTTTCTTGATTTCTACCTTCGCCGATTTTAGCATCGCGAAGACCTTGGGAATTGTTTTCGTCATCCCTTGCATACTATAGTTCATCACGAAGTTCTACTAACTTGGTGATGGTGACTAGAGAATTCTGTCAATCACTATTTTGTCTGGAAGATTAACTCCCACTTGATTCAAGCGATTGTAGTACCCAGACAATCTGAGCACATGCTCACTGCTTGAGCTATTCTCCTCCATCTTTTAGCTATAGAACTTGTTGGAGACTTCATATCTCTCAACTCGGGTATTTGCTTGAAATATTAACTTCAACTCCTGGAACATCTCATATGGTCCATGACGTTCAAAACATCTTTGAAGTCCCGATTCTAAGCCGTAAAGCATGGTGCACTAAACTATCAAGTAGTCATCATATTGAGCTAGCCAAACGTTCATAACGTTTGCATCTACTCCTGCAATAGGTCAGTCACCTAGCGGTGCATCAAGGACATAATTCTTCTGTGCAGCAATGAGGATAAACCTCAGATCGCGGACCCAGTCCGCATCATTGCTACTATCATCTTTCAACATATTTTTCTCTAGGAACATATAAAAAATAACGGGGAGCAACACTGCGAGCTATTGATCTACAACATAGTTATGCAAATACTATCAGGACTAAGTTCATGATAAATTAATGTTCAATTTAATCATATTACTTAAGAACTCCCACTTAGATAGACATCCCTCTAATCATCTAAGTGATCACGTGATCCATATCAACTAAACCATGTCCGATCATCACGTGAGATGGAGTAGTTTCAATGGTGAACATCACTATGTTGATCATATCTACTATATGATTCACGCTCGACCTTCGGTCTCGGTGTTCCGAGGCCATATCTGTTATATGCTAGGCTCGTCAAGTTTAACTCGAGAATTCGCGTGTGCAACTGTTTTGCACCGTTGTATTTGAGCGTAGAGCCTATCACACCCGATCATCACGTGGTGTCTCACCACGAAGAACTTTCATAGCGGTGCATACTCGGGAGAACACTTATACCTTGATAATTTATTGAGAGATCATCTTATAATGCTACCGTCAATCAAAGGAAGATAAGATGCATAAAAACATAAACATCACATGCAACCAATATAGGTGATATGATATGGCCATCATCATCTTGTGCTTGTGATCTCCATCTCCAAAGCACTGTCATGATCACCATCGTCACCGGCGCGACACCTTGATCTCCATCGTAGCATCATTGTTGTCTCGCCAACTTATGCTTCTACGACTATTGCTACCGCTTAGTGATAAAGTAAAGCATTACACGGCGTTTGCATTGCATATAATAAAGCAACAACCATATGGCTCCTGCCAGTTGCCGATAACTCGGTTAAAAAACATGATCATCTCATACAATAAAATATAGCATCATGCCTTGATCATATCACATCACAACATGCCCTGCAAAAACAAGTTAGACATCCTCTACTTTGTTGTTGCAAGTTTTACGTGGCTACTACGGGCTGAGCAAGAACCGTTCTTACTTACGCATCAAAACCACAACGATAGTTTGTCAAGTTGGTGTTGTTTTAACCTTTGCAAGGACCAGGCATAGCCACACTCGGTTCAACTAAAGTTGGAGAAACTGACACTCGCCAGCTACCTGTGTGCAAAGCACGTCGGTAGAACCAGTCTCGCATAAGTGTATGCGTAATGTCGGTCCGGGCCGCTTCATTCAACAATACCGCCGAACCAAAGTATGACATGCTGGTAAGCAATACGACTTGTATCACCCACAACTCACTTGTGTCCTACTCGTGCAAATAACATCAAGGCATAAAACCTGGCTCTGATACCACTGTTGGGGAACGTAGTAATTTAAAAAAAAAACTACGCACACGCAAGATCATGGTGATGCATAGCAACAAGAGGGGAGAGTGTTGTCCATGTACCCTCGTAGACCAAAAGCGGAAGCGTTAGCACACCGTGGTTGATGTAGTCGTACGTCTTCACGATCCGACCGATCAAGTACCGAACATACGGCACCTCCGAGTTCTGCACACGTTCAGCTCGATGACGTCCCTCAAACTCCGATCCAGCCGAGTGTTGAGGGAGAGTTTCGTCAGCACGACGGCGTGGTGACGATGATGATGTTCTACCGACGCGGGGCTTGGCCTAAGCAGCGCTACAGTATTATCGAGGTGGACTATGGTGTTGGGGGGCACCGCACACGGCTAAAAGATCAACCGATCAATTGTTGTGTCTCCAAGGGGTTCCCCCTCCCCGTATATAAAGGAGTGGAGGAGGGGGAGGGCCGGCCCTCTCTATGGCGCGCCCTAGGAGGAGTCCTACTCCCACAGGGAGTAGGATTCCCCCTCCAAGTAGTAGGAGTAGGAGTCAAGGAAAGGGAGAGAGAGAGAAGGAAGGAGGCGCAGCCCTCCCCTAGTCCAATTCGGACTAGGCCTTGGGGGGGCGCCCAGCCTCTCCTCTCTCTTTCCCCTAAAGCCCAATAAGGCCCATATACTCCCCGGCGAATTCCTGTAACTCTCCGGTACTCCTAAAAATACCCGAATCACTCGGAACCTTTCTGTTGTCAGAATATAGTCGTCCAATATATCGATCTTTACGTCTCGACCATTTCGAGACTCCTCGTCATGTCCCCGATCTCATCCGGGACTCCGAACTACCTTCGGTGCATCAAAACACATAAACTCATAATATAACCGTCATCGAACTTTAAGCGTGCGGACCCTACGGGTTCGAGAACAATGTAGACATGACCGAGACACGTCTCCGGTCAATAACCAATAGCGGAACCTAGATGCTCATATTGGCTCCCACATATTCTACGAAGATCTTTATAGGTCAAACCGCATAACAACATACATTGTTCCCTTTGTCAATGGTATGTTACTTGCCCGAGATTGGATCGTCGGTATCTCAATACCTAGTTCAATCTCGTTACCGGCAAGTCTCTTTACTCGTTCCGTAATACATCATCACGCAACTAACTCATTAGTTACAATGCTTGCAAGGCTTATAGTGATGTGCATTACTGAGTGGGCCCAAAGATACCTCTCCGACAATCAGAGTGACAAATCCTAATCTCGAAATACGCCAACCCAACAAGTACCTTCGGAGACACCTGTAGAGCACATTTATAATCACCCAGTTAGGTTGTGACATTTGGTAGCATACAAAGTGTTCCTCCTGTAAACAGGAGTTGCATAATCTCATAGTCATAGGAACATGTATAAGTCATGAAGAAAGCAATAGCAACATATTATTGCCTCTAAGGCATATTTCCTTCACCGCGTTGCCGCCATAAGCCGATTCATCTCCAGGTCCACCGAGCGAGCCCTTCCCTTCTTCAAAATCTTGAAGAAGGCAGGCCCAATAGAGTGGACCCCAGAAGCCGAGACAACACTACAGGATCTGAAGAAATACCTTTCCTCCACGCCTATACTGGTTGCGCCTAAACCACAAGAGCCGTTGCTGTTGTATCTAGCGCCGACGAATCAAGTGGTCAGCGCCGCACTAGTGGCACAGAGGGAGGTCGACGAGGAGGCAGCAATGGTGGCAGAACCAGCGGATGGCAAGCCAAAGATTCCCCCGGCAGGGCCTGGTGCCGATGAGGCGCGGCCCCCGGCAAAGTCTGGTACCACCAAGGCGATGCCCGCGCAGTCGAGTGAAGTGGTGCCGAAGAAGAAGACGATGCAGCACCTGGTTTACTTTGTTAGCTCCCTCTTGCAGGGGGCTAGATCGAGGTATTCCGGTGTGCAAAAATTGCTCTTCGGCCTCCTTATGGCCTCGAGGAAGCTGCGTCCCTACTTCCAGGCCCACGGGATCACTGTCGTCACCCGCCTCCCGTTGCAACGGATACTGCACAACCCAGACGCAACCGGAAGGATTGTGGAATGGGCCTTGAAGCTGTCAAGCTTTGGTTTAAAGTTTGAAAGTACCTCTACAATTCAGAGCAGATTCTTGGTAGAGTTCATCACAGAATGGACTTCGACGCCTGACGAAGAAATCCAGGAGACCACTCTCCCCGGCAAGGAAGCAGACTGCGACTGGATCATGTACTTTGATGGGGCTTTCTCGCTGCAAGGCGCCGGTGCCGGTGTGCTACTCGTCGCGCCCACCGGAGAACACCTCAAGTACGTGATCCAGATGCACTTCCCTAGGGAGATGTCCACCAACAACACCGCTGAGTACGAGGGATTGTGTAACATCCCAAATTTCCAATTTGGAATGTTATACATAGGTCATCTATGCATATCATATTTTATTGCATCTTCGTTCCGAAATCCTCGAAATCCTAAGCAACTCAAGGACCCTCGGAGAGAGTTGGGGATTTTCCGAATTTCGTATTTGATTTTATTAAATAATGAAAACAAGGATTTTTGATTTTAAATATTTTTCTCTCCGGAAAATGTTTCTTATTAAAATAAATGAGAGGAGATAATATGACTTCTCCAAAACAATTGAAATATTGGAGGAAAAATGTTAAAATCATTATTTGGATTTTATTTGGAATTTTATTTGCCCTAGAAAAATTTGCACATTTTAAAAATTGCATTTTAGGGGCCAAGAAAATGTTCACCTCGTCCTAAATATTTCATTTAGACGGTGAAAATTTATTTTGGTATTTTTATATTTTTATTTATTTTTCTAGGATTTTTCTAAGTTCGTGAATTTATTTAAAAAACTTGCTTGCACTTGACCGAGCCCAAGGCCCAGGCCAGTCCGCCTCCCACCGCCGCCTTCCCAGCGCCACAGTGCGCCAGACGGACGCCGAGGGGAACCCGAGCCGACTCCTCCCGGCGCCTCTTCCCAAGCCACCGAGCCCCCCCTTAAATACCGCCCGCCCGCCGCCAACCACAATCACCACCGCCTCACGCCGCCTCGGCCCGAGCCGAGCCGCCGCCAGCGCCCTGCCTGAGCCGCCGCCGCCGCCTCCCGCCCACCCACCCCTCGCGGAGCCCGCCCCACCCGCTAGCCTCATTGAGCCGCCCGCCCACGGGAGGTACCGCCCGAGTCGCGGTTTTTAAGAAAAAAAAAACCACTTCGTTTTTAGAAAAAACCCTAGTTCCGTTTTTTATAGATCGGTTTTATTCTTCCGTTTATTTATTTAGCGAGCGTTCGCTCGTTCGTTCGTTCCAACGAACGCGTTCTTTGTTTAGTTTCAGTTAACGAACGTTCGTTCGTTAAACTGTTCGTCGCTTTTCTTTTTATCGGATTTATTCCGCGATTTTCCGGATCGTGATTTCTGATCCGATTTTCGATCTAATATAACTTTTCGCTCATTTATCGGAATCAGGCGATTCAAGCGCCTGGAGTTTCATCTCGAAACCCTCTTTCCGAATAACCAACTCAAACCAGCTTTTGTCTCTGTAAAATTTGACCCTAGTTCAGATTAGTAAACGGATCTTATTTCTTGCGCCGTTTAAGTTTCGTTGCCCGGTTTGGTTTGATTCTTTTTGCGAACCAGAGTTCTTAAGTTGAACTCTCCGGTCAACCTCTTTGAGTTGAGTTTTGCTTGTGCATCTTTGCTTGTTGATTATGTATGTTATTGTTTGCTTGCGATAGAATTCCCGGAGTGTGAAGCGTGTTACTACGAGTCTCTAGGATTCACGGATCATCAGCAAGGCAAGTAACACTTTGATCATAATCTTTTCATACCCAGTTTTTATGCATTAGTTCCAATCCTCAAACATTGCATGATTAGGATGTCATTAACTTGTGGGTTGGGAAGTAGTAGTTGAGGTAGAACCCATTGCCCTGTTACTATCAAACCCTTGGGAGTTACTTCTACGCTTGCTTATTATTGCTATGCTATGCTCGTAGACGTGGATTGGGGTTGAGTGTATTCCATGACAGATGTGAGATTGTTAATTAATGGTTCAACTTAAGGTGGCAACTTTAATACACATCTGGGTGGATTGAGGCACTGGGAACCCAAAGTGTTACTGTATTTTTGAAATCCCGGGTACTGTGTGATCTTCCTATGGACCGCCACCTGTGCTCAAAGGGAACTAAGTTTATTCACGCTAGAAACTTCCGTGTGCAGCCACAAGCTATTATGGGCTCTAGCATAGTTGAGTAAGTTACGTGAAGCTCTTGAAGACGTAGATCAGCAGGTAGTGGGTTTTGTAGGTTTGGTATGGTCTACCCGAAGTAGAGAGTTAATGTTTCTGAAAGACTATGTCTCGGTCATCCGCTTCTCAAACACCATGCAGTGCGAGAAATCAACGGACGTGATCGAGCCTTGTGGGGAAAAGTGTGCAAACCTCTGCAGAGTGTACAATCTAATCATGGTTAGCCGTGTCCCCGGTTATGGACAATTCTGAGTATCTAGTACTTGAGTATTCACATGTATCTCATCACTCTAAATTAATATTGTTGGGATTTTAACTATTTTAATTGGGATTGAGTTGGGGTTATACCTTCTCAATGATGTTTCAACCACCATGATAGTTAAACTAAAATGTATTCCTTTGTTGTAGGGAAAAATTGGCTTTTCGCAAAAACTATAACCATAGAGCTTTCCACAAGCCATATATGCATGTAGTGATAGCATTATTTTGTTCCTGTTATACTGTGTTATATTGCCAGCATATTCCATGTGCTGACCGTTCTCGGCTGCAACGTATTATGTTGCGAGACTTTTCGAACGAAGAGTAAGGATCGTTAGGTCGTTGCGGTGCAGCTCAGCTATGCCGTTGGAGTTGATGGACTCACTTATCTTCCAAGCCTTCCGCTGTTATCGCATTAGATGGCCTTAAGCCATATTATTGTAATAAGTTCTCTTTTGAGACATTCGATGTAATAAGTGTGTGATTGCTACTCTGTTATAAATCTTTCGAGTACTGTGTGTCAAGATTATCGATCCGGGATGACATTTGAAACACGAGACTTGACCATCGAGGTCGGTCGCTACAAGATGGTATCGAGCACACGTTGAGTGTAGGACACGACCACTAAGATAAACCATAGGACACTCTTCTCTACTCATTTCTGACTCCTCTCCATTTTTCCACTCTTTAGGATGATGGAGATGAAGAACAAGTTTGCACAACCGGATGAAGACACACCTTTTGGACGCCACTTGAAGGAAGTCACTAGGTACTTGAACATTGGAATACCAAGCTTCACCGGGACGTACAACGCCACTCTACCAGAAGAGGAGCGCTGGATGATTCAAGTACAAGTACCAGGAAGGACGTTCTCGCCAACTTCTAAGCCCATAGAGTTTTCTTTCAAAGCACCCACCTGGAGTCTTGGCAAGAGTATGGCAGCTCACATTACCATGGGACGCATTGGAGAAGTCTACAACAGGGAGCTTAAAGACACCATCTACCAAATATGTGGGCGTCGAGACAAGCAATGGGAAGTAATCAGCACCAAGAAGGATAGATCCATTGCAGCTTTCATCCAGGAGTTAAACCAGCACATTCGACGTCAGGAGAATCTGATGTGCGCAGACATGATGGATTTGAAGAAGGCGAAGACCAAGATTATAAAGCTGGAGGAATAACTCAAGTCTACATGCGATGGATATGAGGAGGAAATCAAGATACTACTGGAGAAGAACGACGATCTAGTCAAGAAGATCGGAGTATTCATGGGAGGATCCGCACCGGAAGAAGAGGAAGAAGATCCCACTTGCCCGGATAACTACATCATCATCGACGACACCGATTTCGATCCAAGTGATGATGACTACGAAGATGAAGCTGGAGCATATATCATGGAGTCTTCCACCGATCAAAATTTTTAGATGACCACCATATATTAGTAGCATTCCCCCATGTAACCAGTAGTAGCCGAGCACTTTTGCGATAGTCCTAGACCGTTGTATGCCCTTGCTTGATTGATTGAGTGAAATGATTGTGTTTGCCTCATGTGCATATGGGTAGTGTTTTCTCACTAGACCTTTTTCTATTCTAATCTCTTCCATCTAAACCCATCAGATGCCTCCAGACGTGACCCGGTTTTGTTTTCCCACGGAGCTCACCCAGTTGATCCAGCAGCGAATGCCTTGATGCAATTGCTAGTTCGAACCAGGGCAACAACAACAACAACAACAATAACAACCCGCCGCCAAAGGGACAATTTAGCCCATTTTCGAGGTTACAACCGCGGTGTTTTCCAAAGAGCACCAAGCCAATAGTTGTTGATGATTGGCTACGCCGTATTGAAAGGAGTTAACCACCGCAGGATGCACGGATGTTTGAGAAGGTGCGCTTTGCGCACATCAATTGGATGGACCAGCAGCCGCATGGTGGGAGAATTACACAGCTACTTTTCCTATAGCCAATGTCACTTGGGACCAGTTTCAACAAGCCTTTCGCACGGCCCATGTCTCAACTGGAGCCATGCAAATGAAGAAGCGTGAGTTTCGCAACTTACGCCAGGGGAATCGTACTGTGGCCCAGTACGTGGATGAGTTTAGCAAGTTATCATGCTATGCCCCTGATGACGTGGCCACAGATGCCGCGAAGCAGGAGAAGTTTATGGAAGGGCTGAATGATGAGATGAGCATGCAGTTGATGGTGGTAACTGTGACGCCCGGATAATCTTGCTAAAATAATCCCACACTAATCATGCCACGTCATCTCGATTACTGATGCTAAACGTCCGTTAGTTCAAACCGCGTCAAATTCAAACTTAAAATTAATGTCGACAATAAAAGTTTTCGAAAGTAGAAACAAAAATGTTCGGGGGATGCCAAATATTACAAGGGTAGTTATGGTACAACAATCACATTTTTATAAAATGTCTAAATAATTTAAACTGATTTAAAACAGAAAAAAAAAACAAAACAGAAAAACTAAAACCTAAAACTAACAGAAAAACAGAGAACCCCCCGGGCTGTGGCCCAACTGGGCCAACCCCTAGGCCCAGCCGGCCCACCCCTCCCCTCCATAACCCCCCCACCAGGGGAGAAACCCTAACCGCACCCCACTTCCCATGCCTCTCCTCTCCCCCTCTCCCCGATCCAGATCGGATCGGGGTACGATCCCGCCGCCTCGTCACGCGCCCCCGAGCACCCCCCACGACAGAACGCGCCCCTCGCCCCTCGCCCTCGCCACGGCCACTTCGACCAAGACCACGCCTCGCCGCAGCCACCAGGAGCACCTCCGCCTCGACCTCCCTGTCGCCGGACCCCCCCTCGCCGGACTGCTCCTCTCCGACGCTCGTCCCCGTCGACCTCCCCGAGCTCCGTCGAGCACGCTGCCCAGTCCCTACTCCGCTCTGTGAGCTCCGCCTCCCCTCCTCCTCTATGTTCCGTCCCGGCCCGCGCTCATCGCGTCGGCGATCACCCCCCAGCTGCGCCAAGACGGGCCATGCCTCGCCACGCTGGGTTGCGCACCGCCCACGGCCGCCGCGCCTCTCCCCGCCGCCTCACCTCCGCCCTCTCCTTGTCCTCTCCTGCTCGCCGCTCGGGCCGCGCCCTCCAGCGTCATACAAGACGCTACTGAGCCTGTCGCGCTCAACGCTCCACTCGTCGCGGCCTCGTTCCGCCGCCTCGTGCAGCCCGCCCCTCGCCCGCGCCACTCCGGCGCCTCTGCGATCGCCGTGGCCTCGGCCTCCCACGCCTAATCAGGCGCTCAATCGCGCCTGCCTCGTTCGCCCGCCCGGTTGGGCTGGGTCTCACCATGGGGCGGCCCAGATTAGAAAAAAAAGAGGATAATAATAATAATAAAAAATTAAAAGAATTAAAAATAAATAATTAAATAATTAAAATATTAATTAACAAAATTAGTTAACTTAATTAATCCTGATTAGATTAACCTAATCACTAGTTAGTTAATTAAATCCTAATTAGACTAATCAGCCGATGACGAATGGGACCCACACGTCTGTTGACCCAGTCAACAGACAGTTGACTAATGACATCATGCTGACATCATAATTACATTTTCTAATCAAATTAATTCTGTTAATTCTAAAAATGAATTAAATCTTTAAAATTAATATAAAATAATCCGTAACTCGGATGGAAAAACTTTGTACATGAAAGTTGCTCAGAACGACGAGACGAATCCGGATACGCAGCCCGTTCGTCCGCCACACATCCCTAACATATCGAACACGTAACTTTCCCCCTCCGGTTCATCTGTCCGAAAACGCGAAACACCGGGAATACTTTCCCGGATGTTTCCCCCCTTCACCGGTATCACCTCATACCGCGTTAGGGCGCGCCTAGCATCACGCTTTGCTTTGTCATGCATCGTCATGCATCTGTTTGTTTAAATATTCATTGTTTCTTCCCCCTCTTCTTCCGCTAGACACCGAGACCGTCGCTGCTGCTGCCCAGTTCGACTACGGAGTTGACGACCCCTCCTTCTTGCGAGAGCAACCAGGCAAGCCCCCTTTTGATCACCAGATATCGCCTACTCTTCTCTATATTGCTTGCATTAGAGTAGTGTAGCATGTTACTACTTTTACTCCTATCTTATACCGCTGCATAGCCTGTCCTTGCTACTCTTCAGTTGTTACCTTTACCGCTATCCTCTTCGCTTAGTATAGGATGCTAGTATTCCATCTGTGGCCCTACATTCTTGTCCGTCATTATGCTATACTATCGGGCCGTGATCACTCGGGAGGTGATCACGGGTATATCTTATACTTATACATGATACATGTGGTGACTAAAGTCGGGTCGGCTTGTGGAGCACCCACGAGTGATTCACGGATTGGGGGCTGAAAGGACCTTTGTCCTGACGGCCCTCTGGATGGATCTTTGTGGCGGAGCGGCAGGGCAGGTTGAGACCGCCTAGGAGAGAGTGGGCCTGCCCTGTTCGGCGCTCGGGATACTTAACACGCTTAACGAGATCTTGGTATTTGATCTGAGTCTGGCCATTTGGTCTATACGCACTAACCAACTACGTGGGAAAGATATGGGCACTCGGCGTCGTGGTATCAGCCGAAGCACTTCGTGACGTCAGCGACTGAGTGGCGCGCGCCAGATTGGAACGTAGGCCTGCTCTTGTATTAAGGGGCTAGTTACGCTTCCGGCGCGTTCATAGCGCAGGTGTGTGCTAAGGCGATGGGCCCGCACCCAGTCGCTTAGGTTTAGACCGGCGTCTTGGCCTCTCTTGTGCCTAGGTGGGGCTGCGACATGTTGATCTTCCATGGCGGGAATGGCCTAGGAAAGTGTGTCCGCCAAATGGGGTCAAGCGTGTTGGGTTATGTGGTGCACCCTGCAGGGAAGTTAATCTATTGAATAGTCGTGATCTTGATAATGGGCGACTTGGGTTGTACCTTGACCTTATGACAACTAGAACCGGATACTTAATAAAACACACCCTTCCAAGTGCGGATACAACCCGGTGGTCGCTCTCTCTCGTGGTTACGAGGAGGATCGCGGGTAGGATTATGCTATCTGATGCTACTTGGAGGACTTGATCTACTCTCTTCTACATGTTGCAAGACGGAGGCTGCCGAGCGTAGTCTTCGACGTGATTAGCTATCCCCTCTTATTCTGGCATTCTGCATTCAGTCCACCGATATGGCCCTTTACACATATATCCATGCATATGTAGTGTAGCTCCTTGCTTGCAGTACTTTGGATGAGTACTCACGGTTGCCTTGTCCCCCTTTTCCCTTTATTTACGGTTGTTGCAACTGCACGATGGAGCCAGGGCGACGCCACCGTCGATGGCGACTACTACACGGAGGTGCCTACTACTACGTGTAGCTGCGGTCGACGACCGAGGAGTAGTTAGGAGGATCCTGAGCAGGAGGCTGCGCCTCTATCGATCTGTATCCCGGTTTGTGCTAGCCTTCTTAAGGCAAACTTGTTTAACTTATGTCTCGTACTCAGATATTGTTGCTTCCGTGACTTCGTCTATGATCGAGCACTTGTATTCGAGCCCTCAAGGCCCCTGGCTTGTATTATGATGCTTGTATGACTTATTTATGTTTTTAGAGTTGTGTTGTGATATCTTCCCGTGAGTCCCTGATCTTGCTCGTACACGTTTGCGTGCATGATTAGTGTACGATTGAGGGGGCGTCACAGTAACTTTCAACAACTACCAGGAGTTGGTAGACAAGGCCCTAATGATTGAAGGAAAGCAGCAACAAATTGAGAGTCGTAAGAGGAAGTATGGACAAGGGAAGTACAATTCAGGAGCCCACCTGAAGCCTCGTTTAACCCCGAACTCGGGAGGACTTTTTCATAACCATGGAGGCCATAACCATACTGGAGGAGGAACGCATAACCACAATGGTGCGAAGAATGGGAATGGGAACGGAGTTAATAACAACCAGAACCGCCCAAACCCATCTACACCCGCCAAGAGGGACTTAAGTGTGACGCCCCAAGACTGGAGCTTCAGTTGCCTTCCAGGGTTTCCGAGTTTTTGCCATGTGATTTGTTTTGTTTGTGCATTCATCATGTCATCTCTTGCATTGCATCATCTCATCATGCCATTTAATTTTTTTAAACTCTTCTAAATAAATTGTATGGATTTTTCGATCCATTTAAATCGAGGGAAGGTTGACTTCTCTTTATAACGTATCGTCCCAATATTAGGGAGCTATATAAAATATTCCATTAATTTGGAATTCACCATAACACACTTGCAAATTACCATGCCCTTTCCACTTCAAGTTTGGTCCCCAAACTTTGCCAACATTTCTTTTCCCATTTATTGTGGCTCCTCTAAAATTCTCAACATTTTGGGCCTTCCAAACTTCCACTTCCTATTCACCCATTTGAATTAAATTCAAATGTTTTTGAATCTAAAACTTGCATCCATGCCCACTCCTATTTACTTGGATTAAACTCATTTTTTTTCGAGTCTGAGAAAATTAACTCCATTCCCAAACACTTCCTTTCCTCTTCTTTTCCTCTTTGGTATTTTCTGTTTTGGAAAATATTAAAGAGAGAGGGAGAAGAGATCCCAGCCAGGCCTCTGGCCATTTTCTTCCCTACCCGGGCTGGCCTCTAAGGCACCAGCCCACCTAACCAACTCTAACCCTAGCCCGAGCGCTCTCTCCTCTCTCGATCCCATCTCTCCCTCTCGATCTCTCCCTCTGGCCGCCGCCACCTTCTCTCGATCCCATCTCCCTCCTCTGCGCCCCATCTCTCCTCTCTCGATCCCATCTCTCCCTCGGCCTCCTACACCCCGTCGTCATTCGCCCCTCCCTCCCGTGACCTTGCCGCCTTCGCACCACCAGCCGCCACGAGCCCGCCGCCGCCGCGGATCAGGGCTGCGCTGCTGGGCCCCTCCCACGCCGCCTCGGCCTGCTGGAGCTCCTCTGCCGGGGAACCAGGAGCTCCCTCGTCCTCGCCGTCCTTCAGCTCTTCGTCGCCCTTGCCATCTCCGGCGCCGTGCGGGCGAAGTGCCACCGTCGAGCTCCAACCCGCCCGCCGACGAGGCCACGCCAAGCTGGAGCCTCCTCTCGCCCAGCGCCAGGAGCCACCGCCGTCCTCCTCCAACGCCAGGATCTATCATGCTGCACCTCTCCATGGGCCACCTGCACCACCTCGGGAAGCCTGCCCGACGCCATGGCCGCCGCCCCATGGAGTCCCACCGCCTGGACCCGCCGGGAACCAGATGAGCCCCCCCCCGCCTCGCCTCGTTCGGCGGGGTGGAGGACGCGTCTCTGTTCGCCCGCTCTCTTGCCCGTCTTGCTGAGTGCTCGCGTGGGTCACTTCGACCATTGACCTCCTCAAGTTCAGGACCAAGACTCGAGACCCATGTATGATTACACAATGAACGGTGGAGTTACACGAGTTACAAGTACCGCGACGACCCCGGAGACTGGATTCTGTCAAGTTCCTCTATGATATGTGTACCACTACTTCCACTACTGTCGACCCGAACATCTACGAACCGGGTACAACTACCGTCGCTGTGTACGACTACTTCCACTACATCGCGAGAACGACTACTTCCCCTACTTCCCTCGACGACCCGTGAACGTCTACTTCCCTCTACGAAACTCGACCCGTCCCGTTTGAACGCTTCGTAGGTATAACCACCGAGATGACCGACCGTGATCGAATCATCCTTGCGATGCCCCTCTTTTGCCATGCCACCGTTCCGTGGGAACCCGGTAATCGGGATCACCCCACCATCTTGCATGACTCGCTCACGCCCACTTCTTTTGCTCCGGTATCTCCGTGAGCTACCGGAACCGATATGTTGCCGTGGCATCATTTTCGGATTCGTTGCCGTGGCACCCCTTTCTTCCACCACGGTGACGCAATGCTTCATAATGCTCTTGTCAACATTTTCATAAAATTGCATAAAACTTGCACATGTCATCCGCATCATGATAACAACATTTAAATGTTTAAAATTGTTGGTTGCGTTAATTTGCTTAAATGCCATGCTAAAATGATTTATTTCATAATAACCGTAGCTCGGTTTAAATAAATTATATATGTAAATGGGGTGGAAAATGCCTAGTTTAACATGGTAGCATTACTTTGCATGTTTAACAACTCTAAAATATGCTTTAGGTCATATCAGCACCAAATTCGAAATATGCATATGAGGATTTTTCCGAATTGTTGTTGTTGTTTCCGGCCTCATTTAATCTTGCCTAAATAGTTAGTTTCATATGCTTCACCCCCTTGCCATGTTTAACAACATTTAATATTGTTGGGTAGCCTAATCAAGAGTGAACTAAATAAATGTTGTGAAGTTTCGTCAATATGCAATTCGTTGCATATTGAGCTCCACTTAATTTGTGGTATTGTTTGTTGCACTTTTCCATGCCATGCATATTTAAACCGGGCATGCATCATACTTGGTTGTGCATCATGCCTTGTATGTGTTGTTGGTTTACCATGTTGTTTGCTTCTTTCCGGTTTGTTTCTCTCGTTAGCTTCGGTTCCGTTCCGGAGTTGTGAGGATTCGTTCGACTACGTCCGTTTGTCTTCTTCATGGACTCGTTCTTCTTCCTTGCGGGATTTCGTGCAAGATGACCATACCCTCGAAATCACTTCTATCTTTGCTTGCTAGATGCTCGCTCTTTTGCTATGCCTATGCTACGATGCCTACCACTTGCTATATCATGCCACCCACATTGCCATGTCAAACCTCTAACCATCCTTTCCTAGCAAACCGTTGTTTGGCTATGTTACCGCTTTGCTCAGCCCCTCTTATAGCGTTGTTAGTTGCGGTGAAGATGAAGTTTGTTCCTTGTTGGAACATGGAGATGTTGTTCCTTGTTGGAACATGTTTACTTGTTGGGATATCACAATATATCTTATTTAATTAATGCATCTATATACTTGGTAAAGGGTGGAAGGCTCGGCCTTATGCAGTGTTTTGTTCCACTCTTGCCGCCTATTTTCCGTCATACCGGTGTTATGTTCCCAGATTTTGCGTCCCTAACGCGGTCGGGTGATTTATGGGACCCCTTGACAGTTCGCTTTGAATAAGACTTTTCCAAAAAGGCCCAACATTGGTTTTACCATTTGCCTCACCTATACCCTTTTTCCCTTGGGTTTCGGAGCCCGAGGGTCATCTTTATTTTAGCCCCGGGCGAGTGCTTCTCTTAGTGTTGGCCTGAACCGAGCTACTGCTGGGCCACCTTGAGGCAACTCGAGGGTTGGTTTTACTCGTAGCTAGTCTCATCCGATGTTGCCACGAGAACGAGTACGTGCGACTCCTATCGGGATTTGTCGGCACATCGGGCGGCTTTGCTGGTCTTGTTTTATTGCTGTGGAATGTCTTGTAGCCGGATTCGAGACTGATCGGGTCTTCCCGGGAGAAGGAATATCCTTCGTTGATCGCGAGAGCTTATCATGGGCTAAGTTGGGACACCCTGCAGGTTTGAACTTTCAAAGCCGTGCCCATGTTATGTGGCAGATGGGAATTTGTTAATGTCGGTTGTAGAAAACCGAAGTTGATCTTAATTAAAATACATCAACGCGTGTGTAACCGTGATGGTCTCTTCTCGGAGTCCGGGAAGTGAACACGATGTTGGAGTTATGCTTGACGTAAGTAGTTTCAGGATCACTTCTTGATCATAGTTGTTCGACCGTGCTTTTGCCTTCTCTTCTCGCTCTCATTTGCGTATGTAGCCACCATATATGCTAGTCGCTTGCTGCAGCTCCACCTCACTACCCTGTCCTACCTTTAAGCTTAAATAGTCTTGATCTCATGGGTGTGAGATTGCTGAGTCCCGTGACTCACGATACTTCAAAACCAGTTTGCGGTGCCGATAAAACCGTGCGGTGACGCATCCAAGCTCAAGGAGGAGCTCGATGAAGATCTTGTTCATTGTGTTGTTTCGTTTGAGTTGATCATAGAGGAGCCAGTTGGGACGATCGGGGATCTGTGTAGCATTTGGGGTAGTCTTCTTTTACTTTGGTTCCGTAGTCGGACCTTGATTGTATCTGTATGATGTAATGCTTTACTCATGTATTGTGTGAAGTGGCGATTGTAAGCCGTCTATGTATCTCTTTCCTTATGTATTACATGGGTTGTGTGAAGATTACCTCACTTGCGACATTGCTTTCAATGCGGTTATGCCTCTAAGTCGTGCTTCGACACGTGGGAGATATAGCCGCATCGAGGGCGCTACAAGTTGGTAATCGAGCCTTCCCGACTTAGGAGCCCCCGCTTGATTGTTTCTTTGGCGTTGTTGAGTCTAGAACGGAAAATGTTTTGAGTCTTAGGATTATATATATCGGAGAGTAGGATTCTTTTACTCCTCGGTCCTTAAATCGCTCTGGTGAGGCATCCCGACGAGAGTTTTGACTCTCCTCTCCTCAAATTTCACTAAAAAAATTTTTAGGATCACGCGGGTATCTTGGAATCGTTCGATGGTTTTGTGACGAGAACATTGTTCTTGGTGCCTCGACATTTAGGGGTTGTGGCGGTGTCCGGGGAGTTGAGCTCCGAGGTGTTGTCGTCACAATTTTATCGTTGCAGATTCGAATACCTGAGTTTTACCGACATCGAAATCTCTTTTGTGCAGTTGTTGGTGAGATAACCCGATAGCCCAAGATCTTGTGGCGAAAAGGGGTATTGCCATGACTTGTATAACGGATGTTTTTCGAAGGTCGAGGTACACGATTTCCGAGGATTTCTTGGTTATGTGTTGAAGGATGGATACAGTTGGATCTAGGTATTGTTAGTTTGGGTGATATATTTTGTGTCCCTGTATCCCCAACACCAGATTGCATAACCGAAAGTTTGGGAGTTTATAGGTGGGAATTCAAGTAGCTCCTAGGATATCTTTCCGACGGATGCATGATATGGGTTTGGGTAAATCTCTATCATATGTATTTGTTCCGGCTTATTCTACAAGCCAAATCCTTTGTTTTTTGTTCCGTTTTGTGGTATTCAAGTTGCTTCAATGCCAAGTGTCGATTCCATACCTTATTCTAAATGGTGTTCTCATATTTCTATGTGGATGCTAATCCTTCTTGTTCATCAAGGTCATCTTTTCAATCCTTTCCAACCGTGTGCTTCTCTTCAAGTGAATCCGATCATTGCGACATTAGCAAGATCAATTCTAAGTTTTCTCAACGGTGTTCGTTTCATCCGACCTAAATTGTCTTTGTTTTCCCGCCTCCACCCTTTTCTTCAAGGACTCAGATTTCTTAATCAAGTAGCCATTTTATTGAGTGAAGTTTCTTCATTCTTTCCTTTAATGTTTTATCCGGTGATTTCTCATGAAGACGCTAAGGAAGCTTCAACCTTATCATTGTTCCATTCTAATTTTCTTCTTGGTGGACTCAAGTCAAGTTTTCGTGTTGATCTTATCCTTTTCCTCTTTTCACAATGCTTTCCCATTCGATGCACCTCATAATCTTTCACTTCTTGTTATCCAATTGTTCTGGAGTGTTGAAGTTATCTCAGAAGATTCGCTTTTCCATTCCCAATCCGTACAAGCTATCTGGAGATTGTTATCTCATTCAAGCCATTTAATTCAACCGGTGCAATCCCTCTTTTCAAGCAATTGTTCAACGATGGTTCTTTTGAGTGGGCCCTAACCCATAGGTCTTTTCCCAGGATCTTACCTAACTCTTCTAATTTTTCAAGAGCTATTCCCAAATTCATTGCAAAGTTTGATGTAAGGATGAATTATCATCAGTCAAATGTCTTTCTCCAAGATCTTTCAAATTATTTTCATTGTTGGTTCAACCTTTCTAATTTTCATTCCGGAGTGCCTCAACAATTCATGGTGGTGTTTCTCGTCGTCATTCTCGAATTTTGAAGACCGAAGAAGAGTTTCTCTTAAATCTTGCTCCATTCTCTTCAAGATTCATGGTTCTAGCTTCGTGCCATCCTCATATTTGTTTTAGATTGTGAGAATTCTTTTAACCCACCGGAGCATTTCAGAGTCTTTTCAGTTTGATTCTCGGAGCCCATCATCTCAAATTATCCATTCCAGCGTTCAGCTCTTGTTCTCCAAATCTGACCGTGCATCGTCAAATATCCGCTAATCAGTTCATGATCTCTTCGTTCTAATGTATCTAAATTCTGTCAAGCATCTTTATTTGTTTTCTAATTCTTCACGGTGAATTGTGCCTTTGCTACTTTCATTTTCCATTTTACGGTGGTTTGTTCAAGAGTTCTCTTCCTTCGTTATTATATAGATTCATTCGTTCTTCCCAAATCCTACCGGCGGATCGTTGAAGACCTTCCCAAGTTGAGCAATATCTCTCTTCAATACTTTCAATGAGAATAAGTAGTATGCCAAATCCATTGCTTGCCATCAATTTTATTGGTGAAGGATCAGCATAATGTAATTCTTATTCTTGTTTCATCGAGTAAGTTCAATTCCTTATTCCGGAGGTCCATCAAAATTCTTGATTTCATTTGTTCATCTTTCTTTTCCGGAGTTCCAAGTTTTCTCGGTTATATCATTTTCAAAGCTTCATCTTATCACTGCAAGGTTTCACCTTGTGTTGTCAACTTCTCTTTCTTTCTATCATCCTTTTATTACCGGAGTTCTTCATGGAGGCTTTACATGGTGGTTCGTCAAGGATTCATTTCTTTCTCGAATTGTCCTTCAAGTTTCTCTCAAAGTTATGATCCGTCAAGCTATACTCTAAAATAAACATGGTGCTCAACACATGTTTTGTTTTGAGGAGCTCAAGTATTCTTCATCTTGCATTCCGAAGTGCAATTCTTTCGATCTTATCTTTTGAGGTGGTGTTATGTCATTCTCGACAATTTGAGTTCGTGTTTCATGATTGGTCAAGAATGAGGTATTTTAAATCCATCAATCTCTTCATTGAAGTTATCTTGGCCTATATTTCACCTAAAGCTTTCCCTAAGGATTGTTGCTATTTATGGTGCTTATAAATGACCTAAGTTCTTCATTTGTCCTCCCGGTGAGATAAGTTTCTCGTCTCCTTGTTGATATAAATCCAATCAATTGTTTCCGTTGGTGGCAGAAGCTCACCTCATAATTTTGAGATGTTTTTCATAAGCCCACTACAAGCTTATTCTTACCTTTGTTGATTTTTCAAACAACTCCGTTCTATCCTTCTTTGTAAGGATGCTTCATTCAAATTCATTTGTGGTAGAAGTTGTCATTTTCTTCTCCGTCCCTTTATCCCAACAATCTAGATTCTATTCTTTCGTTTCGAAGGCATCGTGATGTTGCTCTCTTCGACCCATCATCTTGTTTTGTCAAGATCATGTTCTTTTCCTTGCTTATCGATTTAATCGGAGTGTCATGCTTTCATTCGAGCTCTCTCATCTTATCAAGTTTTGCCTGCTTCCTCAACCGGAGAGCTGTCTGAAATCTTTCTTACCCCTTGTGCCATTTTTCAATAGTTCCGGAGGCAGTGTTTTGTTGATTTCATCAAGTATCAACCCATCTTCTAAAGTTCATATTCAATTCCTTCCATTTTCAGTCGGAGTGCTGCCCAAATTATATCATTCTTATTCATTCTTATCTCGTTTCAACCAGAGTGGTTTCAATATCTATTTTATCACTTAACCTCTTGGTTCTCGTCGTATCCCATGTTCATCTTTTCTAACAGAGTGTTTTCAACTTTGTTCTTCTTCGTTGTTTTCTTTCTTTCAAGTTTTCAACCTCTCGAGGTTCATTGGTTTCATTCGTTTGTCAAAGAAGCAACTTAGTTTTACCTCTTCCTCTCCCGCTTTTCTCCGGTGCCATCCTAGATCTCGGGACGAGATCCTCTCGAAGTGGTGGAGTGTTGTGACGCCCAAGACCGGAGCTTGAGCTTGCCTTCCGTGGTTTCCAGTTTTTGCCATGTGATTTGTTTTGTTTGTGCATTCATCATGTCATCTCTTGCATTGCATCATCTCATCATGCCATTTAATTTTTTTAAACTCTTCTAAATAAATTGTATGGATTTTTCGATCCATTTAAATCGAGGGAAGGTTGGCTTCTCTTTATAACGTATTGTCCCAATATTAGGGAGCTATATAAAATATTTCATTAATTTGGAATTCACCATAACACACTTGCAAATTACCATGCCCTTTCCACTTCAAGTTTGGTCCCCAAACTTTGCCAACATTTCTTTTCCCATTTATTGTGGCTCCTCTAAAATTCTCAACATTTTGGGCCTTCCAAACTTCCACTTCCTATTCACCCATTTGAATTAAATTCAAATGTTTTTGAATCTAAAACTTGCATCCATGCCCACTCCTATTTACTTGGGTTAAACTCATTTTTTTCTCGAGTCCGAGAAAATTAACTCCATTCCCAAACACTTCCTTTCCTCTTCTTTTCCTCTTTGGTATTTTCTGTTTTGGAAAATATTAAAGAGAGAGGAAAGAGATCCCAGCCAGCCTCTGCCATTTTCTTCCCTACCCGGCCGGCCTCTAAGGCACCAGCCCACCTAACCAACTCTAACCCTAGCCCGGCGCTCTCTCTCTCTCGATCCCATCTCTCCTCTCGATCTCTCCCTCTCGCGCCGCCACCTTCTCTCGATCCCATCTCCTCCTCTGCGCCCCATCTCTCCTCTCTCGATCCCATCTCTCCTCGGCCTCCTACACCCGTCGTCATTCGCCCCGCGCCTCCCGTGACCTTGCCGCCTTCACACCACCAGGCCACCACAGAGCCCGCCCGCCGCCCGGATCAGGCTGCTGCTTCTTGGGACCCTCCCCCCGCCGCCTCGGCCCTGCTGGAGCTCCTCTGCCGCGGGAACCAGGAGCTCCCTCGTCCTCGCCGTCCTTCAGCTCTTCGTCGCCCTTGCCATCTCCGGCGCCGTGCGGCAGAAGTGCCACTGTCGAGCTCCAACCCGCCGGCCGACGAGGCCACGCCAAGCTGGAGCCTCCTCTCCGCCTTCGCGCCAGCAGGAGCCACCGCCCGTCCTCCTCCAACGCCAGGATCTATCCTGCTGCACCTCTCCATGGGCCACCTGCACCACCTCGGGAAGCCCTGCCCGACGCCATGGCCGCCGCCCCATGGAGTCCCACCGGCCTGGACCCGGCCGGGAACCAGATGAGCCCCCTGCCCCGCCTCTGCCTCGTTCGAGCGGGGTGGAGGACGCGTCTCTGTTCGCCCGCTCTCTTGCCCGTGCGCGAGTGCTCGCGTGGGTCACTTCGACCATTGACCTCCTCAAGTTCAGGACCAAGACTCGAGACCCATGTACGATTACACAACGAACGGTGGAGTTACACGAGTTACAAGTACCGCGACGACCCCGGAGACTGGATTCTGTCAAGTTCCTCTACGATATGTGTACCACTACTTCCACTACTGTCGACCCGAACATCTACGAACCGGGTACAACTACCGTCGCCGTGTACGACTACTTCCACTACATCGCGAGAACGACTACTTCCCTACTTCCCTCGGCGACCGTGAACGTCTACTTCCCTCTCTGAAAACTCGACCGTCCCGTTTGAGCGCTTCAGTAGTATAACCACCGAGATGACCGACCGTGATCGAATCATCCTTGCGATGCCCTCTTTTGCCATGCCACCGTTCCGTGGGAACCCGGTAATCGGGATCACCCCACCATCTTGCATGACTCGCTCACGCCCACTTCTTTTGCTCCGGTATCTCCGTGAGCTACCGGAACCGATATGTTGCCGTGGCATCATTTTCGGATTCGTTGCCGTGGCACCCCTTTCTTCCACCACGGTGACGCAATGCTTCATAATGCTCTTGTCAACATTTTCATAAAATTGCATAAAACTTGCACATGTCATCCGCATCATGATAACAACATTTAAATGTTTAAAATTGTTGGTTGCGTTAATTTGCTTAAATGCCATGCTAAAATGATTTATTTCATAACTAAATAACCGTAGCTCGGATTTAAATAAATTATATATGTAAATGGGGTGGAAAAATGCCTAGTTTAACATGGTAGCATTACTTTGCATGTTTAACAACTCTAAAATATGCTTTAGGTCAGATCAGCACCAAATTCAAAATATGCATATGAGGATTTTTCCGGAATTGTTGTTGTTGTTTCCGGCCTCATTTAATCTTGCCTAAATAGTTAGTTTCATATGCTTCACCCCCTTGCCATGTTTAACAACATTTAATATTGTTGGGTAGCCTAATCAAGAGTGAACTAAATAAATGTTGTGAAGTTTCGTCAATATGCAATTCGTTGCATATTGAGCTCCACTTAATTTGTGGTATTGTTTGTTGCACTTTGCCATGCCATGCATATTTAAACCGGGCATGCATCATACTTGGTTGTGCATCATGCCTTGTATGTGTTGTTGGTTTACCATGTTGTTTGCTTCTTTCCGGTTTGTTTCTCTCGTTAGCTTCGGTTCCGTTCCGGAGTTGTGAGGATTCGTTCGACTACGTCCGTTTGTCTTCTTCATGGACTCGTTCTTCTTCCTTGCGGGATTTCAGGCAAGATGACCATACCCTCGAAATCACTTCTATCTTTGCTTGCTAGATGCTCGCTCTTTTGCTATGCCTATGCTACGATGCCTACCACTTGCTATATCATGCCACCCACATTGCCATGTCAAACCTCTAACCATCCTTTCCTAGCAAACCGTTGTTTGGCTATGTTACCGCTTTGCTCAGCCCCTCTTATAGCGTTGTTAGTTGCGGTGAAGATGAAGTTTGTTCCTTGTTGGAACATGGAGATGTTGTTCCTTGTTGGAACATGTTTACTTGTTGGGATATCACAATATATCTTATTTAATTAATGCATCTATATACTTGGTAAAGGGTGGAAGGCTCGGCCTTATGCAGGTGTTTTGTTCCACTCTTGCCGCCTATTTTCCGTCATACGGTGTTATGTTCCCAGATTTTGCGTCCCTAACGCGGTCGGGTGATTTATGGGACCCCTTGACAGTTCGCTTTGAATAAGACTTTTCCAGCAAGGCCCAACATTGGTTTTACCATTTGCCTCACCTATACCCTTTTTCCCTTGGGTTTCCGGAGCCCGAGGGTCATCTTTATTTTAGCCCCCCCCCCCGGGCCAGTGCTTCTCTTAGTGCTGGCCTGAACCGAGCTGCCTGCGGGGCCACCTTGAGGCAACTCGAGGGTTGGTTTTACTCGTAGCTAGTCTCATCCGATGTTGCCACGAGAACGAGGTACGTCGACTCCTATCGGGATTTGTCGGCACATCGGGCGGCTTTGCTGGTCTTGTTTTATTGCTGTGGAATGTCTTGTAGCCGGATTCCGAGACTGATCGGGTCTTCCGGGAGAAGGAATATCCTTCGTTGATCGCGAGAGCTTATCATGGGCTAAGTTGGGACACCCTGCGCAGGTTTGAACTTTCAAAGCCGTGCCAGCGGTTATGTGGCAGATGGGAATTTGTTAATGTCGGTTGTAGAAAACCGAAGTTGATCTTAATTAAAATACATCAACGGCGTGTGTAACTGATGGTCTCTTCTCGGGAGTCCGGGAAGTGAACACGATGTTGGAGTTATGCTTGACGTAAGTAGTTTCAGGATCACTTCTTGATCATAGTTGTTCGACCGTGCTTTTGCCTTCTCTTCTCGCTCTCATTTGCGTATGTAGCCACCATATATGCTAGTCGCTTGCTGCAGCTCCACCTCACTACCCTGTCCTACCTTTAAGCTTAAATAGTCTTGATCTCGCGGGTGTGAGATTGCTGAGTCCCGTGACTCACGAGATACTTCAAAACCAGTTTGCGGTGCCGATAAAACCGTGCAGTGGCGCATCCAAGCTCAAGGAGGAGCTCGATGAAGATCTTGTTCATTGTGTTGTTTCGTTTGAGTTGATCGAGAGTGGAGCCAGTTGGGACGATCGGGGATCTGTGTAGCATTTGGGGTAGTCTTCTTTTACTTTGGTTCCGTAGTCGGACCTTGATTGTATCTGTATGATGTAATGCTTTACTCATGTATTGTGTGAAGTGGCGATTGTAAGCCGCCTATGTATCTCTTTCCTTATGTATTACATGGGTTGTGCGAAGATTACCTCACTTGCGACATTGCTTTCAATGCGGTTATGCCTCTAAGTCGTGCTTCGACACGTGGGAGATATAGCCGCATCGAGGGCGCTATGTTGGTAATCGAGCCTTCCCGACTTAGGAGCCCCTCGCTTGATTGTTTGTTTGGCGTTGTTGAGTCTAGAACGGAAAATGTTTTGAGTCTTAGGATTATATATATCGGAGAGTAGATTCTTTTTACTCCTCGGTCCTTCGTCGCTCTGGTGAGGCATCCCGACGAGAGTTTTGACTCTCCTCTCCTCAAATTTCACTAAAAAAATTTTAGGATCACGGGTATCTTGGAATCGTTCGATGGTTTTGTGACGAGAACATTGTTCTTGGTGCCTCGACATTTAGGGGTTGTGGCGGTGTCCCGGGAGTTGAGCTCCGAGGTGTTGTCGTCACAATTTTATCGTTGCAGTTCGGAATACCTGAGTTTTACCGACATCGAAATCTCTTTTGTGCAGTTGTTGGTGAGATAACCCCGATAGCCCGATCTTGTGGCGAGTCTTGGGTATTGCCATGACTTGTATAACGGATGTTTTTCGAAGGTCGAGGTACACGATTTCCGAGGATTTCTTGGTTATGTGTTGAAGGATGGATACAGTTGGATCTAGGTATTGTTAGTTTGGGTGATATATTTTGTGTCCCCTGTATCCCCAACACCAGATTGCATAACCAGAAAGTTTCGGGAGTTTATAGGTGGGAATTCAAGTAGCTCCTAGGATATCTTTCCGACAGATGCATGATATGGGTTTGGGTAAATCTCTATCATATGTATTTGTTCCGGCTTATTCTACAAGCCAAATCCTTTGTTTTTTGTTCCGTTTTGTGGTATTCAAGTTGCTTCAATGCCAAGTGTCGATTCCATACCTTATTCTAAACGGTGTTCTCATATTTCTATGTGGATGCTAATCCTTCTTGTTCATCAAGGTCATCTTTTCAATCCTTTCCAACCGTGTGCTTCTCTTCAAGTGAATCCGATCATTGCGACATTCGCAAGATCAATTCTAAGTTTTCTCAACGGTGTTCGTTTCATCCGACCTAAATTGTCTTTGTTTTCCCCGCCCTCCCACCCTTTTCTTCAAGGACTCAGATTTCTTAATCAAGTAGCCATTTTATTGAGTGAAGTTTCTTCATTCTTTCCCTTTAATATTTTATCCGGTGATTTCTCATGAAGACGCTAAGGAAGCTTCAACCTTATCATTGTTCCATTCTAATTTTCTTCTTCGGTGGACTCAAGTCAAGTTTTCGGTGTTGATCTTATCCCTTTTCCTCTTTTCACAATGCTTTCCCATTCCGATGCACCTCATAATCTTTCACTTCTTGTTATCCAATTGTTCTGGAGTGTTGAAGTTATCTCAGAAGATTCGCTTTTCCATTCCCAATCCGTACAAGCTATCTGGAGATTGTTATCTCATTCAAGCCATTTAATTCAACCGGTGCAATCCCTCTTTTCAAGCAATTGTTCAACGATGGTTCTTTTGAGTGGGCCCTAACCCATAGGTCTTTTCCCAGGATCTTACCTAACTCTTCTAATTTTTCAAGAGCTATTCCCAAATTCATTGCAAAGTTTGATGTAAGGATGAATTATCATCAGTCAAATGTCTTTCTCCAAGATCTTTCAAATTATTTTCATTGTTGGTTCAACCTTTCTAATTTTCATTCCGGAGTGCCTCAACAATTCATGGTGGTGTTTCTCGTCGTCATTCTCGAATTTTGAAGACCGAAGAAGAGTTTCTCTTAAATCTTGCTCCATTCTCTTCAAGATTCATGGTTCTAGCTTCGTGCCATCCTCATATTTGTTTTAGATTGTGAGAATTCTTTTAACCCACCGGAGCATTTCAGAGTCTTTTCAGTTTGATTCTCCGGGCCCATCATCTCAGAATTATCCATTCCAGCGTTCAGCTCTTGTTCTCCAAATCTGACCGGTGCATCGTCGAAATATCCGCTAATCAGTTCATGATCTCTTCGTTCTAATGTATCTAAATTCTGTCAAGCATCTTTATTTGTTTTCTAATTCTTCACGGTGAATTGTGCCTTTGCTACTTTCATTTTCCATTTTTACGGTGGTTTGTTCAAGAGTTCTCTTCCTTCGTTATTATATAGATTCATTCGTTCTTCCCAAATCCTACCGGCGGATCGTTGAAGACCTTCCCAAGTTGAGCAATATCTCTCTTCAATACTTTCAATGAGAATAAGTAGTATGCCAAATCCATTGCTTGCCATCAATTTTATTGGTGAAGGATCAGCATAATGTAATTCTTATTCTTGTTTCATCGAGTAAGTTCAATTACTTATTCCGGAGGTCCATCAAAATTCTTGATTTCATTTGTTCATCTTTCTTTTCCGGAGTTCCAAGTTTTCTCGGTTATATCATTTTCAAAGCTTCATCTTATCACTGCAAGGTTTCACCTTGTGTTGTCAACTTCTCTTTCTTTCTATCATCCTTTTATTACCGGAGTTCTTCATGGAGGCTTTACATGGTGGTTCGTCAAGGATTCATTTCTTTCTCGAATTGTCCTTCAAGTTTCTCTCAAAGTTATGATCCGTCAAGCTATACTCTAAAATAAACATGGTGCTCAACACATGTTTTGTTTTGAGGAGCTCAAGTATTCTTCATCTTGCATTCCGAAGTGCAATTCTTTCGATCTTATCTTTTGAGGTGGTGTTATGTCATTCTCGACAATTTGAGTTCGTGTTTCATGATTGGTCAAGAATGAGGTATTTTAAATCCATCAATCTCTTCATTGAAGTTATCTTGGCCTATATTTCACCTAAAGCTTTCCCTAAGGATTGTTGCTATTTATGGTGCTTATAAATGACCTAAGTTCTTCATTTGTCCTCCCGGTGAGATAAGTTTCTCGTCTCCTTGTTGATATAAATCCAATCAATTGTTTCCGTTGGTGGCAGAAGCTCACCTCATAATTTTGAGATGTTTTTCATAAGCCCACTACAAGCTTATTCTTACCGTTGTTGATTTTTCAAACAACTCCGTTCTATCCTTCTTTGTAAGGATGCTTCATTCAAATTCATTTGTGGTAGAAGTTGTCATTTTCTTCTCCGTCCCTTTATCCCAACAATCTAGATTCTATTCTTTCGTTTGAAGGCATCGTGATGTTGCTCTCTTGACCCATCATCTTGTTTTGTCAAGATCATGTTCTTTTCCTTGCTTATCGATTTAATCGGAGTGTCATGCTTTCATTCGAGCTCTCTCATCTTATCAAGTTTTGCCTGCTTCCTCAACCGGAGAGCTGTCTGAAATCTTTCTTACCCCTTGTGCCATTTTTCAATAGTTCCGGAGGCAGTGTGTTGTTGATTTCATCAAGTATCAACCCATCTTCTAAAGTTCATATTCAATTCCTTCCATTTTCAGTCGGAGTGCTGCCCAAATTATATCATTCTTATTCATTCTTATCTCGTTTCAACCAGAGTGGTTTCAATATCTATTTTATCACTTAACCTCTTGGTTCTCGTCAGATCCCATGTTCATCTTTTCTAACAGTGTTTTCAACTTTGTTCTTCTTCGTTGTTTTCTTTCTTTCAAGTTTTCAACCTCTCGAGGTTCATTGGTTTCATTCGTTTGTCAAAGAAGCAACTTAGTTTTACCTCTTCCTCTCCGCTTTTCTCCGGTGCCATCCTAGATCTCGGGGCGAGATCCTCTCAAGTGATGGAGTGTTGTGGCGCCCAAGACCGGAGCTTGATTTGCCTTCGGGGTTTCGAGTTTTTGCCATGTGATTTGTTTTGTTTGTGCATTCATCATGTCATCTCTTGCATTGCATCATCTCATCATGCCATTTAATTTTTAAAACTCTTCTAAATAAATTGTATGGATTTTTCGATCCATTTAAATCGAGGAAGGTTGACTTCTCTTTATAACGTGTCGTCCCAATATTAGGGAGCTATATAAAATATTCCATTAATTTGGAATTCACCATAACACACTTGCAAATTACCATGCCCTTTCCACTTCAAGTTTGGTCCCCAAACTTTGCCAACATTCTTTTCCCATTTATTGTGGCTCCTCTAAAATTCTCAACATTTTGGGCCTTCCAAACTTCCACTTCCTATTCACCCATTTGAATTAAATTCAAATGTTTTGAATCTAAAACTTGCATCCATGCCCACTCCTATTTACTTGGGTTAAACTCATTTTTTTCTCGAGTGCCGAGAAAATTAACTCCATTCCCAAACACTTCCTTTCCTCTTCTTTTCCTCTTTGGTATTTTCTGTTTTGGAAAATATTAAAGAGAGAGGGAGAAGAGATCCCAGCCAGGCCTCTGGCCATTTTCTTCCATACCCGGGCCGGCCTCTAAGGCACCAGCCCACCTAACCAACTCTAACCCTAGCCCGAGCGCTCTCTCCTCTCTCGATCCCATCTCTCCCTCTCGATCTCTCCCTCTGGCCGCCGCCACCTTCTCTCGATCCCATCTCCTCCTCTGCCCCCATCTCTCTCTCTCGATCCCATCTCTCCTCGGCCTCCTACACCCGTCGTCATTCGCCCCGCCTCCCGTGAGACCTTGCCGCCTTCGCACCACCAGCCGGCCACTAGAGCCCGCCGCCCGCCCGGATCAGGTTGCGCTGTTGGGCCCTCCCCCCCACCGCCTCGGCCTGCTGGAGCTCCTCTGCCGCCGGGAACCAGGAGCTCCCTCGTCCTCGCCGTCCTTCAGCTCTTCGTCGCCCTTGCCATCTCCGCGCCAGTGCGGGCGAAAGTGCCACCGTCGGAGCTCCAACCCGCCGGCCGACGAGGCCACGCCAAGCTGGAGCCTCCTCTCGCCTTCAGCGCCAGGCCAGAGCCACCGCCGTCCTCCTCCAACGCCAGGATCTATCTGCTGCACCTCTCCATGGGCCATCTGCACCACCTCGGGAAGCCCTGCCCGACGCCATGGCCGCCGCCCATGGAGTCCCACCGCCTGGACCCGCCGGGAACCGAGATGAGCCCCTGCCCGCCTCGCCTCGTTCGGCGGGGTGGAGGACACGTCTCTGTTCGCCCGCTCTCTTGCCCGTCTTGCGAGTGCTCGCGTGGGTCACTTCGACCATTGACCTCCTCAAGTTCAGGACCAAGACTCGAGACCCATGTGCGATTACACAACGAACGGTGGAGTTACACGAGTTACAAGTCTGCGACGACCCGAGACTGGATTCGTCAAGTTCCTCTCGATATGTGTACCACTACTTCCACTCATCGTCGACCCGAACATCTACGAACGGGTACAACTACCGTCGCCGTGTCGACTACTTCCACTACATCGCGAGAACGACTACTTCCCTACTTCCCTCGGCGACCGTGAACGTCTACTTCCCTCTCTGAAACTCGACCCGTCCCGTTTGAGCGCCGTGAGGTATAACCACCGAGATGACCGACCGTGATCGAATCATCCTTGCGATGCCCTCTTTTGCCATGCCACCGTTCCGTGGGAACCCGGTAATCGGGATCACCCCACCATCTTGCATGACTCGCTCACGCCCACTTCTTTTGCTCCGGTATCTCCGTGAGCTACCGGAACCGATATGTTGCCGTGGCATCATTTTCGGATTCGTTGCCGTGGCACCCCTTTCTTCCACCACGGTGACGCAATGCTTCATAATGCTCTTGTCAACATTTTCATAAAATTGCATAAAACTTGCACATGTCATCCGCATCATGATAACAACATTTAAATGTTTAAAATTGTTGGTTGCGTTAATTTGCTTAAATGCCATGCTAAAATGATTTATTTCATAACTAAATAACCGTAGCTCGGATTTAAATAAATTATATATGTAAATGGGGTGGAAAAATGCCTAGTTTAACATGGTAGCATTACTTTGCATGTTTAACAACTCTAAAATATGCTTTAGGTCAGATCAGCACCAAATTCGAAATATGCATATGAGGATTTTTCCGGAATTGTTGTTGTTGTTTCCGGCCTCATTTAATCTTGCCTAAATAGTTAGTTTCATATGCTTCACCCCCTTGCCATGTTTAACAACATTTAATATTGTTGGGTAGCCTAATCAAGAGTGAACTAAATAAATGTTGTGAAGTTTCGTCAATATGCAATTCGTTGCATATTGAGCTCCACTTAATTTGTGGTATTGTTTGTTGCACTTTGCCATGCCATGCATATTTAAACCGGGCATGCATCATACTTGGTTGTGCATCATGCCTTGTATGTGTTGTTGGTTTACCATGTTGTTTGCTTCTTTCCGGTTTGTTTCTCTCGTTAGCTTCGGTTCCGTTCCGGAGTTGTGAGGATTCGTTCGACTACGTCCGTTTGTCTTCTTCATGGACTCGTTCTTCTTCCTTGCGGGATTTCAGGCAAGATGACCATACCCTCGAAATCACTTCTATCTTTGCTTGCTAGATGCTCGCTCTTTTGCTATGCCAATGCTACGATGCCTACCACTTGCTATATCATGCCACCCACATTGCCATGTCAAACCTCTAACCATCCTTTCCTAGCAAACCGTTGTTTGGCTATGTTACCGCTTTGCTCAGCCCCTCTTATAGCGTTGTTAGTTGCAGGTGAAGATGAAGTTTGTTCCTTGTTGGAACATGGAGATGTTGTTCCTTGTTGGAACATGTTTACTTGTTGGGATATCACAATATATCTTATTTAATTAATGCATCTATATACTTGGTAAAGGGTGGAAGGCTCGGCCTTATGCCTGGTGTTTTGTTCCACTCTTGCCGCCCTAGTTTCCGTCATACCGGTGTTATGTTCTCGGATTTTGCGTCCCTAACGCGGTCGGGTGATTTATGGAACCCCCTTGACAGTTCGCTTTGAATAAGACTTTTCCAGCAAGGCCCAACATTGGTTTTACCATTTGCCTCACCTATACCCTTTTTCCCTTGGGTTTCCGGAGCCCGAGGGTCATCTTTATTTTAGCCCCCCGGGCGGTGCTTCTCTTAGTCTTGGCTGAACAGAGCTGCTGCATGGGCCACCTTGAGGCAACTCGAGGGTTGGTTTTACTCGTAGCTAGTCTCATCCGATGTTGCCACGAGAACGAGTGCGTCGACTCCTATCGGGATTTGTCGGCACATCGGGCGGCTTTGCTGGTCTTGTTTTATTGATGTGGAATGTCTTGTAACCGGGATTCCGAGACTGATCGGGTCTTCCCGGGGAGAAGGAATATCCTTCGTTGATCGCGAGAGCTTATCATGGGCTAAGTTGGGACACCCTGCGGGGTTTGAACTTTCAAAGCCGTGCCCGCAGTTATGTGGCGATGGGAATTTGTTAATGTCCGGTTGTAGAAAACCCGAAGTTGATCTTAATTAAAATACATCAACGCGTGTGTAACCGTGATGGTCTCTTCTCGGCGGTCCGGAAGTGAACACGATGTTGGAGTTATGCTTGACGTAAGTAGTTTCGGGATCACTTCTTGATCATAGTTGTTCGACCGTGCTTTTGCCTTCTCTTCTCGCTCGCATTTGCGTATGTAGCGACCATATATGCTAGTCGCTGCTGCAGCTCCACCTCACTACCCTGTCCTACCTTTAAGCTTAAATAGTCTTGATCTCGCGGGTGTGAGATTGCTGAGTCCCGTGACTCACGGATACTTCAAAACCAGTTTGCGGTGCCGATAAAACCGTGCGGTGGCGCATCCAAGCTCAAGGAGGAGCTCGATGAAGATCTTGTTCATTGTGTTGTTTCGTTTGAGTTGATCGAGAGTGGAGCCCAGTTGGGACGATCGGGGATCTGTGTAGCATTTGGGGTAGTCTTCTTTTACTTTGGTTCCGTAGTCGGACCTTGATTGTATCTGTATGATGTAATGCTTTACTCATGTATTGTGTGAAGTGGCGATTGTAAGCCGTCTATGTATCTCTTTCCCTTATGTATTACATGGGTTGTGCGAAGATTACCTCACTTGCGACATTGCTTTCAATGCGGTTATGCCTCTAAGTCGTGCTTCGACACGTGGGAGATATAGCCGCATCGAGGGGGTTACATTAAGCCAAGTTATTTGCTTTAAGTGCGGGAAGACAGGGCACTATGCCAATGACTGCCCTGAAGGAAGGAATGGAAACGGAAATGGGAGCGCCGGGAAGAAGCCCAATCCATTCAACAAAGGACAAGTGAACCACGTTAACGTGGAGGAAGTTGAAGAGCAGCCGGACGCGGTAATAGGTAAGTTTTTGGTTAAGTCATTTACCGCTATTGTTCTTTTCGATACTGGTGCATCGCATTCATACATATCAAGGGGATTTGTGGATAAGTTTAAGTTACCAACCCAAACCCTTAGGACCCCTCTTTTAGTGAGCTCGCCTGGAGCAGAGTGCATGGCTAGCAGATGGTGCGCCCAGATACCCCTAACCATTGGGACACATGTTTTTCCGTCTGACCTAACTATCTTGGAGTCACAAGGATTGGATGTGACATTAGGTATGGACTGGATGTGAAAGTATGGAGGAAGTATTGATTGTGCTAGCAAATCAATATATCTTACCACCCCGGAGGGAAAAAGGATTAAGTATGTATCCAGGCATGTGCCTAGGAGGAGCCAAGTGAATGCCCTCACGGGAGTTGTGCAGGAGGAGGTGCCTTGTAACATCCCAAAATTCTAAATTTTGGAATGTTATAATAAATAGATAGATTAGTTTGTTTGTTTGAATTGTTGTGTGATTGATTGAATGAAATTTGAAACTTTTTTAAAGTTAAATGAGAGGGAATAAAAGGGCTTTCCCAAACTTTCATTTTTTGCTTTCTGATCTCCGTGAATTCAAATATTTCTCATCACAAAACTCTGTAGAGAGGATAACATGACTTCTTCCATTTAAATGAAAAAGGGGTGTTGAAAATATTTGAATTTCATTTGGAAATATTTTCTAATTCATAAACTTCATGCAACTCAGTGATTTTCACGAGCGAGGATAAAATGACTTCTTCAAAACATATGAAATATGAGTAGGGAGTTTCAAAGAAATAAATTCAAAGTTCTTTTGAATTTATTTTCAATTGGAGTTATTTGAGTTTTATTCAAATTATTTTCTCCAAAAATAAAATACATGGAAAATAGGGTAACATGATTCCCTACAACAGAAAATTGGAGAGGACTAAATTTGAATTCATTTTGGTATTTTTAAAATGATTTTTATTGGATTTTATTAGAGCTGAAGCACTCTTTGCTTTATTTGAATTTGTGTGTATTTTATTTAATACTAGAATAATGTTCATGTCGTAGAAAATCTTTTTCTGAAAATTTTTATATATAATATGCCTATATAAAGTTTTAGTTTTATTTTCGTTTTTCAGTTTATCGCTTTCTGTTTAAAAGAAAACATATAACAAACTGTACGTGCGGCCCATATTTATTTATCGCCTGCATGCGCAGTATAGTAGCTTCTGGCGCCCCATTGTTTTTTTTCTCTCTTAAAAGGGCCAGGCCCAACCAGCCTTTTATTTTTTTTTTGATTTTAATTAGGCCGATTTTTGTTAAAAGAAAAACTGCAGCCAGTGTACTGCGCGCGGCCGGCCGAGGCCTTTAGGCCCGTGCGAGGCCTTAGCCTTTTTCTGCTCTGTTTCGTTTAATTACGTCTACGTTTAGTCCCACATTGCCTAGCCTTTAACCCCTAAGCCTCTTTTCCACCTATAAATATAGACCCATAGAGCCTCCAAAAATCATCTGATTCGGGTTAAATCAATATTTTGGTTTGACTAAGAAAAATATTTTTTCTCCTCTCCGTCGCGACTTATGGAAATTTTCTTCTCTCTCCGAAGTTGTCTTTTCTCTGCCTTATAAAGGTATCTTACTTTGTTTTCTTTTTTTTTACTTATACTTCCGTAGTTTATTACTTTTAGACTAATACAATAGATTAGATTGTCGTCTACGTATTTATACATTAGACCTTAGCCATAGCTATTTTTTTCTTTTGTAAAACAGCTTGGCCCTGATTTTTCAAATAGCCATAACTTTTACTCGTTCATCCAAACAAGATGAAACCAACGCCCACTTCTTCGTTACGATCTCCTCTATCCAGTAATTCAACTCAAACATGTTTTTGAAAGTTTAAAATTTCGAAATTTGTTCAGATTCATATTCAAACTTCTTTTGTTCATAACTTAAGTTCGTAACTCCGTTTGAGTTGATTCTTTTGCATTGTGTCACAAATTTGCTTAAGTTTCTGTTTGTGTACTTAGGTTTCAAATTTGAATAGTTTAGATTTGAATTTGATGAAATGTGTTCAAATCACTAATTTGGTCATATTTTGAGTTTTACAAAGTATTTTGATTGATTCTTTTTGCTATTGTTTTATTATGGTTTTGTCTATCCAGTAGCATATACTTCTTTATTTTTACTTTATTTTTAAATTAGGTTTTTAGCAAAACAGTACTGTTTTAGTTATAGTTTTGTTTTAGTCTTTCCTTTATTGTTTTTATTAGTTTCAAATTATTTCTTTTTGTCACTCTTGAAAATTTTAGTTTTGTTTCTGTTAGTAAACCAAATAAAATTTTGTTTTTATTTTAAAATTTTATTTTATTTAGTTTTGTATGATAACTGGTTTAGGACCTAGTTAGTGTTTCATAAAAGCTTGTTATTTGTTTCTTTTTGCTATTAAAAGTTTATGAAAAATACTATCTGTTAAAATTAGTTGTTTTATATTTTCTTTTCAGATTATTTATTATGTTGGTATTTTCTTTGTTGTTAAATCTTACTTAGGACAAAACTATTTTGTGTTATGTCTTAGAGTTTTCTTTAGTAGTTTTGTTGTGTAGTTTTCCTTTGTTTTTATTTGGTGTGCCTTGATTTGCATTTTTATTTGTTGGTTTTATTATGAGTGTTAAAATTGTGTGCTAGGATGTTTGCTTATATGAATGCTATGTTTGACTATATAGATTTTCAACGGAGTGACGAATAGTTCTACCAAGTCATTATTCGAGAGCGTTTATATCTTCATCAACATACCGAGCAAGTTCACTTTGACCATGTTTTTCATACCTATGTGTTTTATTGCATCTAGTGTCATCTTCGCAACAAACCCTCCAAGAGTGATATTGAATTCTTGTAGTTGAGTAGTATGCATGAGGTAGGAACCCATCACCTGTTACCAAGCCGGGACGATATTTTATTTTAATGCTACGCTATAGTAGACGGGGTTTGGTATGAGTGCTCGGGAGTGGTGTGAGAATGGAGGATCTCGTCAATGACGACAACTCCATGATGGAATCTGCAAGGATCTGCATCTTCAAGGCCTCAAGACTTCAAGACTCGAGACAAGAATTCAATACACACTCTTGGGTGAAGGATGGTTGACGGGCACCTGGAGAAACCGGTGGTTGGCGGGATGCATGGAGAAGCGCCATGACATCTTGCGGAAAGCTTCACCCAGACTCAAAGAGACGGAAGAATACTTCATGCCCGAAGCTTACATGCAACCGCAAGTCACTATGGGCTCGGCTTGGTTGACCTTAGTGGTGAATCTGGTGGGGCGGTGCTAGCGGATGTAGAACTACGATAGGATTGGATGAGCACCGACGGTGGTCGAGGAACTCTTGGAAGACCATGTTTGGTCATCTTGTTCTCAAACACCACGAAGTGCGAGAGCGTAAAAGAGGATCGAATCTTGCGGGTAAAGTGTACAAACCTCTGCGAGGGTTAAAACCTAATCGATTAGCCGTGTCCCGATTCACGGACAATTTGAGCATCTGGACTGGATCTATCTCGGAACTCTCAACACCGGATGATAACTTAATTGTGGGCAACTTATGATGAATTTGGGCTATGAGACATCGGTTGGCGGAACCATGTCATGATAGAAAACTCTATAGTACAGACTTCATTTATTCCTTTGATGTAGGGAAAATAAAACCAGCTTTTACGCAAACAAAACTCGATCTGAGCCACAAAGCCATCTGCATATACTATAGTTTATCATCTGTTTTCTCTTATTGTGATCTTGCGGTACATTCAATGTCTTGACCTACACGGCTGCAACGTATCATGTTGCGAAGTTTCCTCGACAGTAAGAGTTACGATCTGAGGTTACGGTCTACACTCAACTTGCCGATGGCGTTGATGGGACTCCACACCCGTTTGATTGTTTCCGCTGAGTATTATGAGGTATATATCATTTTACGTTATTTATACATGTGATTGCACTTTGATATATACATTGATGTCTTGTGTGTGCCGACTATCTTGATCCGAGGATGGCACAGAAACACAGAGGCTTGACCGTCTGAGGTCGGTCGCTTCCAAGATATGGTATCAGAGCACATGTTGACTGTAGGACATGACCCTAGAAACCGGAAAGCCCTAGGACAGGAAATTTCTAAAACTTTATTTTCAAAAAAGACTCTTACTTCTCATCTTTTCAGATTTTATCAAATAGACACTCTCACCTCAAATAGTTAGAATATACCCCTTCTCCCTTTTGATCACATGAAGAATCAACTGAAGCCGCTCCAAGAAGGACAAGATATCGGACAACTGATGGCCATTTCAGAGTAAAGAGGATTTCACCATGCGTTGGAAGAATTGCAGCTGCAACAATTGAAGACTCTGAAGGCTTGAAGAATTTGAAGTTCCTGAAGAATTATTTGACCTTTAGAGACCAAACCCCTGTTATACACCTACGTTAGATGCGATGATTTGTGAGCTGTCATTTGTTTGATGTTTTCCGGCAGCCCCAAAATAAAACTTGTTTCTTCAAAAACTATTGTTTGTATTGTGTGTATATATCCCTCCCCACCTCTCCCATATCTCATCCCAAAACTTTTGGACCCCATAGATGATGAATGAAGTTGGGTGATATTCTCTGGACGAAGACTCAGTAGGAGGCGAGCTATGGATTCGAACATGGAGAATCACTTCGGGAGCAATTTGGTTTCAAGGAAGAATGAAGTATCGTCGCTCTTGATTACTTTGAAGGAAGTGCTGCAACATGGTGGCGAGATGCATCAAGCTATCTGAGGATGGAATGGAGCAAAGACTTGGGAAGAATTCAAGAAAACTCTAACAAGATCTCGTCTTATCCGGAAGCAACATGATACACCAAGAAATAAACCTTGTGCTCGCAAGATTTGCGGAGAAATAGGACACACCAGGAGGAACACAAGGATGGATGCCCTCATTGTGAGGAGAAACACCCAAATGAGGAATGCCCAACTAGTCGGTGACTTGTTTCTTGTGTGAAGGAACCACTCACTACCCGACCCAAAGTCACATTTACCCTATGGTGCAACAAACTATTCAGGAGCAGGAAGAAGGAATGAAAGAAGCCCTCCGAGAAGTTATGAAAGAACACATGATGAAGGAATGTGTTGAAGACCACGATGGAGAAGGCCTCAGCAGATTATACTCCAATGCACGCTATTCATGTGGAGAAGAAGGACATTTTCCCCAAGATTGCACCAAGGAAAGAAAAGAGTATCGGGATATTTCCGACAGCAGAAGTGAAGTTTGACCCTCGGAAATAGAAGCTCGATCACTCTGAGAGAAATCCAGAAGAGAAAAGAAGGCAACCCCGAACAACACAATTTTTGCGAGAGAAGGACCTGAGTCATATCACTTGTTACAGTGCAAGGATTTAGGTCATTACGCTAGTAAATGTCCAGAAAAGAAGCCAAGAATCCAAGGAGCCTACATAATCACAAGTAAGCTCCGAGACATGTCGGAAGTCTTTTGTTTTCGCTGCAAGGAAGCAGGACATTATGCTACTAAATGTCCCAACAAGATGAAAGCTGGAGTTGAGTAGTTGGAATTTTGATATTGGAAACAGGAGTAATAGAAAGCAATTTCATGTTTATGAGTACAATAAGTTGAGTTATGTAATGGGTGCTCAGAGTTTGTAATGGATTCATGAAATCAATAAAGTTAAGGTGACATGTTTTCATATGTTTAATTGTAGGAGTTGTTACTCTGTGAACAAAGATTTTGACCATTTTCGAGGATATGAGAAATATGGTCTATGGATGGATTTGTGAATTTCATTTTAGGGTGGTAGTACCTGTGAAGAAGACTAGACTAATGGATAAGAAAATATATATTCCACGGACTGTAGTTCAAGGAAAAAAAGTTGGAGTTTTGCTTTTGATATGATGGTATGAAGAAACAGAGTACTCTTGGATTTAAAGGATGTGTAATATGGAACAAGAGAGTTACCCCAAGGATGAGTTAAAGCTGCACTAGTGTTGAAGTGGGCCATAACCCACAGGCCCAAGAATTAATAAGGATCAAGTACCCACCGGAGAAAGAAATTTTGGGAATAGACTACGATTTGATCAACCGACGATTCTATAGGAGTTTACGCAAAACCTGAGAGTTATTAAGGAACGATAGATGTTTGTTTGGCCTGCAGAATTAATGGATTTTCCGAACTTGGTTCGTCGACAAGAGAAATTCTGCAATGCTTGTGAGGATGACCGAGTGTTAGAATGCGAGATTCGCTAAACCATGTACAAGGTAATGATTTGGGTGCGGGATGGATTGATCACTATACCGACTTACTCTTATTATTCGCTTTGCTATATGGGATGGTAAAATCTGAGTGACCTACCTATAGTAGAGTGACGACGATATTAAACCTTGTTGAACCTTAGAATGGTATAAGCATTTTCCCCTTGTACAAGGCCGTTGTTGCCAACCGTAGGATATACGGTGAGGATCAACCCAGACCCATTTTCTGCAGGGGAAACCATAAATCGTTGACCACCATGAGATACCGATATTTGTTTAGCATTGGCGCCAGACCTATCAGTTATGAAGACCCAGTCTCGGAATAACCTTACCAAGATGAAAGGACAAAAGAATTGAGGAAAAGGTTATGCCGCTACCGGAAGAGCCCGGAGATGAAATTTTCCGAGATCTGGGAAGACTGACACTGTCAAGAATGAGGATGGAGAATATAAGCATGGATGGGACCTTAACGATGTTTCTAAGGGTGGTAGCACCCCAGACCCCGGAGATAATCAATGGATTTTGAAGACCCCAAACCTAACCCATTTCTTTCTAGCCTCTCCGAATCTCGAGGACGAGATTCATTTTAAGGGTGGTAGATTTGTAACATCCCAAAATTCTAAATTTTGGAATGTTATAATAAATAGATAGATTTGTTTGTTTGTTTGAATTGTTGTGTGATTGATTGAGTGAAATTTGAAACTTTTTGAAAGTTAAATGAGAGGGAATAAAAGGGCTTTCCCAAACTTTCATTTTTGCTTTCTGATCTCCGTGAATTCAAATATTTCTCATCACAAAACCCTGGAGAGAGGATAACATGACTTCTTCCATTTAAATGAAAAAGGGGTGTTGAAAATATTTGAATTTCATTTGGAAATATTTTCTAATTCATAAACTTCATGCAACTCAGTGATTTTCACGAGCGAGGATAAAATGACTTCTTCAAAACATATGAAATATGAGTAGGGAGTTTCAAAGGAATAAATTAAAAGTTCTTTTGAATTTATTTTCAATTTGGAGTTATTTGAGTTTTATTCAAATTATTTTTCTCCAAAAATAAAATACATGGAAAATAGGGTAACATGATTCCCTACAACAGAAAATTGGAGAGGAATAAATTTGAATTCATTTTGGTATTTTTAAAATGATTTTTATTGGATTTTATTAGAGCTGAAGCACTCTTTGCTTTATTTGAATTTGTGTGTATTTTATTTAATACTAGAATAATTTTCATGCCGTAGAAAATCTTTTTCTGAAAATTTTGATATATAATATGCCTATATAAAGTTTTAGTTTTATTTTCGTTTTTCAGTTTACCGCTTTCTGTTAAAAAAACATATAACAAACTGTACGTGCGGCCCATATTTATTTATCGCCTGCATGCGCAGTATAGTAGCTTCTGGCGCCCCATTGTTTTTTTTTTCTCTCTTAAAAGGGCCAGGCCCAGCCAGCCTTTTTATTTTTTTGATTTTAATTAGGCCGATTTTTGTTAAAAGAAAAACTGCAGCCAGTGTACTGCGCGCGGCCGGCCGAGGCCTTTAGGCCCGTGCGAGGCCTTAGCCTTTTTCTGCTCTGTTTCGTTTAATTACGTCTACGTTTAGTCCCACATTCTTTTAGCCTTTTAACCCCAAAGCCTCTTTTCCACCTATAAATATAGACCCATAGAGCCTCCAAAAATCATCTGATTCGGGTTAAATCAATATTTTGGTTTGACTAAGAAAAATATTTTTTTCTCCTCTCCGGCGCGACTTCTGGAAATTTTCTTCTCTCTCCGAAGTTGTCTTTTCTCTGCCTTATAAAGGTATCTTACTTTGTTTTCTTTTTTTTTTACTTATACTTCCGTAGTTTATTACTTTTAGACTAATACAATAGATTAGATTGTCGTCTACGTATTTATACATTAGACCTTAGCCATAGCTATTTTTTTCTTTTGTAAAACAGCTTGGCCCTGATTTTTCAAATAGCCATAACTTTTACTCGTTCATCCAAACAAGATGAAACCAACGCCCACTTCTTCGTTACGATCTCCTCTATCCAGTAATTCAACTCAAACATTTTTTGAAAGTTTAAAATTTCGAAATTTGTTCAGATTCATATTCAAACTTCTTTTGTTCATAACTTAAGTTCCGTAACTCCGTTTGAGTTGATTCTTTTTGCATTGTGTCACAAATTTGCTTAAGTTTCTATTTGTGTACTTAGGTTTGAAATTTGAATAGTTTAGATTTGAATTTGATGAAATTTGTTCAAATCACTAATTTGGTCATATTTTGAGTTTTACAAAGTATTTTTGATTGATTCTTTTTGCTACTGTTTTATTATGGTTTTGTCTATCCAGTAGCATATACTTCTTTATTTTTACTTTATTTTTAAATTAGGTTTTAGCAAAACAGTACTGTTTTAGTTATAGTTTTGTTTTAGTCTTTTCTTTATTGTTTTATTAGTTTCAAATTATTTCTTTTGTCACTCTTGAAAAATTTAGTTTTGTTTCTGTTAGTAAACCAAATAAAATTTTGTTTTTATTTTAAAAATTTATTTTATTTAGTTTTGTATGATAACTGGTTTAGGACCTAGTTAGTGTTTCATAAAAGCTTGTTATTTGTTTCTTTTTGCTATTAAAAGTTTATGAAAAATACTATCTGTTAAAATTAGTTGTTTTATATTTTCTTTTCAGATTATTTATTATGTTGGTATTTTCTTTGTTGTTAAATCTTACTTAGGACAAAACTATTTTGTGTTATGTCTTAGAGTTTTCTTTAGTAGTTTTGTTGTGTAGTTTTCCTTTGTTTTTATTTGGTGTCCCTTGATTTGCATTTTTATTTGTTGGTTTTATTATGAGTGTTAAAATTGTGTGCTAGGATGTTTGCTTATATGAATGCTATGTTTGACTATATAGATTTTCAACGGAGTGACGAATAGTTCTACCAAGTCATTATTCGAGAGCGTTTATATCTTCATCAACATACCAGGCAAGTTCACTTTGACCATGTTTTTCATACCTATGTGTTTTATTGCATCTAGTGTCATCTTCGCAACAAACCCTCCAGTAGTGATATTGAATTCTTGTAGTTGAGTAGTATGCATGAGGTAGGAACCCATCACCCTGTTACCAAGCCCGGGACGATATTTTATTTTAATGCTACGCTATAGTAGACGGGGTTTGGTATGAGTGCTCGGGAGTGGTGTGAGAATGGAGGATCTACGTCAATGACGACAACTCCATGATGGAATCTGCAAGGACTGCATCTTCAAGGCCTCAAGACTTCAAGACTCGAGACAAGAATTCAATACACACTCTTCGGGTGAAGGATGGTTGACGGGCACCTGGAGAAACCAAAGGTTGGCGGGATGCATGGAGAAGCGCCATGACATCTTGCGGAAAGCTTCACCCAGACTCAAAGAGACGGAAGAATACTTCATGCCCGGAAGCTTACTCCGTGCAACCGCAAGTCACTATGGGCTCGCTTGGTTGACCTTAGTGGTGAATCTGGCTGGGGCGGTGCTAGCAGATGTAGAACTACGGTAGGATTGGATGAGCACCAGACGGTTGTCGAGGAACTCTTCGAAGACCATGTTTGGTCATCTTGTTCTCAAACACCAGAAGTGCGAGAACGTAAAAGAGGATCGAATCTTGCGGGTAAAGTGTACAAACCTCTGCAGAGGGTTAAAACCTAATCGATTAGCCGTGTCCCGGTTATGGACAATTTGAGCATCTGGACTGGATCTATCTCGAACTCTCAACACCGGATGATAACTTAAATGTGGGCAACTTATGATGAATTTGGGCTATGAGACATCGGTTGGCGGAACCATGTCATGATAGAAAACTCTATAGTACAGACTTCATTTATTCCTTTGATGTAGGGAAAATAAAACCAGCTTTTACGCAAACAAAACTCGATCTGAGCCACAAAGCCATACTGCATATAGTATAGTTTAGCATCTGTTTTCTCTTATTGTGATCTTGCCGTACATTCAATGTAATTGACCTACACGGCTGCAACGTATCATGTTGCGTATATTTCCTCGACAAGTAAGAGTTACGATACAGGGTTACGGTCTACACTCAACTTTGCGATGGCGTTGATGGGACTCCACACCCGTTTGATTGTTTCCGCTGAGTATTATGAGGTATATATCATTTTACGTTATTTATACATGTGATTACACTTTGATATATACATTGATGTACTGTGTGTGCCAGCATACTGATCCAGGGATGGCACAGAAACACAGAGGCTTGACCGTCTGAGGTCGGATCGCTACATGCCTGTAGTAAAAGATTTTCCGGATGTTTTCCCAGAGGAGTTATCAGGCATGCCGCCGGATCGAGACATCGAGTTCTTGATAGAGTTCTTGCCAGGTACAGGGCCAATATCCAAGAGACCCTATCGGATGCCTGCAAATGATATGGAGGAAATTAAGAAGCAGATCAAGGAGTTATTGGAGAAAGGTTATATTCGAAGGATTTCATCACCTTGGGGAGCACCAGTACTTCTGGTCGAGAAGAAGGATAAATCCCTAAGGATGGTCGTTGATTACCGAGCCTTAAACGAAGTAACGATAAAGAACAAGTATCCATTACCAATGATCAATGATCTGTTTGATCAGTTGCAAGGAGCTAAGGTGTTTTCGAAGATTGATCTACGATCGGGATACCATCAGTTGAAGATTCGAGAGAAGGATATACCCAAGACAGCGTTCACCACGCGATATGGATTATATGAGTATACGGTCATGTCGTTTGGACTGTCTAATGCCCCTGCCTATTTCATGAGTATGATGAACAAGGTGTTCATGGAGTATTTGGACAAGTTTGTTGTGGTGTTTATTGATGACATTATGGTATACTCGAAGAACGAAGAGGAGCACAAGGAGCATTTGCGTTTGGTTCTCGAGAAGCTCAGGGAACACCAGTTATACGCCAAATTCAGCAAGTGCGAGTTTTGGTTGAAGGAAGTTGGATTTCTTGGGCATGTTATATCAGGAGAGGGTATAGCGGTAGATCCCAAGAAGGTTCGATCGATTCTTGAATGGTTGGCACCCACTTCAGTTGGCGAGATCCGCAGTTTTCTTGGACTCGCAGGATATCACCGGAGATTCATTGAGAATTTTTCCAAACTTGCTAAGCCAATGACTGAATTGCTAAAGAAGGATACTAAGTTTAAATGGATGTAAGATTGCGAGGCCAGTTTTCAGAGTTGAAGAAGCGGTTGACTACAGCCCCAATCTTGACATTGCGGATATACATAAGGAGTTTCAAGTGTATTGCGACGCTTCACGCTTGGGACTGGGATGTGTGCTTATGCAGGACGGAAAGGTTGTTTTGTATGCCTCACGACAACTGAAGCCTCATGAGTTGAATTATGCCACGCATGATTTGGAGCTAGCAGCGGTAGTGCACGCCTTGAAGACTTGGAGACATTATCTTATTGGAAACCGTTGTGATATGTACAGGGATCATAAGAGTTTGAAGTACATTTTCACTCAAAAGGAGTTAAACCTTAGGCAGAGGAGATGGTTGGAACTTATAAAGGATTACGACATGAAGTTGCACTATCATCCAGGAAAGGCCAATGACGTAGCAGACGCTTTGAGCCGGAAGAGTTACGCTAATATCCTTGAAAGTAGAGGACTGCCAAAGGAGTTAGCTGAGGATATTATGGAACTTCGGTTGGAAATTGTTCCAAGAGGTTTCATTCCAACGATGGAGGTTCAGTCTACATTGTTGGATAAGATTCGGGAAGCTCAGAAGGAAGACAAAGAGATTGCTGAGATAAAGGAGAAGATGAGCGAAGGAAAATCCAAAGGTTTTCGCGAGGATGAGCATGATACCTTGTGGTTTGAGGACCGAGTTTATGTACCTAATAACTCAGAGGTCAGGAAATTAATACTTCAGGAGGCCCATGACTCACCATACTCGATACACCCCGGAAACACCAAGATGTATTTGGATTTGAAGGAGCATTTCTGGTGGACTGGTATGAAGAAGGACATTGCCGAGTATATAGCCGTGTGTGATGTATGTCAGAGAGTGAAGGCGGAGCATCAAAAGCCAGCAGGACTGTTACAGCCTATGGCGATACCCGAATGGAAGTGGGATAAACTAGGCATGGACTTTATCACCAGACTACCCAGAACCAAAGCAGGGTATGACTCAATATGGGTAGTAGTGGATCATTTGACCAAAGTAGCTCACTTCATCCCGGTGAAAACAACTTATACAAGTGCAAAGTTGGCCAAGATATATATGTCCAGGATCGTATGTTTGCATGGAGTTCGAGGACCATTGTATCGGATAGAGGAACCCAATTTACTTCCAAATTTTGGCATCGGCTACACGGACCTTGGGTACCGTGTTGGAGTTGATGATCGCATTCCACCCACGAGACGGATGGATGATGCAGAGAGTCAATCAGATTCGGAGGACATGTTAAGAGCTTTGTCTTGTTGGATTATGGATCTAGTTGGGATGACAATTTGCCTTACGCAGAGTTCTCGTACAACAATAGCTACCAAGCCGGTTTGAAGATGGCACCGTTTGAAGCTCAGATGGACGCAGATGTAGAACACCTTTGATGTGGGATGAGGTAGGAGACCGTCGATTGTTTGGGCCAGATTTGATCAAAGAGTCCAAGAGAAGGTTAAACTAATCCGAGACAGATTAAAGATTGCTCGATCCGAGATGTAAGAGTTATGCAGATTCAAAACGCAAGGAAGTAACCTATGAAATTGGAGACGAGCCTATCTGCATGAGTATCACCCTTGTGAGGAGGAAACGTTTTGGAGTTAAAGGAAAACTAGCCCCAAGATTTGTAGGACCGTGCTGTGTTTTGGAGCGGATGGGAGAAGTGGCCTACAAGTGGAGTTACTCAAGGATTGTCGGGAGTTCACGATGTGTTCCACGTATCACAGTTGAAGAAGTGTCATCTTTGAGATGGTTGATATACCGTTGAGAGACACAAAGGTGCCCACAGAGGCAATTCAGTTAGACAATAATTTGACCTATGAGGAAAAGCTAGTGAAGATTCTTGACTTTGACAGCGAGTCACTCGCAGACAAGGTTATCAAGTTTTGCAAAGTTCATTGGAGCCACCATCTTGAGGAAGAAGCCACCGGGAACGAGAAGATGATATTCGCAAGGACCACCCGCACCTATTCTCTAGCCAACCCGAATCTCGAGGACGAGATTCATCTTAAGGGGGGTAGGTTTGTAACATCCCAAATTTCCAATTTGGAATGTTATACATAGGTCATCTATGCATATCATATTTTATTGCATCTTCGTTCCGAAATCCTAAGCAACTCGAGGACCCTCGGAGAGAGTTGGCGATTTTCCGAATTTCGTATTTGATTTTATCAAATAATGAAAACAAGGACTTTTGATTTTAATTATTTTTCTCTCTGGAAAATATTTCTTATTAAATAAATGAGAGAAGATAATATGACTTCTCCAAAACAATTGAAATATTGGAGGAAAATGTTAAAATCATTATTTGGATTTTATTTGGAATTTTATTTGCCCTGGAAAAATTACACATTTTAAAAATTGCATTTTAGGGGCCAAGAAAATGTTCACCTCGTCCTAAATATTTCATTTAGACGGTGAAAATTTATTGTGGTATTTTTAGATTTTTATTTATTTTTCTAGGATTTTTCTAAATTCCGGCGAAATTTATTTTTAAAAAAAACTTGTGCCCGTGCCCGACCAGGCCCAAGGCCCAGCCAGGCCGGCCCGCCTCACCGCCGCCTTTTCCTCACACACACACTTGCAACAGACGGACGCCGAGGGGAGCCCGAGCGGACTCCTCCCGGCGCCTCTTCCCAAGCCACCGAGCCCCCCCTCCTTAAATACCGCCTCCCGCCGCCAACCACCATCACCACCGCCTCCCTTGCGCCCGAGCCGAGCCGAGCCGCCGCCAGCCGCTCTGCCCGAGCCGCCGCCTTTAGCCGTCGCCGCCTCCTCCGCCACCCCGCCCTCGCCGAGCCCGCCCCTCCTCGCTAGCCCACCGAGCCAGCCCGCCCACGGAGGACCTCATTGGAGGTACCGCCAGTCGCGGTTTTTAAGAAAAAAAACACTTGGTTTTTTAGAAAACCCTAGTTGCTTTTTTATAGATCGGTTTATTCTCGGTTTATTTATTTAGCGGCGTTATTCGTTCGTTCGTTCCAACGAACGCGTTCTTTGTTTAGTTTCAGTTAACGGACGTTCGTTCGTTAAACTGTTCGTCGCTTTTCTTTTTATCGGATTTATTCCGCGATTTTCCTGATCGTGATTTCTGATCCGATTTTCGATCTAGTATAAATTTTCGCTCGTTTATCGGAATCAGGCGATTCAAGCGCCTGGAGTTTCATCTCGAAACCCTCTTTCCGAATAACCAACTCAAACAAGCTTTTGTCTCTGTAAAATTTTACCCTAGTTCAGATTAGTAAAGGATCTTATTTCTTTCGCCGTTTGAGTTTCGTTGCCCGGTTTGGTTTGATTCTTTTTGCGAACCGGAGTTCTTAAGTTGAACTCTCCGGTCAACCTCTTTGAGTTGAGTTTTGCTTGTGCATCTTTGCTTGTTGCTTATGTATGTTATTGTTTGCTTGCGATAGAATTCCCGGAGTGCGAAGCGTGTTACTACGAGTCTCTAGGATTCACGGATCGTCAGCAAGGCAAGTAACACTTTGATCATAATCTTTTCATACCCAGTTTTTATGCATTAGTTCCAATCCTCAAACATTGCATGATTAGGTTGTCATTAACTTGTGGGTTGGGAAGTAGTAGTTGAGGTAGAACCTATTGCCCTGTTACTATCAAACCCTTGGGAGTTACTTCTACGCTTGCTTATTATTGCTATGCTATGCTCGTAGACGTGGATTGGGTTTGAGTGTATTCCATGACAGATGTGAGATTGTTAATTAATGGTTCAACTTAAGGTGGCAACTTTAATACACATCTGGGTGGATTGAGGCACCTGGGGAACCCAGTGTTGCCTGTATTTTTTGGAAATCCCGGGGTACCCATGTGATCTTCCTATGGACCGCCACCCAGGCTCAAAGGGAACTAAGTTTATTCATGCTAGAAACTTCCGTGTGCAGCCACAAGCTATTATGGGCTCTAGCATAGTTGAGTAAGTTATGTGAAGCTCTTGAAGAGGTAGATCAACAGGTAGTGGGTTTTGTAGGTTTGGTATGGTCTACCCGGAGTAGAGAGTTAATGTTTTTGAAAGACTATGTCTCGGTCATCCGCTTCTCAAACACCATGCAGTGCGAGAAATCAACGGAGGCGATCGAGTCTTGTGGGGAAAAGTGCGCAAACCTCTGCAGAGTGTACAAGCTAATAATGGTTAGCCGTGTCCCCGGTTATGGACAATTCTGAGTATCTAGTACTTGAGTATTCACATGTATCTCATCACTCTAAATTAATATTGTTGGGATGTTAACTATTTTAATTGGGATTGAGTTGGGGTTATACCTTCTCAATGATGTTTCAACCACCATGATAGTTAAACTAAAATCTATTCCTTTGTTGTAGGGAAATTTTGGCTTTTCGCAAAAACTATAACCATAGAGCTTTCCACAAGCCATATATGCATGTAGTGATAGCATTATTTTGTTCCTGTTATACTGTGTTATATTGCCAGCATATTCCATGTGCTGACCGTCCTCGGGCTGCAACGTATTATGTTGCAGACTTTTCAGACGAGGAGTAAGGATCGTTAGGTCGTTGCCGTGCAGCTCAGCTATGCCGTTGGAGTTGATGGACTCACGTATCTTCCAAGACTTCCGTTGTTATCGCATTAGATGGCCTTAAGCCATATTATTGTAATAAGTTCTCTTTTGAGTCATTCGATGTAATAAGTGTGTGATTGCTACTCTGTTATAAATCCTTGATCTTGTGTGTGTGTCGGCATTACCGCTCGTGGATGACATCAAACACGAGACTTGACCATCTGAGGTCGGGTCGCTACATATTGCTGGCCGGTCTCAAGATCGCGGCAGACCTCGGGGTTAAGAAGCTCATCGTCAGGGGTGACTCGCAGCTCGTTGTCAGGAAGGTCAACAAGGATTATCAGAGCCCATTGATGGAAGCTTACGTAGATAAGGTGAGGAAGCTGGAGGAATGCTTCGACGGTATCCAGGCAGAGCACGTCCCCCGAGCGGAGAACGACATCACCGATTACCTGTCAAAGCGTGCAGCATTCAAGCTACCTGTGGAACCAGGTACCTTTTTGCTCCGGTTAACTCAACCATCCGCCGAACCATCAGCGGGGCAGATCAAGCGGCGAAAATCAGGTCCCAGCAAGTACTTTCCTACCGAGCCCCGGGCTGCCGCCAAAAGGGTACCGCCATGACGCCGAGCCTGCCTAAGAGCAGCGGCTCGGCAGGCGTCAAGCCACGGCCGTAGAGACAACCGCTTCATGGCGGAAGAGATGCCTTTGGTCCTTGCCGTCGAGCCCTGGCTCGGCATGGGCGCAGATACCGTCCAATTCCACCAAGCAGGGAGCTTCCTAAGGAGTAGGAAGAAGCGGAGAAAGTAGCCCTCGATCCGCCTGCACAGTTCATCGATGACGTCCCTGTCACGGAGAAGGCCGAGCAGTGTGAAACTCAAGTGCATCCCGGGAGGAAGGATTTGGAGCTGTTGGCGGAGATACATGGAGGCATATGTGGCTCCCACATAGGGTCAAGGGCCCTTGCCGGAAGGCATTCCGCAAGGCTTCTTCTGCCCACCGCCTCCAGATGCGACGGCACTAGTAACCAAGTGTGAAGCGTGCAGTTCCATTCAAAGAAGCTTTATCAACCAGCCCAAGCCCTTCAAACAATCCCTCTCTCTGGCCATTCTCGGTGCAGGGGCTCGATATCTTGGGCCCTTTCCCCAGCTATCGGGGCTTTGAGTACTTATGCGTTGCAATCGACAAGTTCACAAAGTGGCCGGAGGTGGAAGCGATGAGGAAGGTGACCGCTCGGATCACCGTCAAGTTCTTCAAAGGACTGGTCTGCCGTTTTGGTGTGCCAAACAGAGTCATCACCGACAACGGTACGTAGTTCACAAGCCACACCTTCATGCAATACATCCAAGACCTCGGCAGCAAGGTCTGTTTTGCTTCCGTGGCACATCCACGGAGCAATGGCCAAGCAGAGAAGGCAAATGCTGAGGTGTTGCGAGGCCTGAGAACGAAGACCTTTGACAAGCTGCACAAGAGCGGAAGGCGCTGGATTGATGAGTTGGCGGCAGTTCTTTGGTCGATCAGGACGACGCCAAATCGAGCCACCGGTCAGATACCTTTTGCCCTGGTATACGTGGCAGAAGCAGTTCTCCCCATGGAACTCATATACGGGTCCTCTCTTATGATGAGCTTGAGCAAGAGCTGTTGCGCCAAGACGACGCGACGCTCCTTGAGGAAGATCATCTTCAGGCGGCTGTCAGAGTGGCACGCTACCAGCAAGCCTTGCACCGCTACCATAGCCGCAAGGTTCATGCCCGAAGCCTTGAGGAAGGCGACCTTGTTCTTCGGCGCGTTCAGTCGGCCAAGAATTCCAACAAGTTGACGCCGAAGTGGGAAGGCCCTTATCGGGTAATACGAGTCACCAGGCCTGGCGCAGTCCGCCTGGAGACCGAAGATGCCGTCCTAGTGAGCAACTCCTGGAACATCAAGCATCTTCGCAAGTTTTACCCATAAGGCGCGGCTTGCCGGGCCTCCTGGCAAGCCACCTTTTGTACAAGCTTTGCCGGCAAGGCATGTGACCCTTCGTACAAAGCTAGGCGCAGACCCTGAGCATAAATAAATGAAGCTCTGGCGCCCTAAGTTATAGCATGCATGCTAGGTCGAGTCTCTTCCTTGGTTAGGGTTGATAGTGCTTAGCGGCGACTAACCCCTAGCCCAGAGGCCAGTGTGCGTCTATCTGTTCCTTTTCTGTCCTCTTTTGGTTCACAGGGCACATGAGCATTTCTGCTGAGCTACTCGGAAAGAAGGAAACACACCGGCGCCCCGACCCCGACAAACCAGAGTTGTCGGGGGTTGCAAGCACAAGGATCCAACCGTGGCAAGATGAGTTTGCCGGGGGCTGCCGATCCAGATAGTCTTTTATCCTCTGTCATGCATTTCGGAACCGGACTGGGGTATGTGAAACCTCGTTTCTATCTCTAAGCTGTTGTGCTCCCCTCTTTCCTGTACCTAAGGATTATTTCCTGCGTCCGGATTTGGTCGTAGCCGCGGCGGCAAGGAGGTGGGACGAGGAGCCTGAAGCCCACTTCATCCCTGCCTCCACCAAGAGCACGAGAATGGTCGAGTGGAGTGGGGGGCGGCAAGGCCTGTTGCCGGGCGAAAAACGTTTATCTTAAAACAATAACAAGGATTCACTCCTTGTCGCGGGATTTACCCGCGAACGAAAAACCCGGCAAGCATCCCTTTTTCATTAAAAACATCCCATACAGGTATAGTCCGTACGAGATGAAAAACATGAGCAAGGGGATTACAAGTTTTAAATTTAACAAAGGCCCGCAGGCTTACAAGCTAAAAAAAGATAAGGTACCCATAATCCCTTTCTTGTCCCTCTCCTCAGGAGGCAGGTCAAGGAGGCGAAAGAGCAAAAGGGGCGCCTAGGCGAGCTACGAGCAGCAGAATGCACCAAGAGAACACCTCGGTGGCCACCCACGGGAGGGCCGGTGATGACGGTGCCGGGAAAGGAGCTAGAAGACGAGGCGGCAGGACCGACAATACGCGACGAAGGCATCGGTGCCCGCGTACTCCGAGTTGACGGCCTTGCCGCCCGCCCTCTTCCTCTTCCGCAGCCTCCCAACGCCGGCCGCCCAAGGAGACGGCCCCGAGAAGTTCAAGGAGCTGGCCCCGCCCCCGGCAAACCTCTGCCGGAGGAGCGGCCAGTGCAGATTCTTCTGCCCAAGACCGCCCAGCGCGGGCGTTCGACGCCTAGTCGGACTCGTCCCCGCTATCCGCCCCGCTGTCCTCCTCATCACTTTCGCTTGAGGAAGAGCTTCCATCGTCAGAATCTCCATCGGAGGAGCTCTCCGCGTAGCACTTCAGGCGAGTCCCGAACTCTCCAAAGACCTTGACGGAGAGTAGGTCGTCCTCCATTAATTTGAAGTAGAGGACGAGCCCCGTCGTCAGGCTGTGGATGCAAGTGAACATCTTCCACCCACGGTGGAGGTACATGAATCGAGGAGCCGGGAAGTCGACGTCGACCTGCGTGCCCCCGTTCACGCAACCCCTCATGTGCAGTCTGAGGGATTGGGGCCGGTCACGCTCCATCTCCTGAGCGCACGGGGCGGGAAGACGAAGACCGCGACGCGGAGGCCGGCGCAGCCTGATGAAGAACTCGCGGGGCTGGTCTCCGACATGGCCTTCCATCGGGAAAGGCATCATTGGCAGGGGCAAAGCCGGCGCGCCGCCCCGCCCCCCTCTTCCTCGAGCACTACGACCTCTGCCCCGGCCTTGCCCCCTCCCCCTTTCCCTCGCGACCGGCTCCACCACCGCGGGCTCAGGAGGAGAAGGGACGCGTTGTTGAGCAGCGACCCTCGCCACCACCGTCGAAGGACCAGGATTCCCTTTCTCCATGGCGGGTGAAGGGAAGAAGCAGAAGCAAGAGGAGATAGATGACAGAAGAGTGCGGGACGCCATCCCTCCTTCCCCCTCCTTATAAAGGAGCGGGGTCGGGGCTCGGCCGCCCCGTTCGGCCAATCCAGCCACGAGAGGCACACGGAATCGGGACCGACCCTCTGCCCGAACCAGCGACGGCCCGGTTTCCCGCCCCCGCCGCTTGCTACCCCAAATGCATGGGGGACGCGTGGCGGACGTGCAGAACCGAGGGGACAGGCGAAGCGACCTCTCCCCACCCCGTGATCGTGGGGAGTGGACGCCTTGAAGACCGCGCCCCCGCCCCGTGCAGTAAATGAGCCGTGCCTCCACGCCTCCCTCCTTTTACGAGGAAGGCGCGATCCGCCTCTTTACTACGATGTGACGCATGCGTGTGAAAACCGCCTCACGCACACCCCTCCACGCCGCACCATGCGTGCGGGTCGTGGGAAGCGCAGCGCGTGAAAAGTCTTACCACGGTAAAAACCGCCCCGCCTGCCCACGCACCGTTTTGGGCCTGGCCCAACAACGTGTCGCGCTTATGTGTGGCCCAGGCCCCGGGGCTCCTGTCGGTGTACAAAAGAGGGGTGTATTTTTTGTACCCCTATACCTGTGCACGGGCAGTCAGAGACGTGCCCACGGTCACACTAGGCAAGGCAAGGAGGTGAGCCAAGGTAAGACCGAAGCGCGAGGCAACCAGAGCAACGCCAAGGCCAAAACCACAAAGAGCAGATGGACGAGTCAGGTTCCCCCGGCAAGACCCTTGTCGGGGCAGCCTCAGCAGCCCCGGCAAGGCCCTTGCCGGGGCAGCCCGCCCCACACCAACAAAGCGAGCCGCCCTTGAGCCCACGGCCCCCAACGCCATCATCCGCGTGGGGCCAGAGCTCGGGAGGGCACCCCCATGGTGGCATGCAGATCTTTGTGAAGACATATCCAAGATCAGATGAGGATTAGAAGACGACGACCCTCGGCAAGATCCTTGCCGAGGAAGGCCACCAGACCCCCGGCAAGGCCTTTGCCGGGGACAACAGCGCGCCACGGCGAGACCCTTGCCGGGCCACCAGGCAAGGCCCTCACCAAGGACACCAGCAGGGCCATCGCCAGGCCCGCCGACGACCAAGCTTCCACCACCGTTCGCATGCGGCTGCCAGCCCAACCAACTGGGCAGCCACCTGCGTGGCGGCATGCAACTCCCAGGCCAACTCATCAAGCGCCTGCGTGGCGGCATGCAGATCTTCGTGAAGGCTCCACTACCGCGCCACCTCAGCTGCCTGCCTGCCTACATGGCACCGCACGCATCGCTGGCCAAGGCGCGTGTCGAAGCGAGGAAGAGCGGCGATGGACAGGACGGGCCTCGCCCCCGTCCCCAATAAAGCAAGGGGACACCTAAGTGGTGCATCAAATGCATCTTGTCCTGTAATACGAGGGATAACCTCTTAACACTGTATAACTTTCCACCTCCTGTGTGCCACTATGGCAACCCCTTTTCCCTATAAAAGGAGGCCCAAGGCAACCAGGATAGGGATTCGGCTCTTTCGATCCACGCGCTGACCACAGCTAGTTCGAGAGCTCAAGAACTCTCGGAAATACACCCACCAAAGCAGGACTAGGGTTTTACGCATCCTCGCGGCCCGAACCTGGGTAAATGATCCTTGTGCTGTCTATTAGCCCTGCTCTCCTTGCAACCCTGCGTCCCGGCAACCATAGTAAGGATTCTTGTGATCTCATAGGTGTCGTTCCATGGCGACAAAAAATAGGCACAATATGTGGACAATAATGAAGAATCTCAAACAACAATCTGATCTGCCATGGTGTGCCGTTGGAGATTTCAACGAGGCTATGTGGTCATTTGAACACTTCTCTGTTACAGCACGCAGTGAAAGTCGGATGTTGGCCTTTCGTGACACCCTTGAGGTATGCGAGTTAATGGATCTTGGTTTCTCCGGCTTACCATTTACATATGATAACAGGCAGAAGCCGTAAGAATGTTAAGGTACGTCTGGATAGAGCAGTTGCGGACAACCGGTGGCGAGATATTTTTGCTGAAGCACGGGTGGTGCATAATGTTTCTCCATGTTCTGACCATAGCCCGCTGGTTCCGAAGTGTATAAAAGAGGAACCAAATAGTGTACGCAGTAATTTCAGGCGGTACGAAACCTTTTGGGAAAGGGATGCAAGTTTACCAGAACGTGTCGCCTTGGCCTGGGAAAAGGCGGGACATAAGTTCAGCTAGGAGACATTCGGTTTGGCCTTGCAAAACTCATGGTGGAGCTTCATGCGTGGAGCAAAGAAAAATTTGGAAACATCACTAAGGAACTTGAGAAGTCAAGAACTCATCTTGAGGAATTGATGAGAATGAATGCGGATAGGAATGATATACGGAATGATATACGGAAAGTAAGTGACCACATGCAGGATGATACGGGATGAGCTGCTGTACCCTGAGGTAATGAGTAGCATGGTGATACAGGATGCAACATAAGTATATTTTTCGTCCTTGAACTTTGGCGATAGTATAAAAATCGTCCCTCAACTCTGAAACCACTAAAGCCCAGTCCCTTAACTATTTAAACCGGATACTTTTCGTCTCTCGCCACGCTTAAAGTGGTTTTTGGTCCACGTGGCTTGGTTTTGACCGCCATGTCACTTTAGTGACTGAGTGCATCCGATGTCCATTTCTCTCCCCCGCATTCTCTCGACCCCCTTCTGTCACACACGAACCATAAACGTAGCGGAAGCGGCGGCGGCAACTCGCTCATGGGCTGCGGCTGCATCGGCAGCGGCGGCCCGCAGTGAGGTGGGACTTCAGCGGTGGGATCACTGTCCTGTCCAGCCCACCAGAGGGATCACTGTCCGCCCCCGCCTGGAACGCCGTTGAGCAGTGGTGCTGCACGGGGTGCTTTGGTACAGGTGACACGACCCATGTTGAGCTCGGTGCAACCTCCATCGGCGTCATAACATGCATGGACATCGACGCCGGGACCGCCGGTGCCGCTAGCTATGTCAGCCACGCCACTACGTCGCGGTCGTCAACGCGTACTCCGTCCTCTCCTCGCGCACTTCGGGTTCGGCACTGTTCGCTTCGCCAAGGACGCTGCATGGTATACCGTCGAGCGGTAGAACTGCATCGAGCCTGGTTCAGGTTGCCGCCACGCCATCCATGTCCTGGTGCAATCAGTGGACAATGATTGTGTTGCAAGCAGTAACTCAAAAGAGCCTGCAAATGAAAATTCAGAGGCTGCAAATGAAATTAGGTTGCAACAGCAGCTCATCCTTCTCCATCAATAGTTGGTCCTTCTAACGCAATTCACATACCTCCTTCCAGGATTAGCGTCAGTCATCATATCCATCTAGCTGCCTTGTTGCCAGAGTCACACTCAATCGCCGGCTGATAACCCAATAACCCCTCACGGTACGGAATGGGGGAGGAGCGACTGAGAGGGATCGATGGTGCAGAACAAGACCCACGGGAGCGTCTTGAACTGACCGAGGTTGCCATCTGTTTGCCCAGCCGACGGATTCACCGAGGGATCCCTTCTTTCACCGGGGACCCCCACCTGAATCGCTGCCTCCGCCTAAATCGCTGTTGCCGCTGCTCCCTAGCCCAGCCATCCAGCAACCGTTGCGCCTCACAGACCACCCCGCCCCGCCGCTGACGTCCAGCCTCACCGCCGCCGCAGCCCATGAGTGAGTTGCCGCCGCCTAAATCGCCGTTGCTGCTGCTCCCGAGCCCAGCCAGCCAGCAACCGCCACGCATCACAGACCACGTCGCCCCGCCGCCGAAGTCCGGCCTCACCGCCAGCCGCCACCGCAGCCCATGAGCGAGTCGCCGCCGCCTTCGCTAGCTTTAGCATTCACACGTGACAAAGGTGGCAGAGAATGCGGGGGAGAGAGATAGCCGGGTGTGCACAGTCACTTAAGTAACATGGCGGTCAAAACCAGGCCACGTGATCGGTTTTAGTCAAAACCGGATCCACGTCAGACCAAAACCACTTCAAACGTCACAAAGGGCGAAAAGTATCCGGTTTAAATAGTCGAGGGACTGAGTTTTAGTGGTCTCAGAGTTGAGGGATGATTTCTATACTATCGCCAGAGTTCGAGGACTAAAAATATACTTATCCCTATTTTAAAACCCTGTTTACGCGTGTTGAGACTCTTGAGCAGCAGGCACTATTAGACCTTTATGAGGAGAAAGTCACTTCAGAGATGAATGAACGGCTATGCGCGGACTTCACCGAAAAAGAGATATCTGACAGTCTCTTTCAAATGGGACCGTTGAAGGCACCAGGGAAGGACGGATTTCCAGTGAGATTCTTTCAGAAAAATTGGCTTGTTATGAAGGAAGAAATTGCAAAAGCGGTACAGGAATTCTTTAGGACAGGCTGCATGCCTGATGGGGTCAACGAAACGGTAATCGTACTTATTCCCAAAGTTGATGACCCCGTCCGCTTAATTGATTTCAGACCAATAAGTCTCTGTAATGTCATCTATAAAATTATGGCTAAGTGCTTGGTGAATAGACTTCGGCCCTTGCTTGATGATATCATCTCACCTTATCAGAGTGCGTTTGTGCTGGGGTGTCTGATCACAGATAATGCACTGCTTGTTTTTGGGTGTCTGCACTTTCTTCAACATGAGAAAAATCCGGACAATAGCTTTTGTGCGTACAAGCTGGATCTTTCAAAGGCGTATGACAGGGTGGACTGGGGGTTCTTGAAGCAGGCGATGAAAAAGTTGGGCTTCTCTCATCAGTGGGTACAATGGATAATGACATGCGTAACCTCGGTGAGGTATTCAGTAAAATTTAATGGAGCCATCTTGGATTCGTTTGCACCAAAGCGAGGGCTTCGGCAAGGTGACCCCATTTCCCTGTTTTTATTCCTATTCATTGCTGATGGGTTGTCTGCACTGTTGAGACAAGGAGTGGAGACACGAGTTTTCCAACCAATCAAAATCTGTAGCCGTGCACCAGGAATATCACATCTATTGTTCGCCGATGACACCCTTCTATTCTTCAAGCTAATGCCGACAAGACTATTTATGTGAAGAATGTTATACATAGATACACGAGGGCCACGGGCCAGCTCATAAACCCACAAAAGTGCTCTATTCAGTTTGGTGATAGTTGCCCCTTGGTGATGCAGGCGGTGGTCAGACAGGAATTGCAGGTACAAAAATCTGAGTTTGAAGGGAAGTACCTTGGATTGCCAACACCAGATGGTCGTATGCACAAGGGGAAATTCCAGATTTTGCAGGCGAGTTTGACCAAAATAATAATGGCATGGGGTGACACTCTCTCGCAGGTAGGGAATGAGACTTTGATAAAATCCGTCATGTAGGCAATTCCCACTTATATTATGGGAGTGTTCAAATTGCCGTATTCGGTTTGCGAGGACCTCACACGCTTAGTGAGGAACTTTTGGTGGGGTTCAAAGCATGGGCAACGAAAGACGCATTGGCAAGCATGGGAGAACATAATTGAACCAAAGGCCAAGGGGGGACTTGGCTTCCGTGACTTCCGCATCTTCAACCAGGCCTTGCTCGCTCGTCAAGCCTGGCGGCTACTCACCAGACCGGATTCCTTATGCTCTCAGGTATTGAAAGCAAAATATTATCCTAACGGGTCTCTTGAGGATACGGTTTTTTCAGGTAATGCGTCCCCAACATGGTACGCGATCCAGCATGGCCTCGAGTTGCTTAAGCAAGGGCTTGTGTGGCGAGTGGGCAATGGCGCGAGTATCCGCATATGGCGGGACCCCTGGATCCCGCGACCCACGTCTTACAGGCCAATCACGGCGCGTGGCACATGCCGGCTCCGGTGAGTGTCAGAACTCCTCGACGACAATGGTCGATGGCGGGTGGGTCTCCTTCAACAATTCTTCACCACCCCGGATGTGGAATGCATCTTGTCGATCAAAACCAGCCCGCGAGGACTGGATGACGTCCTAGCTTGGGCCCCTGACACCCGCGGCATCTTCACTGTACGCAGCGCATGCATACAAACTTGCCCTAGAAGGGTGGACCAGCACCACCGTGTGCGCCACGAGCAGGGCACCGGACGGCACTCGTGTCGTCTGGAAGGCAGTGTGGGGGTGCCCTGCTCCCCCAAAGGTACGAGTATTTGCATGGCGTGTTGCAACGAACTCGCTAGCCACTCTTGAAAACAAGCATAAGCGAAAGCTCGAGGTCTCTAATATTTATGTTTTATGTGGAATGGAGCGGGAGGACACATTCCATGCCTTATGCAGATGTCCCTTGGCACGGCGATTATGGATGGGGATGGCGAGCACATGAAGCATGCCCAAGGTGGATTCTATCGCAAATACATGCCCATAATGGATTATTTATCTACTGGATGGGTGTACAGATGTTGAACGCCTACCAATTATAATGACCCTGTGGCGGAACTGGTACGTTAGAAATGAAGTCTATCATGAGAAGCCGGCGCCTCCCGTTGATGTGTCTTGCAGGTTCCTCTCTGGATACATTGAAACACTGCTCAATATTCAGCAACACCCCACAGCTGATGTTGTTAAGGGGAAGACAGCCATCTCCTACGGTGGATGGAGGGAGAAAGGAAAAACAAAAGCTCTCACGGCGACCTGCACGTTGGCGCTGGAACGCTGGATAAAACCACCGTTCGGGTGGGCAAAGCTAAATGTTGATGGCTCATGAAGGGAAGAGGAAGGTACAGGAGGTGCACGAATTATTTTGCGCGACCATCATGGTGCCATCATTTTTGCATCGTGCAGGTTCATTCACAGATGTTCGAGTGCTCTCGAGGCCGAGGTAGCGGCATGCATGCAGGGAGTGGCCCTAGCTCTTGAATGGAGTACTGAAAGTCTCATCGTCGAGACGGACTGCACGACAGCGGCGCGCATGATCAGCGACCCTACGGCCAATAGGTCACCCGTAGCGGCTATGATGGGAGAAATAAGACAGCTTCTTGCTGGTCGTTAGCATGAAATACGAGTCATCCGAAAAGAGCAGAATAAGGCTAGTAATGCACTTGCCCAAATGGGCCGCTCGTTACCCAAAACTGCTGTGTGGCTTCGGTGTGCTCCTAATGATGTTGACGTTTTGTGTCAGCAAGACTTGAATGACCTTGCTTAAGTAATGGAAGTGTTTAATTCGCAAAAAAAATTGGCAGAAGAATAGGCCAGAAAGAAAGAAGAAATCTCTCTTGTTCCAAACGCTCCCGTGCATGTACCCACACGGCGAGGACAAAGTCCATCAAGTTCGACAGAAACCTGCCTTAACTCGACACTTTGTCGTGCAGAAATCGCTACTCCACTTGTGAAACCAGGAAAAACAGAATTGAAGGTTAGATATAGGCCACGTAAACTCACGTGGACTATTTCTGCCGATGGGTTTTTCTTAAACACAATACAGAAGCAAGCGCTTATATACATGTGCAAATACTCACCTCTATAAATGTACACACGCACAGCCTATCTCTATGAGCACCTCTGAAAAATTGAACCGGCATATCATCTTGAAATTTACGAAGTTACTGTAGACACCTCGTCATCGACAAAAACGTTTTCTCCCACCAAATACGCATCACCGAAAATTCTAAAATAAATTTAAAAATAAATGCGAGCAGCAGGATTTAAACTTTAATGAGTTAAAGATATCAGAGTCCCCTGACCATTCTAACACATCACATGTGGTTCCGCCCGAAGGAGGGCCATGTCGCGTTCGCCACCGCTGTCGCTGGGTCGACACGGCCGATAGCCCCCACCGAAGCTGGCTGAGTAGCTGGGCCCCGCAAGCATTTATAGGTGGCCCCACGATTTCAGAACTACCAACTATACTTCCTGTACAGTAGTCAAGTCAATCGAGCCCCACCCGAGTTAACACTGAGCCCACCACCCGAGACGAGTCTTCTACTCCGCTTCGCTTTACTACCAGCAGCCAGCCAGCCAGCACCGCATCCTCCGCTTCCCCATCCATCACCCAGACCAGACGGCTAAAAACACCATGGCCTCGCACCGCCGCGGCCGCGGCCACATCCCCTCCCACCTCGCCCCCGCCGCTGCCCTCCTTTTTGCCTTCATAATCGCGCTTCCAGCATCCAGCGATCCCCTCGGACAGTTGTGCGGCAACAGTGGCAACTTCACCGCCAACAGCACCTACCAGGCCAACATCCGGCGCCTCTCCGCCACCCTCCCCAAGAACGCCTCCTCCTCGCCGACGCTCTTCGCCACCGACACCTTCGGAACCCTCCCGGACATCGTCTACGCGCTCGCGCTCTGCCGCGGGGACACCAGCGCCGCCAACTGCAGCCAATGCGTCGCCATGGCCTTCCAAGACGCTCAGCAGCGCTGCCCGTACAACCAGGATGCTACCATCTTCTACGACCCCTGCGCACTCCGCTTCTCCAACCAGAACTTCCTGTCCTCCACCAATGGCGACGGCACCCTCCTCCTCCTCATGAACACTCAGAACGTGTCCGCGCCGGTGAAGGTGTTCAACGCCGCCGTGGGCGTCCTCCTGAACGCCACCGCCAATTACGCGGCCGCGAATTCCTCCAGGAGGTTCGGCACAGGAGAGGAGGGGTTCGAGACGGTCGACAAGGGTACCCCAAAGATTTACGGTCTGGCGCAGTGCACGCCGGACATGGCACCGGCCGATTGCCAGACCTGCCTCCAGGGTATCATCAAGAGGATGCCGGAATTCTTCGGTGGGAAGCAGGGTGGCCGGGTTCTAGGATTGCGGTGCAATTACAGGTATGAGCAGTATCGCTTCTTCAATGGGCCTTCGCTGCTGCAGCTCCCGGCGCCATCCGTGGGGTTAGCTCCAGCTCCAGCGCCGGCGAACGTGAAGCCACCGCCAGTTGGAGGAGGTGAGCCTGCATAAACATTCAGTCTTTCATTTTTTTTCCGATGGATTCTTTAGACAAAAGTAATCCTGCAATTCAGGGAGAAAATAGTGAGCTTCGATCTGTGAAGAAACGAGAACGTAGAAATTCAAGGCAGACTCACTAGATCGAGTCCATTTAGATTTATGCAACACCGTTATTATTTTATTTGATTCAAATTTCTAACATATACTCCTATCTCAGAGTAAATATATTGACTGTCAACACCAACGGGGGGCTTTGTTTGTACTAAAAGAAGTACTCCGATCTTTTTCAGAGTTGTGTAAAGAATTCGGATGCAATTGGCTTGTAGTACGAAAAGTGGCACAAAACAAAACCTTGGCAAACTAAATAAGAGCATTACTAGTAGAACCCTCAAATCCTTAAAGCAGTTTTAAGGGTTGAGAAGTGCCACTTTTTGACACTTTTAAGTGTTGAAAAACAGGGGCAAATACTAGAACCCTCAAACCCAACCCTTATAACGGAATATTCCGTCGAGCACCTCGGGCATTCCGTCAAGCAACTCGTGCACGACGGGCGGAGGGTCGGTGATGGGGGGCGCGGGCGCGGTCTTCGTCCGGGAGGTGGTCCTCTTCACGACGGGGTCCTCCCATGGCGAAGCTTAGCCACCGCAGCACCTTCGCCCAACCGACGACGTCTTCCGGCGCTTGGTGGTAGGCGGCTGCGGCGGGCGAGGAGGAGGCGGGGCCAGGCGACTGCGGGCTGCGGAGGGACGACGTGCTGGCCAGCACGCCGCCGCTTAGCGCCGAGGACGTGGGTGGCGGCCACCACCGATGCGACCTGCGCTGGCTCGGGATGGGCGGCTCTTTGGGCCACGTGGGCGTTGCGAGGCGGCGATTGGGGCGGGCGACGGGCGGGGCAAGGGAGGAGGCGGGTGAGGACGGAGCGGCGGCGGCTCCATGGCGCGCGGCGGCCGGCGGCGATTGGGGGCGGGGCGACGGGCGGGGCAAGGGAGGAGGCGGGCGACGAACCTGATTTTTCCCTCCCACGCGCGCGCAACGGACAAATAGAGGTTGGGGTTGTTTCCCCTCTCCAACCCTCACTTTTAGAGGCTGGGAGAGCGACCCGGGTTCTAACCCTTAAAATTGTTTACAGGTTTAGGGGCTTAGGGGTTAAAGGGTTCTAGTCTTTGCGTTTTTTTCGTCTCAATCCGTAAAAAAGCGGTTATTTTTTAGGGTTTGAGGGTACTACTAGACATGCTCTAAGACTAGTATAAACGACGGAATGATTATTCTCAACACGCAACTTTGGAGATTTCTGTTGTTGGTATTGACTTCTGCGCAGTCCCGTAGCTATCAGTTAATTGACTGGACAAAACGGAGAATTATACGCGTTCAAAGTCTTGTGATGACCGGGCCAGGCCTGCATGCTTGGCTGATTGCTAGCCATATAAACTCTTCTGGAAAGGGTGCGTGTTGGAATTTGTAGCACTCTTGACTCTTCCATGATTTGGTCTAAATAGGTATATTGACGAACAAAATATCTTGTTTATCTTCTGTTGCTTGTGCATGAGCATATGGGTTTTTCCTCTTTTGACGGGTCATACTCATTTCCCATCCCACAAGCTTTTCAAGGCAATGCAAATAACATGGTGTTGGCTAGTAGGAATTTATAGAAGAAGTTGCAACTAAAAGCGTAACTGCAGTTTTCCCTCCTTCTTTTCTTCTATGAATCACTATCTGTGATACATAACTTAAACCTTTTAAGTAATAAAGCGCCCCTTTTCGAAAAAAATCTACGATACATAGAAAGAGGACCTTTTGTTCCATTCACTGACTGGCGCCTGCCGTTTACAGGAAGCACAGGGAACAGAACGGCTAGAATTTTAGCTATTACACTGCCGATAGTTGCTGCAATACTGGCTGCTGTTGTAATTTGCCTTTATCTATGGAGGAGGAAGAGCAAACCAGCGCGGAAGGCATCACTCTCATGTAAGTCCTTATTTTTTTGCAAAGCATGCAAGTCCTTTCTTGTTCACAAATGGAATCAGTTTTTTAATACGTTTCTATACAACCTAAACCAAGGTTTTCCTTTTGGCATTTGAAAATAGTTACATTCGTCTATTACACCATTATTAAAGTGCCTTTTCTCTTATCATAGATCCAACTAATCCAGAGGACATACAGAGTATCGATTCACTCATTCTCGATCTATCAACTCTACGAGCCGCAACAGATAACTTTGATGAAAGGAATAAACTTGGTGAAGGAGGGTTTGGTGTGGTTTATAAGGTGCTCATCATATCATTTCACAAAGCCTTTTTATTCTGTATATTGCACTTTTAGTAAATAAATATCTCCATTTGTACAGGGAATCCTTCCTGACAATGAAGAAATAGCAGTTAAAAGGCTCTCACAAAGCTCTCGCCAAGGGATAGAGGAGCTCAAAAATGAGCTTGTTTTGGTTGCTAAGCTTCAACACAAGAATTTAGTGAGACTTCTTGGTGTTTGCTTGGAGGAACAAGAAAAGTTACTTGCGTATGAATACATGCCCAACAAAAGCCTTGACACAATTCTTTTTGGTAGGGTAACTCACCAAACCATTTTGCAACAGTGAAACAAACAACCACTGTAAAATATATTGTGTACTGTTCTGATGGTTTTTTTTCCTGTGTGATAGATCCTGATAGGAGCAGTCAGCTTGATTGGGGGACGAGATTTAGGATAGTCAATGGGATTGCTCGAGGCTTACAATACCTTCATGAAGATTCTCAGCTGAAGATAATTCACCGGGACCTCAAAGCGAGCAATGTTCTTTTAGACGCTGAATTTAATCCTAAAATTTCAGATTTTGGCTTAGCAAGGCTATTTGGCAGTGACCAATCCCATGATGTCACCAACCGTGTCGTCGGAACCTAGTAAGTGCTGGTGACATTGCCGTTATAACATAGTATCTGTGAATGCATGAGACCGTAACGTAATGTTGTTATTGCAGTGGATACATGGCCCCTGAGTATGCTATGCGTGGGAATTACTCTATCAAGTCAGACGTGTTCAGCTTCGGCGTCTTGATTTTAGAAATCGTCACTGGAAAAAGAAACAGCGTCGCATATGACTCCGAGCAAGCTGTAGATCTCTTAAGTTTGGTGAGTACTTTGAGTTTTTGACTGTTAAAAACTTCGGCTTCTACAAAAAACTACAATTTGTAATAACAATAAGAGCAATTTGTAATAATCCATCTACCGAATGCAGGTGTGGGAGCACTGGACGATGGGAACAATTGTAGAGATCATGGATTCGTCTATGACTAGCCATTCTCCTGGAGACCAGATGCTCAAATGCATGCACATCGGACTTCTGTGTGTTCAAGAAGACCCCGCTGATAGACCGATGATGTCGGTTGTGACTGTCATGCTAAGCAGCAGCACTGTGTCTCTCCAAGCTCCATCAAGGCCAGCATTTTGCATCCAAAAGAGTGGCATGAACTACTCAGGCATGCAGACGGATCCATATCCAGGAGTTTCGCATTCTACCAGCAGATCACCTATGTCACCGAACGAAGTTTCGATTACTGAACTTGAGCCAAGATAAGTCCGAGACTGATGATGTATTCATTATGTACGCCATTCTTGCCAAAATAACCTATTTTGATGTAGGGAAAGACCCTACATCATATGTATAATCTACTGGACACCCTGGTGGTAGAAATTTTACTGAGCAATGGCATAATACGCCAGTATAATTATATTGTTAGGGTTGTCTATTTGTCAGGTTACGGCAACATTTTAAGATACGCTATCATTTCATCTTGTGGATCACTATCCTGTTAGATGGCTTATGTTGAGTCTCCATATGAAATTCGTGGTCCAAAAGGTGAACTTGAATTTCAATAAAATAGAAATCCATTATATCCCTCGTTATAGTAATATCATCTTTTTCATCTTTATAGAAAGTTAACTTCAAGTCTTGTTGCTATTTTTGGCTGAAGATCGATGAGTTCGGTCCTGCAAGCCAAATAACTTCGTTTTTGTAAGATTGCGAAAAACATGCCCAAGGATTCTCTTTAAAAATTTGCCTAAGGTTTGGGTTTTTTTCTTGAGGGGTGCCCAAGGTTTGGTGAAACCTCACATGGGAATTGTTAAAATTTTCCAAGCAAAAATTGGAAGGGTCACCAAAACAATTACAAGGCGCTGCCCTCGACCGTGGCGGCACCGGATCGAAACCTGCCCACGCAAGCGCCTTCCATTTTTTTTTTTACATTTTTGTCTTGTTTTTGCTGTTTTCTTTTGTTTATACTTCCATAATATTCTAAATAAATATATTAAAAAACACTTTACGTAAAAACATTTGAAAAAAATGGTAATCAAGCATTTGAAAATTGTTAATTGTGTATAGAGAAAATGATTCTCATGATCCAAAAAATGTATACAGGAAAAAACAAAAATGTCTATGAAAATCATGTAAAATGTTAATCAAGCATTTGAAAATATTAACTGCATATAGAGAAAATGTTGATCATGTATTCAAAAAAGTTGACCACGTATTCAAAAATTATTAATCAAGCATTTGAAAATGTTAAATGTGTATAGACCAAATGTTGACCATGTATTCAAAAATGTTAAACTTTTATATGAAACATATTAATCAAGCATTTGAAAAATGTTAAATGTATATAGAAAAATGTTGACCATGCATTCAAAAATAGTTAATCTTGAATTTGAAAAATGTTAATAAAGCATTTCAAAATGCTAACTGTGTATAGAAAAATGTTGTACCCACATTAAAAATGTTAATATTGTATTTGAAAAATGTTAATCAAGTAAATGTTTATAGAATATTTTTCACCATATGTTCAAAAACGTTTATCTTGTATTGAATTTTAAAATGTTAATGCATTTGAAAAGTGTTAATAAAGTATTTGAAAATGTTAAATATATATATAAACAATGTTGACAATGTATACAAAATAGTTAATCTTGTACTTGAAAAAGTTAATAAAGCATTTGAAAAATATTAACTGTGTAGAGAAAAATGTTGACCATGCATTAAAACATGTTAATCTTATATTCGGAAAATGTTAATCAAGCATTTGAAAAATGTTTAAAATGTTTATAGAAAATATTGACCATATATTAGAAATTTTGAACTTGTATTGTATTCAAAAATATTAAACTGCTATCTGAAAATTGTTGTTCAAACATTTTAAAAATGTTAAATGTGCATGCAATATGTTGACCATGTATTACAAAAATAGTTAATCTTGCTTTTGAAAAAATGTTAGTAAAGCATTTGAAAATGTTAGCTCTCTATAGAAAAATGTTAACCATGTGTTAAAAATGTTAATCTTGCATTTGAGAAATGTTAATCAAGCATTTGAATATCTTTTAAATGTGTATAGAAAAAATGATGAATATGTATCCAAAAAAGTATTAATCTTGTATTTGAATTTTTGTAATGAAAAATGATAACCCTAAAAAACGAAAAGCCCAAAAAACGCCCATGAGAAAATGAAGAAAAACAAAAACAAAACTAGACTATAAACGAAGAAAATTGATGGCAACTAAGAAAAAACAAAAAAAATGAAGAAAAATAGAATAGAAAGGAAAAACATTAAAATGAAGAAAAAACCCAGTAAAACATAAGAAAATGAATCAAATAATGAAAAAATAATGGAGAAACAAAATACAAGAAAAACTGTGAAGAAACAAAAAAAGAAAGAAAATGAGCAAAACGCAGTGAGCGAACGAGCCGTGAGCGCACATAAACGGGTCGACCTGTTACTGTAGATAGCACGGGGAAATCCTACAGCGAGAGAGAAGCCAGTCTTGCACTAACCAAGATATAGCTTTTGTGCTTGCACACCTCTTATATCTCTCCCTGCCAAGCCGTCCTCGCCTCTCAAGCAATTTAACACCGCACTCCTGATGGACTCGAGGCGGCACCGCGACAACAAGGTGGCCTTTTTCATTCGAACTGTCCTAGTTTGAGAGGGAGGGCTCTTACGAATTGGTTGTCCTAGTACTAATGTAGAAATGTTTACACACAATATTGATTAGTGGTGTGGGCATATTTCGTACGCCACCAGTAATAGGTAACTAGTGGTGTGTCTCAATTTTCACATGTCACAAGTGTGTGAAACCCAGTGCTCTGACCATACATAAATTAGTAGTGGTGTGTTAGCTATGTGGCACGTCACTCGTAGTGTCACTAGCGCTGATGTGGCACCTAACTGGCACGCCACCAGTAACATGTGCCTTTTCTACATGCTACTGGTAGGATGCGCCAATATTTGTGTTGGCAGGCTCTCACATTAATCCTCTCACTTCACTTTCTTCTCCCCTTTCTGTTTTTCTCTCGTTTCACTTCTCCCTAGCTAGTTTCTCTCTTGGTCTTTCTTCTTCCTCTCCTCCATCCTCTTCACACTAGCTAGCTAGATCACTCATTCATTCCTACTCCAATCCTCCCCAATTTTTCTCTCCGAGCTATGTGACCGTTAACGGATTCATCAGAGCTTAGAGAATCCACAAGAGCCACGCGCACGAGCACATGTCAGTCGAGAGCGTCGAAAGATTGGGTCTCCGGTGCCTTAGTCGAGCCCCCTTCCGCTACCGTTGTTCCGGCCATGAGCTCCCTACCGTGGCCTATGTAGTCGGTCGTGATCTCTCGCTGCAGTAGCGCGTCCGTCCGATCAAGCAGCAAATCATACACCACCCGCGGTGAAGCCCCCTAGAATTCCGCTAGGCCACACGTGCTCATTTGTGCCTGCCTATGCCCTATTGCTAGGAGAACTTCCTACATACCATGGAATTTAGAACGAGATTTCTTCATCTGCCCTGGCATAAATTCTATCTATGTGTCAGCAATTTTGCATGCATGTAAATCTCATTCCTCACATCATTATTACACACGTCCAGAAAGAAGTCTCTTGCCACACATGGATATGGATCATTCTCGTAAAGAACGTAGGCGAGTTACTCGACTACTACCATGGACCACGGATACAGCAGCTAGATGAGAGGCAAGTCAAAAAGATGATATGCAAGCCCAAAACAGCAAGTTGCGTGCCAAGATTAGGAAATTCCAGAAGCTTCGATTTGCACTGGATGCTGTTACGGTTGGATTCATACTCTCGAGTGAAGCAGTAGCAATATTCCTTCTTGTGGAAGTCAATGCAGTGATGATGTTCTTAGTTTAGATAATTAGCTAAAGTAAAAAACTAGCATTATGTTTATCCTTCAGCTATTATGTTCTCTTAATTAGTAATATGTACCATAGCAACATTTATTCTAGCTAGTTTAGGCAATTAGCTGGTTCAAGTAACAATTATCAATTATTGTCTAGCCTTCAACTATTATGTTTTCTAAGTAATATGTACTCAGATCAATATTAACATTTCTTATAGTTATTGTTTAGGTTGATAACACTAAAACAGTAAAACAAATAGAGTACAAAATGGGCCTAATTAAATAACACTTATGAAAAATAGAGTACAAAATGAGTAAATTACACTAAAAAATAGACTACAAGGATGAGCCTAAATAACACTAAAGGAAAAAAAGAGCCTAAGTAATACTAAATAAAAATAGACACCAAATTACACTAAATAAAATTTAAAAATAGTCCACATAATAATAATAATAATAATAATAATAATAATAATAATAATAATAATAATAATAATAATAATTTAAAAAAATCGATGGTGTGGGGGTCACATATTCATGCCACAAGTAACGTGTGCCAGTCCAAAATCGCATGGTCGAGCCTCAAATCTCTTATCTCTCTCTCTCTCTCTCTCTCACACACACACACACACACACACACACAAACACACACACACACACATTGTTGTAGGGTGGAACCATAGATGGAGATCTTTCATGAATTGGAGGGGAAATCCTCAAGAACGCGAAGAACACAAGAGAGGGGAAACACTCAAATTGACTTGATCCAATCACACATATGCTAGATCCAAGAACACACAAGAGGTCACAATGATCCAAGGACAACAAAGGAAAGATACAAGGTACTAGTTCATCCCAATCCTATGAGGAGAGAGGTCTTGATGATCCTATGATGGGGATCCTTACCTAGATGGGGGGCTTGAATCCACTAGGGATCTTCTCCATAGGAGTTCTGAAGAAAATATGCTCTAGAGGCAATAATAAAGTTATTATTTATTTCCTTATATCATGATAAATATTTATTATTCATGCTAGAATTGTATTAACCGGAAACATGATACATGTGTGAATACATAGATAAACAGAGTGTCACTAGTATGCCTCTACTTGACTAGCTCGTTGATCCAAGATGGTTATGTTTCCTAACCATAGACATGAGTTGTCATTTGATTAACGGGATCACAACATTAGGAGAATGATGTGATTGACTTGACCCATTCCGTTAGCTTAGCACTCGATCGTTTAATATGTTGATATTGCTTTCTTCATGACTTATACATGTTCCTATGACTATGAGATTATGCAACTCCCGTTTACGGAGGAACACTTTGTGTGCTACCAAACGTCACAACGAATCGGGTGATTATAAAGGTGCTCTACAGGTGTCTCCAAAGGTACTTGTTGGGTTGGCGTATTTTGAGATTAGGATTTGTCACTCCGATTGTCGGAGAGGTATCTCTGGGCCCACTCGGTAATGCACATCACTATAAGCCTTGCAAGCATTGTAACTAATGAGTTAGTTGCGAGATGATGTATTACGGAACGAGTAAGAGACTTGCCGGTAACGAGATTGAACTAGGTATTGAGATACCGAAGATCGAATCTCGGGCAAGTAACATACCGATGACAAAGGGAACAACGTATGTTGTTATGCGGTCTGACCGATAAAGATCTTCGTAGAATATGTAGGAGCCAATATGGGCATCCAGGTCCCGCTATTGGTTATTGACAAGAGAGGTGTCTCGGTCATGTCTACATAGTTCTCAAACCCGTAGGGTCCGCACGCTTAACGTTCGTTGACGATATAGTACTCTGAGTTATGTATGTTGGTGACCGAATGTTGTTCGGAGTTTTGGATGAGATCACGGATATGACGAGGAACTCCGGAATGGTCTGGAAGTAAAGATTGATATGTGGATAGTAGTGTTTGATCTCCAGAAAGGTTCCGGAATCCATCGGAAGGGGTTCCGTATGTTTCCCGAAATGTTTGGGCACGAGAACACTTTATCTGGGCCAAAGGGAAAGCCCACGAGGTTTTGGAAAGCGCAAAGGAAATTTTATGAGTCCAGGGCTGACGCCAGGTCCTCGGCGTGCGGGTCCAGACGCCGGGAACCTCAAGGCGTCGCCTTGGAGTCCGATAAGGACTCTTGCCTTTCGGGTGAAACCGACTTTGTGGAGGCTTTTACTCCAAGTTTCGACCCCAAGGCTCAACATATAAATAGAGGAGTAGGGCTAGCACCCAAGACACATCAAGAAACACCAAGCCATGTGCCGGCAACCCCGTCTCCTCTAGTATATCCTCCGTCATAGTTTTCGTAGTGCTTAGGCGAAGCCCTGCAAAGATTGTTCTTCACCAACACCGTCACCACACCGTCGTGCTGCCGGAACTTATCTACTACTTCGCCCCTCTTGCTGGATCGAGAAGGCAAGGACGTCACTGAGTCGAACGTGTGCAGAACTCGGAGATGCCGTGCTTTCGGTGCTTGGATCGGTCGGATCATGAAGACGTACGACTACATCAACCGCGTTGATATAACGCTTCCGCTTACGGTCTACGAGGTTACGTAGACAACACTCTCCCCTCTCGTTGCTATGCATCACCATGATCTTGCATGTGCGTAGGAATTTTTTTAAAATTACTACGTTCCCCAACAGTGGTATCAGAGCCAGGTTTTATGCGTTGATGTTATATGCACGAGTAGAACACAAGTGAGTTGTGGGAGATATAAGTCATATTGCTAGCAGCATGTCATACTTTGGTTCGGCGGTATTGTTGGATGAAGCTGCCCGGACCGACATTACACGTACGCTTACGCGAGACTGGTTCTACCGACGTGCTTTGCACACAGGTGGCTGGCGGGTGTCAGTTTCTCCAACTTTAGTTGAACCGAGTATGGCTACGCCCGGTCCTTGCGAAGGTTAAAACAACACCAACTTGACAAACTATCGTTGTGGTTTTTGATGCGTAGGTAAGAAAGGTTCTTGCTAAGCCCGTAGCAGCCACGTAAAACTTGCAACAACAAAGTAGAGGACGTCTAACTTGTTTTTGCAGGGCATGTTGTGATGTGATATGGTCAAGGCATGATGCTATATTTTATTGTATGAGATGATCATGTTTTGTAACCGAGTTATCGGCAACTGGCAGGAGCCATATGGTTGTCGCTTTATTGTATGCAATGCAAACGCCCTGTAATGCTTTACTTTATCACTAAGCGGTAGCGATAGTCGTAGAAGCATAAGTTGGCGAGACGACAACGATGCTACGATGGAGATCAAGGTGTCGCGCCGGTGACGATGGTGATCATGACGGTGCTTCGAAGATGGAGATCACAAGCACAAGATGATGATGGCCATATCATATCACTTATATTGATTGCATGTGATGTTTATCTTTTATGCATCTTATCTTGCTTTGATTGACGGTAGCATTATAAGATGATCTCTTAGTAAAATTTCAAGATAAAAGTGTTCTCCCTGAGTATGCACAGTTGCCAAAGTTCGTCGTGCCCAGACACCACGTGATGATCGGGTGTGATAAGCTCTACGTCCATCTACAACGGGTGCAAGCCAGTTTTGCACACGCAGAATACTCAGGTTAAACTTGATGAGCCTAGCATATACAGATATGGCCTCGGAACACTGAGACGGAAAGGTCGAGCGTGAATCATATAGTAGATATGATCAACATAATGATGTTCACCATTGAAAGCTACTCCATTTCACGTGATGATCGGTTATGGTTTAGTTGATTTGGATCACGTGATCACTTAGAGGATTAGAGGGATGTCTATCTAAGTGGGAGTTTTTAAGTAATATGATTAATTGAACTTTAATTTATCATGAACTTAGTCCTAATATATTTTGCAAATTATGTTGTAGATCAATAGCTCGCGTTGTTGCTTCCCTATGTTTATTTTGATATGTTCCTAGAGAAAAATTATGTTGAAAGATGTTAGTAGTAATGATGCGGATTGGATCCGTGATCTGAGGATTATCCTCATTGCTGCACAGAAGAATTATGTCCTTGATGCACCGCTAGGTGACAGACCTATTGCAGGAGCAAATGCAGACGTTATGAATGTTTGGCTAGCTCAATATGATGACTACTTGATAGTTTAGTGCACCATGCTTAACAGCTTAAAATCGGGACTTCAAAGACGTTTTGAACGACATGGACCATATAAAGATGTTCCAGGAGTTGAAGTCAATATTTCAAGCAAATACCCGAGTGGAGAGATATGAAGTCTCCAACAAGTTCTATAGCTAAAAAGATGGAGGAGAATAGCTCAAGCAGTGAGCATGTGCTAGATGGTCTGGGTACTACAATCGCTTGAATCAAGTGGGAGTTAATCTTCCAGATAAAATAGTGATTGAAAGAATTCTCTAGTCACCATCACCAAGTTAGTAGAATTTCATGATGAACTATAGTATGCAAGGGATGACGAAAACGATTCCCGAGTTTTTCATAATGATGAAATCGATGAAGGTAGAAATCAAGAAAGAGCATCAAGTGTTGATGGTTGACAAAACCACTAGTTTCAAGGAAAAGGGCAAAGGGAAGAAGGGGAACTTCAAGAATGGCAAGCAAGTTGCTACTCAAGTGAAGAATCCCAAGTTTGTACCTAAGCCTGAGACTAAGTGCTTCTACTGCAAAGGGACTAGTCACTGGAAGCGGAACTGCCCCAAGTATTTGGCGGATAAGAAGGATGGCAAAGTGAACAAAGGTATATTTGATATACATGTTATTGATGTGTACTTTACTAGTGTTTATAGCAACCCCTCAGTATTTGATACTAGTCCAGTTGCTAAGAGTAGTAACTCGAAAAGGGAGTTGCAGAATGAACAGAAACTAGTTAAGGGCGAGGTGACGATGTGTGTTGGAAGTAGTTCCAAAGAATGATATGATCATCATCGCACACTCCCTATACTTTCGGGATTAGTGTTGAACCTAAATAAGTGTTATTTGGTGTTTGCGTTGAGCATGAATATGATTTGATCATGTTTATTGCAATACGATTATTCATTTAAGTTAGAGAATAATTGTTGTTCTGTTTACAAGAATAAAACCTTTTATGGTCATACACCCAATGAAAATGGCTTGTTGGATCTCGATCGTAGTGATACACATATTCATAATATTGAAGCCAAAAGATGCAAAGTTAATAATGATAGTGCAACTTATTTGTGGCACTGCCGTTTAGGTCATATTGGTGTAAAGCGCATGAAGAAACTCCATGCTGATGGGATTTTGAAATCACTGGATTATGAATCACTTTATGATTGCGAACCATGCCTCTTGGGCAAGATGACTAAAACGCCGTTCTCCGGAACAATGGAGCAAGCAACAAATTTGTTGGAACATACTGATGTATGTGGTCCGATGAATATTGAGGCTCGCAGCGGGTATCATTATTTTCTGACCTTCACAGATGATTTGAGCAGATATGGGTATATCTACTTAATGAAACAGAAGTCTGAAACATTTGAAAAGTTCATATAATTTCAGAGTGAAGTGGAAAATCATCGTAACAAGAAAATAAAGTTTCTACGATCTGATCATGGAGAAGAGTATTTGAGTTACGAGTTTGGTCTTCAGTTAAAACAATGTGAAATAGTTTCACTGCTCACGCCACCTGGAACACCACAGTGTAATGGTGTGTCCGAACATCGTAACCGTACTTTACTAGATATGGTGCAATCTATGATGTCTCTTACTGATTTAACACTATCGTTTTGGGGTTATGCACTAAAGACAGCTGCATTCACGTTAAAAAGGGCACCATCTAAGTCCGTTGAGACGACACAATATGAACTGTGGTTTGGCAAGAAACCATAGTTATCGTTTCTTAAAGTTTGGGGCGGCGATGCTTATGTGAAAAAGTTTCAAACTGATAAGCTCAAACCCAAATCGGAGAAGTGCGTCTTCATAGGATACCAAAAAGAAAATGTTGGGTACACCTTCTCTCACAGATTCGAAGGCAATATATTCGTTGATGAGAATGGATCCTTTCCAGAGAAGGAGTTTCTCTCGAAAGAAGTGAGTGGGAGGAAAGTAGAACTTGATAAGGTAACTGTACCTGCTCCCTTATTGGAAAGTAGTTCATCACAGAAATCTGTTCCTGTGACTACTACACCAATTAGTGAGGAAGCTAATGATGATGATCATGTAACTTCAGATCAAGTTACTACCGAACCTTCTAGGTAAACCAGAGTGAGATCCGCACCAGAGTGGTACGGTAATCCTGTTCTGAAAGTCATGTTACTAGACCATGACGAACCTGCGAACTATGAGGAAGCGATGATGAGCCCAGATTCCGCAAAATGGCTTGAGGCCATGAAATCTGAGATGGGATCCATGTATGAGAACAAAGTGTGGACTTTGGTTGACTTGCCTGATGATCGGGAAGCCATGGAAAAATAAATGGATTTTCAAGAGGAAGACGGACGTTGATAGTAGTGTTACTATCTACAAAGCTAGACTTGTCGAAAATGGTTTTGACAAAGTTCAAGGTGTTGACTACGATGAGATTTTCTCACTTGTAGCGATGCTTAAGTCTGTCCGAATCATGTTAGCAAATTGCCACATTTTATGAAATCTGGCAAATGGATGTCAAAACTACATTCCTTAATGGATTTATTAAAGAAGAGTTGTATATGATGCAACCAGAAGGTTTTGTCAAACCTAAAGGTGCTAACAAAATATGCAAGCTCCAGCGATCCATCTATGGACTGGTGCAAGCATCTCGGAGTTGGAATATACGCTTTGATGAGTTGATCAAAGCATATAGTTTTATACAGACTTGTGGTGAAGCCTGTATTTACAAGAAAGTGAGTGGGAGCACTACAACATTTCTGATAAGTATATGTGATTGACATATTGTTGATCGGATATAATGTAGAATTATTCTGCAAAGCATAAAGGAGTGTTTGAAAGGAGTTTTTAAAGAAAGACCTCGGTGAAGCTACTTACATATTAAGCATCAAGATCTATAGAGATAGATCAAAACACTTGATAAGTTTTTTCAATGAGTACATACCTTGACAAGATTTTGAAGTAGTTCAAAATGGAACAGTCAAAGAAAGAGTTCTTGCCTGTGTTACAAGGTGTGAAATTGAGTAAAACTCAAAACCCGACCACGACAGAAGATAGAAAGAGAATGAAAGTCATTCCCTATGCCTCAACCATAGGTTCTATAAAGTGTGCCATGCTGTGTACCAGATCTATTGTATACCCTACACTGAGTTTGGCAAGGGAGTACAATAGTGATCTAGGAGTAAGAACACTGGACAACGTTCAAAATTATCCTTAGTGGAATAAGGATATGTTTCTCGATTATGGCGGTGACAAAAGGTTCATCGTAAAGAGTTACATCGATGCAAGCTTTGACACCGATCTGGATGACTCTAAGTCTCGATCCAGATACATATTGAAAGTGTGAGCAATTAGCTAGAGTAGCTCCTTGCAGAGCATTGTTGACATAGAAATTTGCAAAATACTTACGGATCTGAATGTGACAGACCAGTTGACTAAAATTATTTCACAAGCAAAACATGATCACACCTTAATACTCTTTGGGTGTTAATCACATAGCGATGTGAACTAGATTATTGACTCTAGTAAACCCTTTTGGTGTTGGTCACATGATGATGTGAACTATGGGTGTTAATCACATGGTGATGTGAACTATTGATGTTAAATCACATGGCGATGTGATCTAGATTATTGACTCTAGTGCAAGTGGGAGGCTGAAGGAAATATGCCCTAGAGGCAATAATAAAGTTATTATTTATTTCCTTATATCATGATAAATGTTTATTATTCATGCTAGAATTGTATTAACCGAAAACATGATACATGTGTGAATACATAGACAAACAGAGTGTCACTAGTATGCCTCTACTTGACTAGCTCGTTGAGCCAAGATGGTTATGTTTCCTAACCATAGACATGAGTTGTCATTTGATTAACGGGATCACATCATTAGGAGAATGATGTGATTGACTTGACCCATTCCGTTAGCTTAGCACTCGATCGTTTAATATGTTGCTATTGCTTTCTTCATGACTTATACATGTTCCTATGACTATGAGATTATGCAACTCCCGTTTACTGGAGGAACACTTTGTGTGCTATCAAACATCACAACGTAACTGGGTGATTATAAAGGTGCTCTACAGGTGTCTCCGAAGGTACTTGTTGGGTTGGCGTATTTCGAGATTAGGATTTGTCACTCCGATTGTCGGAGAGGTATCTCTGGGCCCACTCGGTAATGCACATCACTATAAGCCTTGCAAGCATTGTAACTAATGAGTTAGTTGCGAGATGATGTATTACGGAACGAGTAAAGAGACTTGCCGGTAACGAGATTGAACTAGGTATTGAGATACCGAAGATCAAATCTCGGGCAAGTAACATACCGATGACAATGGGAATAACGTATGTTGTTATGCGGTCTGACCGATAAAGATCTTCGTAGAATATGTAGGAGACAATATGGGCATCCAGGTCCCGCTACTGGTTATTGACAAGAGAGGTGTCTCGGTCATGTCTACATAGTTCTCGAACCCGTAGGGTCCGCACGCTTAACGTTCATTGATGATATAGTGCTATGAGTTATGTATGTTGGTGACCGAATGTTGTTCGGAGTTTTGGATGAGATCACGGATATGACGAGGAACTCCGGAATGGTCCGGAAGTAAAGATTGATATGTGGATAGTAGTGTTTGATCTCCGGAAAGGTTCCGGAATCCATCGGAAGGGGTTCCGGATGTTTCCCGAAATGTTTGGGAACGAGAACACTTTATCTGGGCCAAAGGGGAAAGCCCACGAGGTTTTTGGAAAGCGCAAAAGGAAGTATTGCGGAGTCCAGGGGCCAGACGCCAGGGTCCCTGGCGTCTCGGTCGAGACGCCGGGAACCCTGGCGTCTGGCCCTGGAGTCCAAGAAGGACTCTTGCCTTTCGGGTGAAACCAACTTTGTGGAGGCTTTTACTCCAAGTTTCAACCCCAAGGCTCAACATATAAATAGAGGGGTAGGGCTAGCACCCAAGACACATCAAGAAACACCAAGCCGTGTGCCGGCAACCCCGTCTCCTCTAGTATATCCTCTGTCATAGTTTTCTTAGTGCTTAGGCGAAGCCCTACGAAGATTGTTCTTCACCAACACCGTCACCACACCGTCATGCTGCCGGAACTCATCTACTACTTCGCCCCTCTTGCTGGATCGAGAAGGCGAGGACGTCACCGAGTCGAACGTGTGCAGAACTCGGAGGTGCCGTGCTTTCGGTGCTTGGATCAGTCGGATCATGAATACGTACGACTAAATCAACCGCGTTGATATAACGCTTCCGCTTACGGTCTACGAGGGTACGTAGACAACACTCTCCCCTCTTGTTGCTGGGAAAGGACACCGCAAGATCGAACCCAAAGCTAAGCACTTCTCCCATGGCAAGAAAAACCAATCTAGTAGGCCAAACCAAACTGATAATTCGAAGAGACTTGCAAAGATAACCAATCATACATAAAAGAATTGAGAGAAGATTCAAATATTATTCATAGATAGACTTGATCATAAACCCACAATTCATCGGTCTCAACAAACACACCGCAAAAAGAAGAAGATTACATCGAATAGATCTCCACGAGAGAGGGGGAGAACATTGTATTGAGATCCAAAAAGAGAGAAGAAGCCATCTAGCTAATAACTATGGACCCGAAGGTCTGAGGTAAACTACTCACACTTGATCGGAGATGCTATGATGATGTAGAAGCCCTCCGTGATGACGACCCTCTTCGGCGGAGCTCCGGAACAGGCCCCAAGATGGGATCTCGTGGATACAGAAAGTTGCGGCGGTGGAATTAGGTTTTTGGCTCCTGTTCTGTTCGTTTGGGGGTACGTGGATATATATAGGAGGAAGAAGTACGTCGGTAAAGCTTCGAGGGGCCCATGAGGCAGGGGGCGCGCCCTAGGGGGGGCGCCCCCCACCCTCGTGACCACCTCTCTGATGCCTTGGCGTAGGGTCCAAGTCTCCTGGGTCTTATTCGGGAAGAAAATCACGTTCCAGAAAGGTTTATTCCGTTTGGACTCCGTTTGATATTCGGTTTCTTCGAAACACTGAAATAGGCAAAAAAACAGCAATTCTGGGTTGGGCCTCCGGTTAATAGGTTAGTCCCAAAAATAATATAAAAGTAGAAAATAAAGCCCAATATAGTCCAAAACAGTAGATAATATAGCATGGAGCAATAAAAAATTATAGATACGTTGGAGACGTATCAGGCATCCCCAAGCTTAATTCCTGCTCGTCCTCGAGTAGGTAAATGATAAAAAGAGAATTTTTGATGCGGAGTGCTACTTGGCATAATTTCAATGTGAATCTTCTTAATTGTGGTATGAATATTCAGATTAGAAAGATTCAAGACAAAAGTTCATATTGACATAAAAAATAATAATACTTCAAGCAAACCAACAAAGAAATTATGTTTTCTCAAAGTAACATGGCCAAAGAAAGTTCATCCCTACAAAATCATATAGTTTAGTCATGCTCCATTTTCGTCACACAAGAATGCTCTCATCATACACAACCCCGACGACAAGCCAAGCAATTGTTTCATACCTTGATAATTTCAAACTCATAAACTTTCACGCAATAGATGAGCGTGAGCCATGGATATAGCACTATGGGTGGAATAGAATATAATGATGGGGGTTATGTGGAGAAGACAAAAAAGGAGAAAGTCTCACATCAACGAGGCTAATCAACGGGCTATGGAGATGCCCATCGATTGATGTTAATTCAAGGAGTAGGGATTGCCATGCAACGGATGCACTAGAGCTATAAATGTATGAAAGCTCAACAAAAGGAACTAAGTGGGTGTGCATCCAACTTGCTTGCTCACGAAGACCTAGGGCACTTGAGGAGGCCCATTGTTGGAATATACAAGCCAAGTTCTATAATGAAAAATTCCCACTAGTATATGAAAGTGATAACTCAAGAGACTCTCTATATGAAGAACATGGTGCTACTTTGTAGCACAAGTGTGGAAAAAAGGATAGTATCATTGCCCCTTTTTATTTATTTTCTTTTTTTGGGCCTTTTTTTCTTTGGCCTTTCTCTTTTTGTTTTTGGGAAAATGATCTATTGAATGATGATCATCACACTTCTATTTATTTACAACTCAATGATTACAACTCGATACTAGAACAAAGTATGACTCTATATGGATGCCTCCGGCGGTGTACCGTGATATGCAATGAATCAAGAGTGACAAGTATGAAAGAATTATGAACGGTGGCTTTGCCACAAATACTATGTCAACTACATGATCATGCTAAGCAATATGACAATAATGAATGTGTCATCGTAAACCGGATGGTGGAAAGTTGCATGGCAATATATCTCGGAATGGCTATGGAAATGCCATAATAGGTAGGTATGGTGGCTGTTTTGAGGAAGATATAAGGAGGTTTATGTGTGAAAGAGCGTATCATATCACGGGGTTTGGATGCACCGGCGAAGTTTGCACCAACTCTCGATGTGAGAAAGGGCAATGCACGGTACCGTAGAGGCTAGCAATGATGGAAGGGTGAGAGTGCGTATAATCCATGGACTCAACATTAGTCATAAAGAACCCATATACTTATTGCAAAAATCTACAAGCCATCAAAAACCAAAGCATTACGCGCATGCTCCTAGGGGGATAGATTGGTAGGAAAAGACCATCGCTCGTCCCCGACCGCCACTCATAAGGAGGACAATCAAATAGCACCTCATGTTTCAAATTTGTTGCATAACGTTTACCATACGTGCATGCTACGGGACTTGCAAACTTTAACTCAAGCACTTCTAAAATTCACAATTACTCTACTAGCATGACTTTGATATTACTACCTCCATATCTCAAAACAATTATCAATCATCCAACTTTTCTTAGTATTCAATGCACTCAAAAGAAAGTTTCACAAATCTTGGATACCAAGCATCTTATTATTAATCAAATTACCATGCTATTAAGACTCTCAAAATAATTTAAGTGAAGCATGAGAGATCAATAGTTTCTTTAAAACAAATCCATCACCGTGCTCTAAAAGATCTAAGTGAAGCACATAGAGCAAAATTATAACGCTCAAAAGATATAAGTGAAGCACATGGAGCAAAACTACATAGCTCAAAAGATATAAGTGAAGCACATAGAGTATTCTATCAAATTTTAATTCATGTATGGCTCTCTCAAAAGGTGTGTACAGCAAGGATGATTGTGGCACACTAACAAACAAAGACACAAATAATACCAGACGCTCCAAGCAAAACACATATCATGTTGGTGAATAAAAATATAGCTCCAAGTAAATTACCGATGGAAGTGGACGAAAGAGGGGATGCCTTCCGGGGCATCCCCAAGCTTTGAATTATTGGTGTCCTTGGATTATCTTGGGGGTGCCATGGGCATCCCCAAGATTAGGCTCTTGCCACTCCTTGTTCCATAATCCATCAAAAGAATTCACCCAAAACTTGAAAACTTCACAACACAAAACTCAATAGAAATCTCGTGAGCTCCGTTAGAGAAAGAAAACAAAAGACCACTTCAAGGTACTGTAATGAACTCATTCTTTATTTATATTGGTGTTAAACCTACTGTATTCCAACTTCTCTATGGGTTATAAACTAATTTACTAACCATAGATTCATCAAAATAAGCAAACAACACACGAAAAACAGAATCTGTCTAAAACAGAATAGTCTGTAGTAATCTGTAACTAACGCACACTTCTAGAACCCAAAAAATTCTACCAAAATTAGACGACCTAGAAAATTTGTTTATTAATCAGAAGCAATTGGAATCAGTATTTTATCACGTTCTGATGATTTTTAATAATTCGGGCACTGAACGCAAAGTTTCTGGAAATTACAGCAAGATCAAATAACTATCATCCAAGAAGATCCAATAGGTCTAACTTGGCACAAACACTAATTAAAACACAAAACCAAATCCAAACAGAAGGTAGATGGGTTATTTATTGCTAGACAGCAAGGATAAATATTGGGTTGTCTCCCAACAAGCGCTTTTCTTTAAAACCTTTTAGCTAGGCATTGATAATTTTAATGATGCTCACAAGAGAGATAAGAATTGAAGCGTAAAAAGAGCATCATGAAACACATGAAAAACACATCTAAGTCTAACATACTTCCTATGCATAGGCATCTTATAGGCAAACACATTATCAAGGCAAGCAAAAACTAGCATATGCAAGGAAGCGGGAAGAAACAATAGCAATCTCAACATAACGAGAGGTAATTTAGTAACACGAAAATTTCTATAACCATTTTTTCCTCTCTCATAATAATTACATGTAGGATCATAAGAAAATTCAACAATATAGCTTTCACATAACATATTCTCAACACGATCCACATGCATGCGAAGTTGACACTCTTCCAAAATAGTGGGATTATCATTAACTAAAGTCATGATTTCTCCAAGCCCACTTTTATAAAAAATTTCATAAGATTGAATGTTATCCAAATATGTGGGATCTAAAGTTGACACTCTTCCAAACCCACTTTCAATATTATTGCAAACATTATTATCAATCTCATATTCATCATGGGGATTAGATAAATTTTCAAGGTCATAAGAAGAATCTCCCCAATCATGACTATTGGTCATAGTCAAACTAGCATCACCAAGCTTAAGGTTTTGCATATTATTAGCACAATTGACATCAAGAGAATTTATAATAAAATCATTGCAATCATGCTTTTTATTCAAAGATCTATCATGAAGCACTTCATCACAATTTTCAGATTTACGGATTTCAGGCCAAAGCTTATAAAGATAATCTAGTGCATCGAAACCACTAGTAATTGATTCATCATAATTGGATCTCTTAAAAAGATTGGCAAGTAGATGAGGATCCATAGATGTTAGCTTCTTTGTTTAGGAATAAATACTCAACTATTTCAACCAAGCAAGAAAATGAGCCAAGAAAGACATAAAGGCGAACGGAAAAGAGAGGGCGAATAAAACGGCAAGGGTGAAGTGGGGGAGAGGAAAACGAGAAGCAAATGGCAACTAATGTAATGCGAGAGATAGGGATTGTAATGGGTACTTGGTATGTTGACTTTTTGCGTAGACTCCCCGGCGACGGCACCAGAAATTCTTCTTGCTACCTCTTGAGCTTGCGTTGGTTTTCCCCGAAGAGGAGAGGATGATGCAGCAGAGTAGCGTAAGTATTTCCCTCAGTTTTTGATAACCAAGGTATCAATCCAGTAGGAGGCCATGCACAAGTCCCTCGTACCTACACAACACAAAGAGCTCAACACAACCAACGCGATTAGGGGTTGTCAATCCCTTCACGGTCACTTACGAGAGTGAGATTTGATAGATAATATTTTTGGTATTTTTGATATAAAGATACAAAGTGAAAAGTAAAAGGCAAAGTAAAAAAGCAAAGCAAGATTAAAGTGATGGAGATTGATATGATGAGAATAGACCCGGGGACCATAGGTTTCACTTGTGGCTTCTCTCAAGAGCATAAGTATTCAACGGTGGGTGAACAAATTATTGTTGAGCAATTGACAAAATTGAGCATAGTAATGAGAATATCTAGTCATGATCATGTATATAGGCATCACGTCCGCGATAAGTAGACCGAAACGATTCTGCATCTACTACTATTACTCCACTCATCGACCGCTATCCAGCATGCATCTAGAGTATTAAGTTAAAAACAGAGTAACGCTTTAAGCAAGATGACATGATGTAGAGAGATAAATTCATGCAATATGAAATAAACCCCATCTTGTTATCCTCGATGGCAACGATACAATACGTGCCTTGCTGCCCTTCATCCTTTGGGAAAGGACACCGCAAGATCGAACCCAAAGCTAAGCACTTCTCCCATGGCAAGAAAAACCAATCTAGTAGGCCAAACCAAACTGATAATTCGAAGAGACTTGCAAAGATAACCAATCATACATAAAAGAATTCAGAGAAGATTCAAATATTATTCATAAATAGACTTGATCATAAACCCACAATTCATCGGTCTCAACAAACACACCGCAAAAAGAAGAAGATTACATCGAATAGATCTCCACGAGAGAGGGGGAGAACATTGTATTGAGATCCAAAAAGAGAGAAGAAGCCATCTAGCTAATAACTATGGACCCGAAGGTCTGAGGTAAACTACTCACACTTCAACGGAGAGGCTATGATGATGTAGAAGCCCTCCGTGATGACAACCCTCTCCGGCGGAGCTCCGGAACAGGCCCCAAGATGGGATCTCGTGGATACAGAAAGTTGCGGCAGTGGAATTAGGTTTTTGGCTCCTGTTCTGTTCGTTTGGGGTACGTGGATATATATAGGAGGAAGAAGTACGTCGGTGGAGCTTCGAGGGGCCCACGAGGCAGTGGGGCGCGCCCTAGGGGGGCGCCCCCACCCTCGTGACCGCCTCTCTGATGCCTTGGCGTAGGGTCCAAGTCTCCTGGGTCTTATTCGGGAAGAAAATCACGTTCCAGAAAGGTTTATTCCGTTTGGACTCCGTTTGATATTCCGTTTCTTCGAAACACCGAAATAGGCAAAAAAAACAGCAATTCTGGGCTGGGCCTCCAGTTAATAGGTTAGTCCCAAAAATAATATAAAAGTGGAAAATAAAGCCCAATATAGTCCAAAACAGTAGATAATATAGCATGGAGTAATCAAAAATTATAGATACGTTGGAGACGTATCAGTGGCCGAAGGCCCTGGCACCCGGGGGTCCCAGTGCCTCCGTGGCTTCATGCTTCTCGCGTCCTTCTTCCTTCTCTTCCTCCACGGGTTCTTGGGTCTCCCTCCGAGCTTCTTCATGGACTTCTTCATGGTACCTAAGAGTGCATAGAGTTTCCATTTGAGGTAGAACCCGACTCTCGTGTGAATCCGAATGAAACTCGAAGAGGAAAGAGTTCACCTCGGTTTCGACGGTGCGTGCGCGAGCCCTCGTCGTAGGTCCTCTCCGTGCTTGCGGTGGCGGCGTGACATCCATGGGGATGGTCGAGGGATGCTCCGCATCATCTCACCCCCCTTGGAGAGATCCGTCCACGGATCGTGATCTTCATTACCATGGGAAAGAGAGTGCATCGCCGTGTAGAAGTGGACAACCACCAAGGGCTCATCGTCTCCAAGCTCGAAATGGTCACTCTCCATTGTCGCACCGTCTTGTGATTCTTTCAGAAGGAGCAAGAACAACAAACACTTCAAAAAATGAATGTGGTTAGCGGTAGTGTCAAACCAAGCATTCAAGAGGTGATTCACCAAACAAGTGTCGTCATCAAGCATAGCATTTGGTGTGACAAGGGATTGTGACATGTCATGTAAGCACATAAATTGAGCAAAATCAAGGACATCATGGAAACAAGCATGTAAATGTGTGGTGGAGATGCAAGTATGTGTGACAATAGAAAATGCATCTACCTCAAGGTCATAGCAAGCATGCATTAGACTCTCAATGAACGGTCTATGGTAGGCATAAGAGTCATTCACAACACCAAATGAAATGAAATGTCTAAACACATGGGGCAAGTGCAAGACAATCCAAGCATAACGTGTATAATGTGTAGCGAAAATCGTGTGGCACTCAACACAATTGAAAGAGCAATTGTTCATCATGTGTGAGGCAATCAAATCATTCAAGCTAGTAGTGCAAAGATGCAACATGCTATAGGTAATCATGGCAATCATGTCATGTGAGCAAATAGTAGGCATATGCAATGCACATGGCATATCGCAAGCATGAACACAAAGCAAAATCAATGTATCAACATAGGAATGGATCATAAATGAAACATGGCAAGAACAAGCAATATCTCCACCAAGCTTGCACATACACATACAAGTAGTAGAATCAATCATCATGTGTAATGAAAAGTATGGGTCACAAATGCATGGGAAAGACATATGAATAAGAATAACATGCAAAGTGAACATGGCAAGATGGGCATATAATATGTAATGGACAATAACCCATAGCCAAGTGAGGGCCATGTAGAAAAAATGCGTGAAGTCTTTGCGCGAAGAGAGCGGTGGGAAAGGCAATCCATGGGATCCCAAGTCATCATTGCTCTCGAGAGCTCGTTTCATCAACTCGTGGAATTGCGAGGTTGACAAGTATTCATGGGTACCTACACAAAAGATACACACACCAAAGAAATTGTGTGCATGGTAAATGTACACATCATCCATCATGATGTGTATGTGCATGTGTGACTTAGCACAAGATAAGCATCACCCAAAGAAATTTGATGCATGATATAAGAACATGTCATCCATCATGAAAGAATGGTTGTTATGTATGACACGATGGGGACACAAATTGAGAATGCAAGTATATGGCACATCACTAGCATGTTTATTCATGGGGAGCATATGGGGCACACAAGTAGTGGGATCATGCAATGGATAGGATGAATCAAAATCTCCTAAAATGCATGAGGGAACTATGGGGGTGTCCTCATGAGCACTAGTGGAAACATCATATTGAGAATATTGACAACATCCAAAGCAATGCATATTCGACGCTAGTTGGTCATGGCATGGCATATGAGATAAATGATGCAAAGGGAGCATATCAATATCATCACAAGAAAAACAAATGCCAATAACCAAGGGTTTGTCATCTATGCCATATGTGCAAATTGGGTTAATTTTAATAGCATGTGCATAGTCACTACGATGAGATTGCAAATATGACTGTTCTCTTGTAAAGCGCAGTTCAACAAAACTAAAAGCTAGATATATCGTTGTAAAGTAGAGCTAGACTGCATGATTGGATTGTATAGAAGGATAAGAAGGATTTAAAAATTCCTTCTTTTTTTCTTAAAACGAAAGAAGAAAGAGATTGGGATGGGATGAAAGTAAACGCAAAGAGCTGATTCGATCAAAGAACCTCGCAGCTTTAGTGCAACAAGCCGATCGAAAGCACTCATCTTTATCGATTTAAATGCTTTTTGTCTCTTCCTCACTAAACGCCCGCTTCTGGCTCCTCCCTCTTTGCCTAGCGGTTAAGTAGATAGTAGGTCCCCCGGCCCCGCAACCAAGAGTCACTCGTCGAAAGCTGACCAGAAGACAATAACGCTATTTCAAGAAAGCATGGTTGGAGTTCTTCTATTGACGAAGGGAAGAGGACGGTCTTACTTTTCAGAGATACCGACTTATCGATGGACTGGTCATGTCATAGCGGAAGGTCGAGGTGGGAAACAAGGAAACAGAGGAAATGCTTATTGGGACATAGCCTTCGCACGAGTTGAAGGGAAGAGGTTTGATTGCTAATAAAATGAGTGGAAGAGCTTCTCGGTCAAAGGCATTCTCTCAAGTAGAAAAGGCAAGACGGAAAAGCAGGAATGAAGGTTGCTAGGTACCGCTCCGTGGTAACATCTATCGATTCCGCTTATCGGAAAGTCCGCAAGGAAATATCTGGCTGAGGAATTAGAGGAACTTTGGTAGCACTCGTGGACGGAATCAATCAAAGAACTTAAGAAATTGCCCATACCGACAAGCAGCTCCCGCTTTGAAAAAACCCTATCTCATCAAAGGGTATACCGACCCTTTTTAGCTAGTTTCGGGAAAGCGGTAAGTTAAGTAAGTCAAGCCCTTCTAAGCGAAGAATAGCAGAGAGAAATGGTAACGTAATAAGGGAAAGGGAGCTAGCTGCTTCCATATCGCCCCCAAAAAAGAACCCAGAGGCATCTTCCATTCATTTCGATTTAGGTCTTTCTGCACCATATTTAGATCTTCCCTTTCTACGATCCAGAATTCCCAGCAAATCCTTGACTCCTCGAATACTATGGGATTTCACACCTGGCGAATCTTTCACTCTACCTCCTCGACTAAGACTATAGAATGTTCCTGCAATTATGACCTTCACCGAATGTGAGCAAATATATCATGTCGATTGCTCAACCGTACTTTTGCTATCTTACGTAGAGCTGAATTAGGTTTTTTTGTTTTATGAAGATCTTTTATTTAAGCCAAAGGCTAGAAAACCTATTTCAAATGAGTTTGGGTTTTAGGCCGGGGGGCCTAAAACCCATTGTAACACACATGTAACTGTTCTCTTGTGAGTAATACAAAGGTCAGTGGGAGCCTCATGCATAGCATATGACAAGTCAAGCGGAGTGTCAAACATGATGTGACCAAGAGAATCATCACAAGAAATCCTATGTAACATGGCATCACAACTAATAGACTCAACATGGCAATCATCAAACTCATCATAAATGGGTCAATCATTGCATGGGGAAGTCTAACTAGCATGAAGCATGATAATAGGTGGATCAACATCATGCAAGCAATGAATGTCAAGAATGTCCACTAGTGGGACTAGAGCATCACCTTCACCTATATTACCTTGTTAATTCCACTCAAGTGGTATAGGTGAGGTGGCAAAGACCAAATGGTGGTCATCATCTTCATCTTGATGGAACCATGTGGGGGTTGCATCATATTCCACCATGGCCATCGTCTTGTCCATAGGAAGGACGAAGTCGTCGCAGATCAGCGTGTCATCATATATGGGACCTAGCACCAAATGAGAAGACACAATAGAGGTAGAGGTCAAGTCGTTAGTGTTGAAAGTGGCCTCACATGACCAATCAACTATCACACTCTCTCTATGTGGTGGTTCACTCACTCCCTCAAAATAGGTGCACTCAACATCACATATGGTGGAGTCACTCATCTCACTCAAGAGGTGGGGGTTGTGGCTCTCCTCACATGGGAATTATGGCAACTCATCATATATGGGGCTAGTGGTGAAGTCACTCTCACTCTCTATATGGTGGCACAAGTCACCCAAGTCATCATACGTCGCCGTGGTCGAAGGAAAAATCCCATGCTCAACCATGTCGTCGTCATCGCCGTGGATAAAGGCCGAAGATGGCACATCATCACTCTTGCCTCCAGAGATGGAAGCATCATCCTTGCTCGTCACCATGTCGTTCACCTCGAAAGCTTGGTCCTCGAATGGCTCCATAGTCGTAGTCGCCTCCGCGCCGTCTTGAAAAAGAGTCGAAGTAGACTCGGCATCATCAACACCACAAAGAGGGATGGGGGTGGAGTCGAACTTGGGAGCGTCTTCTTGGAGCTCGTCGGGCTTGGACATCATGGTGGTACTAGCCTCATGCTCGCCGTCTTTGAGGTTGGTCTTCGAGAAGTGTGCTTGGGGTGGAAAAGTCTTGGCCTTCATAAGTTCTTGTTCCGCCTTGAGAGCACCAATATAGCTGTCGTCGAGGGACTTGTAGTTCTCGAGGAAGATAATCTTGGAGATGTCATTGTTCAATCCCATCATGAAGTAGAACTTCATCCAAACGGGGTCGTCCACACCGGCTCGTCGCAAGGCTTTCTTCATCTCGAGGAAGTACTTGTATAGGGACTTGGATCCTTGGATGGTGTTCTCCAATTGGCATTGAAGATGTTCCGTGTAGGTGGAAGGGAAAAACGCTCGCCGCATAGCTTTCTTCGTCTTGGGCCAACTCATGTTAAAGGTCTTCGAAGGTGTATGAAGCCACCATGTCGACGCGTAGTCATGGAAGTTACTTGTGGCGCACTTCATTTGGTCTTCGTAAGGGACTTGATGTAGCTTGAGGTAGTCGTCCATCTTGCGCTCCCACTCGAGATACTCCTCGGGGTCTTGAGTCCCATATAAAGGAAGCTCGTGGTTGGTGTGGAGGTCGTAGTAGCTCGTGGAAGTCGTGGACTTGAGCTTGGGGAGCTTCTTTTGAGCATAGTCTTGAGGTGCTTGTAGGCGAAGATGTCGAATGTCCAAAGGCGAAGATGCCTTGAAGTCGCTTGGCAAAGATGCCAAGGTAGATGGTGAAGTCATAGAGCGGTGGTTGTTGTTGAGCTCTTGACCTTCACGTTCTTGCTGGTGATGGTGTTGATGCCGAGGTGATCTTGCCGAAGATGGTAGCTTGGAGGGTGTGCAATAGAGTGTCTTCTCGAAGATGAGGAAGATCTCGTGTAGGACTTGATGAGGACCTTGAGCTCCTCCATTTGAGCATCCATCTTGGCGTCCAAATTGTTCTTGATGGCATCGAACTCGTTGTTGTCGTGGAAGACCGGAGATGAAATGCCTTGCCTATCCATCACAAGACTCGAGCAAATGTGAGTGGAAGAAAGGAAAGAACTAGACCAATGTACCTTCCCAATGTTGAAGATGGATCAATGATCACTCAGTAATGTATCAAGGAAATAGCACAATTGGTACCGGATCTTGTCAATTCTCACACCTACACAATTAAGGCTTATGGTGGAGCTCGGTGAGGATAGTGGCACAAAAATTGATGCAAAATGTTAGCAAGAGTCAATAATGTTGGAAAAGATTCACAAATTCGTAAGTGAAGCAAGCATACCAATAGCAAAGGGTGGCACACACACGGATAGATAAATGGGGTCATGCAACCAAGGAATGAGCACAAAATGTGGAATCCACGGTAAATGCTCGTATTGCACAACTCTAGAGAGACGCTAGCACGATTGATCAATAGGCGGATACGACACTTGTGCACAACCTATAAGATGCAAAATGTATCAACTTTCTATCCCAAGTATGCTATATATGTATGATGTTCCGGTGTTTCGCACACGACGATCCAAGATGATGAATATGGTAGTATGGTATGCAATGTGGCGATGCTATGGCTCTTGCTTACAAGCTTCTTTGCTCTCTTTTGCTTAAAAGCTTGTTTTTTTTGTTTTGCCACTTATGCGAAATGCACAAACCAAGATAGGAATTGTGTATATGCGGGAACAATCTTGTGACACAAGGGATGATATGATACCAATATGATATGGTATGTATGCAATGGAAGGTACGAATCACTAATGTGCACAAGTAACGTTGCCGGCAATACTCAAATGGCTAGTCTCAATAGGCAAGTGACGCAAAATGGGCTAAGGGGTTAACAATGTAATGGCAAGAATGTACAATGATGGGATACCACGATACCATGATGATATAGAGGTTAACGTTCTTGCTTATGGTTAGGGTGTCAAATTGGTGAAGTGGTCGATGTTGAATTCTTGTCGAAGATGAGCGGCGGTGTTGTCGATGTCGAGCCGTTCCTAGTTAGCCGAAACACCCTAGGAAACGGAAAAACCGCAAACTCAAAATCTCAAAGGAAAATGTCAAATGGTGGTAGCGGAATGCGTTGGTGGTTCCGGAGTTAGCAATGCGGAAGTGGTGGTGGTGGTTGATGATGAAGCAACCGTCCCTAAGTAGCCGAAACACCTTAGGCGACTCAAGTCACCACTCAAGCAACCACAAATGCTATAATGATCAAAATGGGTTAGGTTGCGGCAAGCTATGGTGGTTTTGCGGATGATATGGTGGGTGGCTTTGGCAAAGATGTGAAAATGCCAAAAAAAATTATGGATTCAAATGGTGTTGGAACCTATCTATATGGATGGGGGATGTCAATAGCTACTCAACGAGCTAAAGAAAGTCAAAATCGGTCTCCGGGAGCAAAAGTTATGGCCGAAATGGTGTTGGTGTTGGGCGGATTCGGGGTTGCGTGGTGCGGGTGCCCGGGGTGGGCAGGGGCAAACAGCCCGGGGGTGCGGGCACCCGGTGGTGGCCGAAATTGGGTGGAAATTGTGGGGAAATGGAAGAAATTGGTGGATTTCATGGAGGGAAAGGTGGGGATGGATGGGGGAAGGATAGATCCACTTGAAACCGAGCAAATCCATGGATCAAATCCAACAAAACCTCATCAAACACACAAATCACAAATAAATTGGGGCTATTTTTGGTGGGGAATTTTTGAAATTGGGGAAGAACACAACAAAATTAGGCTAGAGAACAAGAAGGGGGCTCCAATTTCGTGAGAAACCATGGCTCTGATACCAAGATGTTGAAGGGTGGAACCATAGATGAAGATATTTCACGAATTGGAAGGGAAATCCCCAAGAACACAAAGAACACAAGAGAGGGGAAACACTCAAATTGACTTGATCCAATCACACATATGCTAGATCCAAGAACACACAAGAGGTCACAATGATCCAAGAACAACAAAGGAAAGATACAAGGTACTAGTTCATCCCAATCCTATGAGGAGAGAGGTCTTGATGATCCTATGATGGGGATCCTTCCCTAGATGGGGGGCTTGAATCCACTAGGGATCTTCTCCATAGGAGGTCTTGATCTCCATGGGAGAGATCTCTCTCTCTCTCACGAGGAGGTATAAGGAGCAAAACTCACTAAATCATGTCATATACTTTGCTATCCTTCCAAATGAGCTAGGGAAAGAGTATATAAAGCCTAGGGACGAAATTGGGGGAGAGAGGGCTACAAAGGTCCAAAATGACCTTGAAAACGCAGACACACTCAGACGGGTCCGGGCACCCGGGGTAAAGGGGTTCGGGCACCCGGACCGGTCAGAGGCGCCGGGCGTAGGAGGACCGGGCACCCGAGGCGGCAGCTGGTGGCTGGGGGCCGAGGCCGGGCACCCGGGCGGGCAGGGCTGGAGCGAGGAGGCCGGGCACCGGGCGGCGATGGCAGCTCCCATCGAAGGGGCTGGGCACCATGCCAGTTGGCCGGGCACCCGGGCTGCTCAGGGGCGCCACCCAGGCCACAGCCGGGCACCCGGGGCTCAAAGGGCCGGGCACCCGGGCTGTCCAGCGGGCAGGCCTTGGGAGGTGGCCGAAGGCCCGGGCACTTGGGGGCATGTAGGGCCGGGCACCCGGGGGTCCTAGTGTCTCCGTGTCTTCGTGCTTCTCGCGTGCTTCTTCCTTCTCTTCCTCCACAGGTGCTTGGGTCTCTCTCCGAGCTTCTTCATGGACTTCTTCTTGGTACCTAAGAGTGCATAGAGTTTCCATTTGAGGTAGAATCCGACTTTCGTGTTAATCCGAATGAAACTCGAAGAGGAAAGAGTTCACCTTGGTTTCGACGGTGCGTGCGTGAGCCCTCGTCGTAGGTCCTCTCCGTGCTTGCGGTGGCCATGTGACGTCCATGGGGATGGTCGAGGGATGCTCCGCATCACACACACACACACACACACACACACACACACACACTTCTCTTGATCCAATCTCTCCCCTCTTTCTCTCCTCGCTCGCCCCCCTTCGTTGTCGCCAGCCCAAACGACCGCTCCAACCCATTGCAACACGCTTCCCTGCCACCCGGGTGTCGCGCTAGATCTGTCACCACCCCGAGCGTCTTGTCGCCGCCACCTCGTCGTCAACGTCACATGCACTAACCCTCACTGTCGCCCGTGTCATCGCCTCGTCCTCACCGACTTCATCGTCCCACCGCTTCTTCGTCAGTGGCCTCAGGCTCTCCACCCTGCACCCCAACACCGGTGAGTGCTCCTCCTTTTTCCGTTTTTTGTGTATTAGTGCAGTGTGTAGTTTACTATAGTTAATTTGTAGTTTTTAGTTAAGTGTGGTATGTAGTGAGTGTAATTTGTATTTTTAGCATATTGTGTAACTTATAATTTCTAGTTAAGTGTAGTGCAGATTTTAGTTTAGTTTGTAAATTTTAGGTCGTAGTTTTTTGTTAAGTATAACTAGCTATACATGTACCAAATTTTGCAGATATTCAAAATTAGTACCAACATTTTGGTGAAACATTGATTAATTTTCGTTTCGTAAATTTCCGGCACTCAATATGTCCGATGTCTAAAGACCATGTTGAATATATTTTTTCAATTTTAAAAAATGTTCTTGTAGTCACTCATTAGTTTTCGCCACCATCGCAGATGGCGCCACCGTTCCTGGTGTGAGGAAGTAGGAGGTGAGTCGGGCAGAGATACACAAGAATGGAGTGAGGCACTCGCCTGGCTAGTGGGACACCCCGGAGCTGGTGACGAGCACCTACAATGCCAAGGTATAAATCTATCCATGAATTCTTTTTAGATCAATTTTGTTTCTTTGCTGCATAATCCTTATACATATATGCTCTTCGATCTATTTGTCTTTCTTTGGCCAAGTTCGATGGATGATCTTGTTGTGTATTTTAGTTGGATTCAATCCTGCAAGTAATCTACGAGTGACAGAAAGTGTAAAAGACTTGTATTATATTTTTTTCACAAGGGATAAAACGATGATTGTGTAGTTGTCCTTTGAACGAAGGATGAAGGACTATATATCATCTACTTCATGGCATCATACTTAATACAATACGCTATTTCTTTAAGTAATACTTTGAGATGCATGCTGGATAGGATAGCGGTCTTGAAGTGAAGTATTAGCTATAGATACAGTTGGATGATAGTCTATAAATATTTGGGTGTGATGCTCATATGTAATTATGCCATGTAAAATCATACTCATAAAAACTGCAATTTAATCGATCCACAACTATAATTGGTTCACCACACCTTTGCTTTGGACAGAAAGCACTAGTGCACCTATGAATACATGTCCATTCTTTGTCCTATTGCTTCCAACCTTGATCAACGCTCTTTACAATTCCTTGTTTTTGTTTTTTTGCGATCGATATTTCATACACACTTGCGTTTAATCCTTGTAATTAGCAAAACTCGTAAGACGAACAATCTTACTAGTTTTGTTGGGGCCAAGGCAGTTTTGTATTTGTGCTAAAAATAATATTAATGGCAAAATGTGTGTAAGTTTGCCATGTTGACAAATATAGTGTAAATTTGTCGCGATGCACACAAGGTGCTAGCAATGAAGCTAAGAAAGGACATTATTGGCAAAACTCGTGTAAGCTTACCATGATGGAAAATTTGGTTTAAATTTTCCATGGCAACTTTAGTATAAAATCGCCATGATGCATACAAACCAATTACCATGATGTTAAAAAACGCCTAATGTAAATTTCCACACATAATTACCATGATGCTAAAAACGATCATGGCAAAAATTATGTCTAAAGTTGTCATGATTGCATACACACTAATTTCCCCCATCTAGTTTTTCATAATAAAAAAGTCGTAAAACAATAAATATCATGGCAAAGTAGATCTGTAGATCATCGCAATTGTACATATATGAATTTGCCATGCTATATGAAGAAATATTTTTCCATGGGTTGTTAGACAAATTTGTCATGAATTTGCCATGATATATGAAGAAATACATTCCATGGGTTGTTAACAAATTTGTCATGAATTTGCCATGCTATATGAAGAAATATTTTTCCATGGGTTGTTAGACAATTTTTTCATGATCTGTATAATAGATTTGGCAGACACACAAAAAGAGTTGCCACTAGTTTGAGCATTCTACTTTTGCGTAAGTTAACAAAAAGTGCCATCCTATTGTATTGGCCATGGCAAACCATAAATTGAAAAACTAGTATGTACAAAAAAAGGTGGAACCTAAGCAGAGAGAAGCCATGATGTTGGCAAAACAACTAAGTAGCCATGAAAAATTAAGAAAAACATATTTTGTAAAGCAATAAATATCATGGAAAAAGATATCCATAGATCATGGTAACCACGACGTATAGAAATTTGCCAAGTTATATGAAGAAAAGATTTTGCCATGGTATGTCAAACAAAATTTGTCCTAGTCTATATAATAGATTTACATGGACACACAAAAAAGAGTTGCCACTAGTTTGAACTTCCTCTTCATGTCTAACATTAACAAAAGTTATCATTCTATTGTATTGGCATGGAAAAACATGACTTAAAAAGTCTAGGGCGTGTTTGTTAGCCTGCATGGATTTTTGGCATTTTGTATCCTTGGCCCGACTCAGCCAAACTAAGTGAAAATGGGCAAAATATCATGTTCTACACATAGTGTGCCTTCCTACATCGCATCCAATCTGACTCAGCAAAAATGCACACATGGTGTATGGTTGCAGGCTTATTCTAAGTAGATGCAAAATGTAATCCACATATGAACATCATCAATGGAGTATCCAGAAAATCTGCTACATTTCATCTTCAACATTCATTTATCCCATGCACCTACCGTTTGAACCTCCAAAAGACCTATTTATCTACCACCACACTACATTTTCCATCCATCTCTCTGTCTTATACCATCTCCTCTTTCACGAGTCCCTCTCTGTCTGACCACCACTCCACCGCCATGAACCCCTTCCTCAACCCCCTCCCCACTGAGACTGGATGGAGGGAATTCATCCTTGGGTGCTCGTCACATAAAGTTCGTGAAGTCTATGGAGGTGATCTTCCGGTTCAAGAGCGTGGACGAGCTACATAAAGGGGCAGACGTTGTGTTGTCGAAGGCGATGAAGATGGAGATGAAGATGTTGATGCTTGACCCATCTTAAGGCGCTATTTCAGTGGACATACTGTCATGGGTGACGGGGGAGGCTAAGTTGGCTGTCCAAGTTAGAGAGATAGATGGGCCAAGGACCAGTCTATCAGGGCTCCTACTGACTAAGCGGCTGTCGCTGTCGCACCAACCACCATCATTATGGAGGAGGAGGAGGAGGAGAATGTGGATGCTTCCAATGGCGAAGCGATGGAGATGGAGCATGCTGGCAATGCCGAAGCAGTGGTGGTGGGCAGGTCTCCTGAGCGAGGCTACCGTACAATGCCCTTGGAGTTCGACGATTAGAAACCTCAAGGCACCGCCGCTCCAAGCGTCTCAAGGCTCCTCGCGGCTAGGTTATACTACTTGTTGGGTTGGATTTGAATGGAAGTAAGTGGATGTGCTCCATTTAAACCTTATTATAGTGAAAATCCTATGCAATCACGTTCAACCCGCTTAGATTCCTAGTTAGGTATGCTACGTTCAGGCCCAATCAAAGCCTAGAAGTATATTTGACGCCTAAATCGAGTTCGCGAATGGTATAATCGACGCGTAAATTGAATGCGGCCATGGTAATCGATACCATTAGGGACAGAGGGCTTACCGTCAATAACGAACGCCTGCCTGAGCGGTGATGAAGCTGGTGCTTGATACGTCTCCAATGTATCTATAATTTTTGATTGCTCCATGCTATATTATCTACTGTTTTGGACTATATTGGGCTTTATTTTCCACTTTTATATTACTTTTGGGACTAACCTATTAACCGGAGGCCCAGCCCAGATTTGCTGTTTTTTTGCCTATTTCAGTGTCTCGAAGAAACGGAATATCAAACGGAGTCCAAACGGAATGAAACCTTCGGGAACGTGATTTTCTCACCGAACGTGATCCAGGAGACTTGGACCCTACGCCAAGGAAGCTTCAAGGAGGCCACGAGGGTGGAGGGTGCGCCCCTCCTAGGGCGCGCCCCTCTGCCTCGTGGGCCCACTGAAGCTCCACCAACGTACTTCTTCCTCCTATATATACCTACGTACCCCCGAACGACCAAATACGGAGCCAAAACTCTAATTCCACCGCCGCAACTTTTTGTATCCACGAGATCCCATCTTGGGGCCTGTTTCGGAGCTCCGTCGGAAGGGGGCATCCACCACGGAGGGCTTCTACATCATCATAGCCCCTCCGATGAAGTGTGAGTAGTTTACCTCAGACCTTTGGGTCCATAGTTATTAGCTAGATGGCTTCTTCTCTCTTTTTGGATCTCAATACAATGTTCTCCCCCTCTCTCGTGGAGATCTATTTGATGTAATCTTCTTTTTACGGTGTGTTTGTTGAGACCGATGGATTGTGGGTTTATGATCAAGACTATCTATGAATAATATTTGATTCTTCTCTGAAATATTTTATGTATGATCGGTTATCTTTGCAAGTCTCTTCGAATTATCGGTTTAGTTTGGCCTACTAGATTGGTTTTTCTTGCAATGGGAGAAGTGCTTAGCTTTGGGTTCAACCTTGCGGTGTCCTTTCCCAGTGACAGAAGGGGCAGCAAGGCATGTATTGTATTGTTGCCATCGAGGATAACAAGATGGGGTTTATTTCATATTGCATGAGTTTATCCCTCTACATCATGTCATCTTGCTTAAGGCGTTACTCTATTTTCATTAACTTAATACTCTAGATGCATGCTGGATAGCGGTCGATGAGTGGAGCAATAGTAGTAGATGCAGGCAGGAGTCGATCTACTTGTCTCAGACGTGATGCCTATATACATGATCATACCTATATACTCTCATAACTATCCTCAACTCTGTCAATTGCTCAACAGTAATTTGTTCACCCACCGTAGAATACTTATGCTCTTGAGAGAAGCCACTAGTGAAACCTATGGCCCCCGGGTCTATTCTCCATCATATTAATCTATCATCACTTTATTATTGCTTTGCTTTTTTACTTTGCCTTTTATTTTACTTTGCATCCTTATACCAAAAATACCAAAAATATTATCTATCATCTCTATCAGTTTTAATCTTTGCAAGTGGCCGTGAAGGGATTGACAACCCTTTTATCGCGTTGGTTGCGAGGAGTTTGTTATTTGTGTAGGTACGAGGGACTCGCGCGTAGTCTCCTTCTGGATTGATACCTTGGTTCTCAAAAAATGAGGGAAATACTTACGCTACTTTGCTGCATCATCCTCTCCTCTTCGGGGAAATCCAATGCAGTGCTCAAGAGGTAGCAAGAAGAATTTCTGGCACCGTTGCCGGGCAGGTCTACGCAAAAGTCAACATACCAAGTACCCATCACAATCCCTTATATCTCGCATTACATTATTTGCCATTTGCCTCTTGTTTTCCTCTCCCCCACTTCACATTTGCCGTTTTATTCGCCCTCCTTCCGTTCGATCTTGTGTTACCATGTGCCTTATTTTTGCTTGCATCTTCGCTTGCTAAAAGTTTATGGATCCTCATCCCCTTGCTAATCTCTTTAAGAGATCCAATTACGATGAACCAATTCCTAGTGATTTGGATGCACTAGATTATCTTTATAAGGTTTTGCCTAAAATCCATAAAGTGACTCACGATGGATCTTTGAATAAAAAGCATGATTGCAATGATTTTATTATAAATTCTTTTGATGTCAATTGTGCTAATAAGATGCAAAACCCTAAGCTTGGGGATGCTAGTTCTGCTATGTCTACTACTTGTTGCAATGATCATGATTGGGGTGATTCTTCTTATGATCTTGAAAATTTATTTAAGCCCCATGATGAATATGAGATTGATAATAGTGTTTGCAATAATATTGAAAGTGGGTTTGGAAGAGTGTCAACTTTAGATCCCACATATTTGGAAAATATTCAATCTTATGAAATTTTTGATAAAAGTGGGTTTGGAGAGGTCATGACTTTAGTTAATGTTAATCCCACTATTTCGGAAGAGTGTCAACTTTGCATTCATGTGGATCGTGTTGAAAATATTTTATGTGATAGCTATTTTGTTGAATTTTCTTATGATCCCACATGTAATTATTATGAGAGAGGAAAATATGGTCGTAGAAATTTTCATGTTACTAAATTACCTCTCGTTATATTGAGATTGCCATTCGTTCCTTTCCTCTTCCTTGCATATGCTAGTTTTTGCTTGCCTTGATAATTTTTTTGCCTATAAGATGTCTATGCATAGTAAGTATTTTAGACTTAGATGTGTTTGTCACATGTTTTATGATGCTACCTTTGTGCTTCAATTCTTGTCTTTCATGTGAGCATCATCGATATCTTTATGCCTAGCTAGGGGCGTTAAACGATAGCGCTTGTTGGGAGGCAACCCAATTTTATTTTTGTTTTTGCTTTTTGCTTCTATTTAGTAGTAATAAATTTTGTTTAGTCTCTGGTTAGATGTATTTTTGTGCTTAAATTAGTGTTTGTGCCAAGTTAAACCTGTAGGATCTTCTTGGGTGATAGTTATTTGATCTTGCTGTAATTTCCAGAAACTTTGCGCTCAGTGCCCGAATTGTTAAAAATCACCAGAACGTGATAAAATACTGATTCCAATTGATGTTGCTCAATAAAAAAATTATCTAGGTCTTCCTATTTTGGCTGATTGTTTTGGATTCCATAAGTTTGCATTAGTTACAGATTACTACAGACTGTTCTGTTTTTGACAGATTCTGTTTTTCGTGTGTTGTTTGCTTATTTTGATGAATCTATGGCTAGTAAAATAGTTTATAAACCATAGAGAAGTTGGAATAAAGTAGGTTTAACACAAATATAAATAAAGAATGAGTTCATTACAGTACCTTGAAGTGGTCTTTTGTTTTCTTTCGCTAACGGAGCTCACGAGATTTCAGTTGAGTTTTGTGTTGTGAAGTTTCCAAGTTTTGGGTGAAATCTTTTGATGGATTATGGAACAAGGAGTGGCAAGAGCCTAAGCTTGGGGATGCCCATGGCACCCCCAAGATAATCCAAGGACACAAAAAAGTCAAAGCTTGGGGATGCCCCGGAAGGCATCCCTCTTTCGTCTACTTTCATCGGTAACTTTACTTGGAGCTATATTTTTATTCACCACATGATATGTGTTTTGCTTGGAGCGTCTTGTATGATTTGAGTCTTTTAGTTTACCACAATCATCCTTGCTGTATGATAACCCACAAGTGTAGGGGGTCGTAACAGCTTTCGAGGGTAGTATTTAACCCAAATTTATTGATTTGGCACAAGGGGAGCCAAAGAATATTCTCAAGTATTAGCAGCTGAGTTGTCAATTCAACCACACCTGGAAACTTAATATCTGCAACAAAGTGTTCAGTAGCAAAGTAGTATGATAGTAGTGGTAACGGTAACAAAAGAGTAATGAAAGCAAAAGTAATATTTTTGGTATTTTGTAGTGATTGTAACAGTAGCAACGGAAAAGTAAATAAGCGAAGACCAGTATATGGAAAGCTCATAGGCACTCGATCGGTGATGGATAATTATGCCGGATGCGGTCTATCATGTATCAGTCATAACCTAGGGTGACACAGAACTAGCTCCAATTCATCAATGTAATGTAGGCATGTATTCCGAATATAGCCATACGTGCTTATGGAGAAGAGCTTGCATGACATCTTTTGTCCTACCCTCCCGTGGCAGCGGGGTCCTAATGGAAGCTAAGGGATATTAAGGCCTCCTTTTAATAGAGAACTGGAACAAAGCATTAGCACATAGTGAATACATGAACTCCTCAAACTATGGTCATCACCGGGAGTGGTCCCGATTATTGTCACTTCAGGGTTGCCGGATCGTAACACATAGTAGGTGACTATAGACTTGCAAGATAGGATCAAGAACACACATATATTCATGAAAACATAATAGGTTCAGATCTGAAATCATGGCACTCGGGCCCTAGTGACAAGCATTAAGCATAGCAAAGTCATAGCAACATCAATCTCAGAACATAGTGGATACTAGGGATCAAACCCTAACAAAACTAACTCGATTACATGATAGATCTCATCCAACCCATCACCGTCCAGCAAGCCTACGATGGAATTACTCACACACGGCGGTGAGCATCATGAAATTGGTGATGGAGGATGGTTGATGATGACGACGGCGACGAATCCCCCTCTCCGGAGCCCCGAACGGACTCCAGATCAGCCCTCCCGAGAGGTTTTAGGGCTTGGCGGCGGCTCCGTATCGTAAAACGCGATTATTTCTTCTCCTCCATTTTTTTCTCCCCGAAAGCAAATATATAGAGTTGGAGTTGGCGTCGGAAGAGCTCCAGGGGGCCCACGAGGTAGGAGGGCGTGCCCTAGGGGGGCGCGCCCTCCACCCTCGTGGACAGGGTGTGGCCCCCTGGTCTTCATCTTTGGCGAGAATTTTTTATTATTTTTTTATAAGATGTTCCGTGAAGTTTCAGGTCATTCCGAGAACTTTTGTTTTCTGCACATAAAACAACACCATGGCAATTCTGCTGAAAACAGCGTCAGTCCATGTTAGTTCCATTCAAATCATGCAAGTTAGAGACCAAAACAAGGGCAAAAGTGTTTGGAAAAGTAGATACGACGGAGACGTATCACTGTACACACCTTTTGAGAGAGCCATACATGAATTGGAATTTGTTAGAATACTCTATGTGCTTCACTTATATCTTTTGAGCTATATAATTTTGCTCTAGTGCTTCACTTATATTTTTTAGAGCACGGTGGTGGATTTGTTTTAAAGAAACTATTGATCTCTCATGCTTCACTTAGGTTATTTTGAGAGTCTTGAATAGCATGGTAAATAGCTTAAAAAATCTTAATATGCTTGGTATTCAAGATTTGTAAATCTTTCTTATGAGTGCGTTGAATACTAAGAGAAGTTGATGCTTGATGATTGTTTTGAGATATGGAGGTAATAATATCAAAGTCGTGCTAGTTGAGTAGTTATGAATTTGAAGAATGCTTGTGTTGAAGTTTGCAAGTCCCGTAGCATACACGTATGGTAAACGTTATGTAACAAATTTGAAACATGAGGTGTTATTTGATTGTCTTCCTTATGAGTGGCGGTCGGGGACGAGCGATGGTCTTTTCCTACCAATCTATCCCCTTAGGAGCATGCGCGTAATGATTTGGTTTTTGATGGCTTGTAGATTTTTGGAATAATTATGTGAGTTCTTTATGACTAATGTTGAGTCCATGGATTATACGCACTCTCACCCTTCCATCATTGCTAGCCTCTTCGGTACCGTGCATTGCCCTTTCTCACATTGAGAGTTGGTGCAAATTTCGCCGGTGCATCCAAACCCCGTGATGTGATACGCTCTTTCACACATAAACCTCCTTATATCTTCCTCAAAACAGCCACCATACCTACCTATCATGGCATTTCCATAGCCATTCCGAGATATATTGCCATGCAACTTTTCCACCATTCCATTCATCATGACACATTCATCATTGCCATATTGCTAGCATGATCATGTAGTTGACATAGTATTTTTGGCAAAGCCACCATTCATAATTCTTTCATACATGTCACTCTTGATTCATTGCTCGCTAGTGGGAACTTCTCCACATAACCCCCATCATCATATTCTATTCCACCCATAGTGCTATGTCCATGGCTCGCGCTCATGTATTGCGTGAAGATTTATGAGTTTGAGATTATTGAAGTATGAAACAATTGCTTGGCTTATCATTGGGGTTGTGCATGATGAGAGCATTCTTGTGTGACGAAAATGGAGCATGACTAAACTATATGATTTTGTAGGGATGAGCTTTCTTTGGCCATGTTATTTTGAGATGACATAACAACTTAGTTAGTATGCTTGAAGTATTATTATTTTTTATGTCAATATTAAACTTTTATCTTGAATCTTTCGGATCTGAATATTCATACCACAATTAAGAAGAATTATATTGAAATTATGCCAAGTAGCACTCCGCATCAAAAATTCTTTTTTATCATTTACCTACTCGAGGACGAGCAGGAATTAAGCTTGGGGGTGCCTGATACGTCTCCAACGTATCTATAATTTTTGATTGCTCCATGCTATATTATCTACTGTTTTGGACTATATTGGGCTTTATTTTCCACTTTTATATTACTTTCGGGACTAACCTATTAACCGGAGGCCCAGCCCAGATTTGCTGTTTTTTTTGCCTATTTTAGTGTTTCGAAGAAACGGAATATCAAACGGAGTCCAAACAGAATGAAACCTTCGGGAACGTGATTTTCTCACCGAACGTGATCCAGGAGACTTGGACCCTACGCCAAGGAAGCTTCGAGGAGGCCACGAGGGTGGAGGGCGCCCCCCCTAGGGCGCGCCCCCTGCCTCGTGGGCCCCCTGAAGCTCCATCGACGTACTTCTTCCTCCTATATATACCTACGTACCCCCGAACGACCAAATACGGAGCCAAAACCCTAATTCTACCGCCGCAACTTTCTGTATCCACGAGATCCCATCTTGGGGCCTGTTCTGGAGCTCCGCCGGAAGGGGCATCCACCACGGAGGGCTTCTACATCATCATAGCCCCTCCGATAAAGTGTGAGTAGTTTACCTCAGACCTTCGGGTCCATAGTTATTAGCTAGATGGCTTCTTCTCTATTTTTGGATCTCAATACAATGTTCTCCCCCTCTCTCGTGGAGATCTATTCGATGTAATATTCTTTTTGCGGTGTGTTTGTTGAGACGATGAATTGTGGGTTTATGATCAAGACTATCTATGAACAATATTTGATTCTTCTCTGAAATCTTTTATGTATGATTGGTTATCTTTGCAAGTCTCTTTGAATTATCGGTTTAGTTTGGCCTACTAGATTGGTTTTTCTTGCAATGGGAGAAGTGCTTAGCTTTGGGTTCAATCTTGCGGTGTCCTTTCCCAGTGACAGAAGGGGCCCCCGGGTCTATTCTCCATCATATTAGTCTATCATCACTTTATTATTGCTTTGCTTTTTTACTTTCCTTTTAGTTTACTTTGCATCCTTATACCAAAAATACCCAAAATATTATCTATCATCTCTATCAGTTTTAATCTTTGCAAGTGGCCGTGAAGGGATTGACAACCCCTTTATCACGTTGGTTGCGAGGAGTTTGTTATTTGTGTAGGTACGAGGGATTCGTGTGCAGTCTCCTACTGGATTGATACCTTGGTTCTCAAAAACTGAGTTAACTACTTACGCTACTTTGCTGCATCATCCTTTCCTCTTCGGGGAAATCCAACACAGTGCTCAAGAGGTAGCAGTGCTCACCGTCGCTCCTCGCCGTCCATATCTTGGCTTTGATACCTGTGCCGTTGCTCGTCGTCTAGATGCTCACCACCGCCGGTGTGAGGGGGAAGTGAGCGGTGAGAGATTTACGATGCAACTTCAAGAAACAATACGGTGTCTCTCTTGTGTCTCCGCGTCTGCAGCCGCCTCCACCCACGTGCCTCGAGTTGCATCGCTTAGGCCTGACTCCAAAAAAAGGTTTATTCAAGCGTTCCTCAAGAGCCAGGCCTAGAGGTGCTTTAAGATTCACGTGGACCTAAATTTCGGTGTAACACATACAACCAAATGGGTCAAAATTGCATCCATCGGGTCTGGCTGTGCCTAATGCAGGCTACCAAATGTATCCCTGGTATGTGCAAACTAGATGGCACCTGAGCAGAGAGAAGCGTTCAGTCAACTCATCTCCTGCACTGTTCCATAGAAAAAACATTTTTTGAACATATTAAAGTTTGTCATGGTTGTTTATAGATATACCATAAAATTTAAACTACCCATGCCAAAAAAAATCAGAAAATTCGTCATGTCAAAGATTATAGCTACAAAACAGATAAAAATGCCATGTGAGGTATCTAGAGGATAAATTCACAACAGTAACATGCGTCCCTAAGTTTGAGGAACATGATGTCAAGGATCTGAAGACTAGGGCCTTAAACTCTAGCTTCAGTGCTCCAGTAATAACAGAGCATCAATTTTTAAAACCAATCTAGTTGGTGAAGGAAGCTCACGATAGTTTGAGAGATTCATACCCTGGAAGTCAATACAATGCTCTAGCCTACTCAACTCACCACAACGGTCTTGTTGGCATCACTATACCCGGCGTCGATGAGTTAGGTAAGGACATCGCACTCCACCTCTAGCACGAGCTTCATGAGAATCGTCTGTGGGTCCTACGGCGAGAGGAGGAGAACGACGTTCCCCGGAACATAGTACGAGCGACCCATAAAATTAATTATTTTGTGTCTACGATTGATAGAAAAAATTGTTTGAAATATATCTCTGAAACTTTGAAACCTGGCAGTTTTTGACGCAAAAATTGTAAGTTTCGTCATTGAAACGCAGTATGGAAGGAGCGAAACAAGCGGGTGGCAGGACTTGACAGGTGAACGCCCCTGCGCATTTCCGACAAGAGCCCCTGGATTCCATGAAATGTGTTCGGCCATTTTATTGCCAACTGCCTAAATCACGAACATGAAAATGAGAAAGCAAAAAAACAGATGCAATCTGAGTGGAGACCGAGTGAAGGTAAATGCGCTACTCGATTTTTCTTAGAAAAGGAGGATGACCCCCGGCCTCTGTATCTAGACGATGTATACGGTCATTTTATTAATTATTTTCATAAGACCTTACAAAGTCATATAACAGCAAGACTAAAGCCACTGTCTAAGCAACAACTATTGCTACATCTATCCAATTGATGAAGGGGAGCAGATAGTCTGGGCCTAATACCAAACAGACATCGCAGCCAAACCTAAACATCTAAAACCTGAGGTCCCAACCAGGACGCCTGCCGGGTATGGGGCACCTACCAGTCTGGCGCACTCCTCAACCACGACGTCTGCCGGGTATGAGGCCGCCGCAGCCACGTGCCATCAATTCATCTTCAGAGCTGTACTGTTGCATGTACCGTGCCAGGTCTCTCTACCATCGACGCCACCACGACGCCCGACAGCGTCGTCCTCCTGCGCGAGTCCATCCTTCCACAGCAAACTCCGAATCTGCATTGCGCCATGCCGTCAAGATCCGTCGCCATCAGTGTGTAGTATGAAGCACCGCTCCATCAAAGAATCCGTCCTCTGGTCCCTCGATCACGTGTGTACCTTCAAGAGTGACGCCCCCAAGGAAGGAACGACACCAGAGCGCCGCCGTGATCCGATCATCCGATCTAGGGTTTTCTGTTAGAATAAATCCGAGGCATACCGTCGATCATCCGAGAACCAAGCAATCACACGAGCACGACACCGAGATTTGTTAACGAGGTTCACCGATATGGCTACATCCCCGGGGCCTGACTATGGGCGCTCCTCCCCATGACACCGCTACAATACCGCACCCGGTCGCCCTGGACACTGGCACATGCCGCCGGCTTCCCCTGCGTTCCGGTGCTATTATGTTGGCATAGGTTACATCGTGTGTCTACCCTGCTATATATGAGAGGCCTAGGATACAAGTGTTCTATTAGGACACGACTCCATATCCTATCTAAACACAATACAACTACAAGTCCAACTGTAACCTACCTCGTACACTATATTCGACACAACTCCAACAAACTTCACCTTGGCAAATATACTTCACCATCCTGAATTTGTCAATGCGTCAAACTTCCATGTACATTGGAATTGAGCTTATCCCATGAGCACCACTGCTACTCCAAAGACTCCATGTGACTCCACCTGCAACTTGTAGTCCCTTCTTTTCTTGACCACAGTCAACGCTCGAGCAAAATTAAGTTCCTCTTTACTCTAGTCTGTGCTCCCAACTTCCAGAGTATTCATCCAACTTCATCACACACTGATCACCGACCTGTGTGAAAGTGAACAACTCACATATCGGGTGTTACACATAAGAGTTACCTGAACTCAACATCACCGCTCCTTTCTTGACCGCCTGTCTGAAACATGAAGGAATTTCACCCTTGCTTGTAGTCATCCCGAGTCAAATTCGCAGTTGTCTCACCACATGTATGACCACCAGAGCCCTGGACCGTCTCCATGCCCTGTGCATACCGCACGCCTCGCCGCTATTACCGCGTCGAGCCTCCGCTATCCCGGTCGAGTCTCAAGGGTCACGAACCCACACCACTCAACCCCCACAGCAGAGTACCACCGATCATCACCGACCGATGACGAGTTTCACGCTTCCATCAGACCACTGGGCTCCAGTCCGAACTACGTGTCCCTCGCTTTTTTCCCGTTGAAATAGGATTCGACTCTCTAACGTCTTACACCGTAGCCCCTCAATCAGCACCGAGTGAAGTCTTCCGTCAGACTCCAGCTCCACCTTTCAACATGACTTCATGGTAGATGATCAGTCCACCCCCGCGCCTCATCGACTTCAAGCTCCGTGTATACACCACCTTGAATAAATCCCGCGCCATAGTCTTGTCGAAGCCGCACAAGCCTCGGGCCTGCGCCACGTGTTTCCACGCCCAGAAGTCGGTCACCATCAGCATCACGCTCCTACGTCGCCGTCGTCGATTCCGCACCGTCTTCTATACCAACCGACTCGCGTTGATCCGTCAGACTAGCAAGTCTGATCCAGCCGCCCTTGTCCGGCTGCAACGACACGTTCCAGACTCCTCAAGCCTTCATCGTAACCAACGCCATCCATACACATTAAGTGTACCAGCAAAGAAACCAAAGCAAAACCGCTCACAGCCGTCCCGTGCGGGTATATAGCTACTGGACTTATCTTCTTTTTCTTTCTTGATAGCATCCCGGTGTTGACTAGTCTTTGTGTCGATTTTTTTTTCTCAAACAAATCTCCGGCTGAATTTCAGCAACGCATCAAGGCACTCATGGCCCAGGCAGCTCTCTTGTGCAACACACATGGGCCTCGGGCTCACGTGCTCCAGGCAACTCCTGCCGGGCCGCTGTCAGCTGGCTTTACGATGCTACGCCAACGCGCACCCCAAAACAGGCCGCTTCCAGGCGCCGCACCAATCAATCAATCTGCCAACTGCTTCCGTGATATGCCGTCGATCTTGCCGACTCCGCTATCGATTGCTTCTTCTAGTCGACACGCCTCCGAGTTCCTGTCGATTCCATGCTTTTCGGCAACTTCGATCTCTTCCGAGCTTCGTTGCTCGCAATCGCTCTGCATAGCACATATCAAACTGATCTCTTTTGCGATTTTTTTCGACTTTTCTCTCCGTCAAGATGATCTGTAGCCTCCGAACAACCTAGCTCATGATCTGTAGCCTCCGAACAACCTAGCTCATGATACCACTTGTTAGAATAAATCCGAGGCATACCGTCGATCATCCGAGAACCAAGCAATCACACGAGCACACACCAAGATTTGTTAACGAGGTTCACCGATATGGCTACATCCCCGGGGCCTGACTACGGGCGCTCCTCCCCATGACACCGCTACAATACCACACCCGGTCGCCCTGGACACGGCACATGCCGCCGGCTTCCCCTGTGTTCCGGTGCTATTATGTTGGCATAGGTTACATCGTGTGTCTACCTCGCTATATATGAGAGGTCTAGGATACAAGTGTCCTATTAGGACACGACTCCATATCCTATCTAAACACAATACAACTACAAGTCCAACTGTAACCTACCTCGTACACTATATTCGACACAACTCCAACATTTCCCCCGGAGGTAGCAGAGAGTGGCCTTGAACTTCTCCACGACGATGCCTTCAAGAAGGGAACGACGCAGATAGCACCGCCACCGCCGGCCTTAGCAGCGAAGGCAAGTTTTCACCCAGATCAATTCGAAGGGATCCAACTCGTGCACGGCCGCCGTCACCACCAAAGACCACCAGCAGAACCACGAGCACCGGCAGATCAGCGATCCGCTAGCACCACCGCATCCAGATCGCCGGCCACGCCGGGCCGCCGCCATCCCCCGCGCCGTCCGGGTCAGAAACGGAGTCGCCGACCGCGCACAGGGACCACCGCCGGGAGCCCAGCGCCCGCCACCGCTTGCCGAAGCCAACCGCCACCCGAGCACTGGTGCCACCGTGGAGCCATCAGATCAGGGAGGAAGACGTCACGCGCCGACCATCCTCGCGGACCCCGCCGCACGCCGGAGCGCCAGCGTCACCGCGGCGCCATGAGATCGGGAGGAGGAGGAGCCCGCGCCTCGCCGCCCTGCACAGACCACGCCGCCGCCAGCGCCGCAACGCCACCAAGCAGGAGATCCACGCCGCCCAGATCTGCCGGCGGCCCGTCCTGCCGCCGAGCTACTCGATGGATTTCCTTCTTATTTGTGATGCCAAAAAAATGGGAATCAGCTTTTCCGCTAGGTAAACTACTCTTTCAGAGCTAGTGAATAATTAGCTGGCGAGTGTATAAGAAATATCATCTGGGAGTGTATCAAAAAGAACAAACATGAAACCTCGTTCGAGGATCCGAGGCGGCCAATTGTGCTGGCCCGATCGATCGACGGATGGAGCTAACTAACTGCAACTAGCAGTAAAATAACGCATTGTTGTAAGAAAAATGATAAAAAAGGATAGCACCAGGAGGGGCCGTATAACTTTATGCCTGCCCGCGCACATACATCCGCGTGCATACGTGTCCAGCGATCATCATTTGACATCTCCTTTGGAGATACGATAGATGTTGCAACGAGGGTAGGCACCCAGTATTTTGGACACTAATGTCAAGAGGTAAAAGATGATATGTATGATTGCATACAGTGCATGCATTTTTTTGTGCCAAAGTTAGGTCCGATCGGTGATCATCACTTTCACTTCATTTTATAACCGTCGAGAGTTGAAAAGAAGACAACAGCGGCGACGTGCCGGAAGCTGCATGGCACATCATGGCTCACATGGGTGCACCCATGACCTACAAGATCGATACGAAGGGACACACGTCCGGTGTTGCTTGGCTGGGTGCTCCTATAAATCTCATACAAACTCCCATGTCATTTGCACAGCAGAAACAGACCTCACGTAGAGTGATCCAGCAGCAAGTGATACATAGACTGAGCCCCAAGAAGACCTCGCAAGTCGCAACGATGAGGTCTCTCAGCCGCACTTCAATGTGCTTTCACCTGGCCATGCTTCTCCTCCTTGCCGTGGTCACGGCAGATGATCCTAGCCTCGCCGATGGAGGGAGACTCATCGACCCCAAGCCTTCCCCGAAACCCACTCCAAAACCGATGCCCCAACCCAACCCTAAAATGCCGCACCCGAACCCGAACCCGAACCCAAACCCAAAGCCCACGACTCCTGCAAAGCCGGAACCCAACCCAATTCCGGACCCAGATGCCAAGCCACAACCAAAGCCAATGCCTCAACCGGACCCGAAGCCAACTCCTGAAAAGCCAAACCCTAAACCTCAGCCAGGGTCAATGCCGGTGTATTCACTAGACGACATTGGTTCTGACAGGACGAACCTAAAGCCCGACCCGCAACCTAACCCTAAGACAAACCCTGCAAAGCCGGACCCAGAAGTCAAGCCACAACCTCAGCCAAAACCCCAGCCAAACCCAAAACCCACTCCTGCAAAGCCGGAGCCTAAGCCACGGCCAGGACCATCCAAGCCGCAGCCAAACCCCAACCCCCAGCCGGGACCGTCCAAGCCTAAGCCGCCGGTGTACGCACGTCGCGCTGGCTCCGACAAGCCCCTCAACTGAGCTAGCAAGCTGGCTTGTGGAACATGGATTGGATGATCAAGCAATCTGGCACGTATACGGACATGTTTAATTAAGGTATCCATCCATGGAATAATCAGCAGCGTGGCTGTCAGTCATGTGAGTTGTAAAGTGGTACTGCTCATATATGTACGCGTTCGTGTGTTGCATGCGTACCCATGTACGCAGGCGATCTGAGTGTGCTTGAATATGAGTGTTTACGGTTCCTAATCATGTGTGTATGACCAGCTTTGTGTATCCATGATCAATAGTGAGTCAATCTACACATGCATGTGTCGATGTGTCGTGCTACTCTTGCGACCTAATTTCTGACTTACGAGAGCACGGAGTGTGGTTCCGCCCCCGCCCTCTCCCCGCCGCCGGCTCACCCAGCCCGATCATGCAAAAATATGCTACCCAAACTTTTATTATTCGATAAAGATCATATATCAACACACATATATCAACATGAAGTTGATGACAAATATATTTGATCCCTACAACAATACATTTTTGAAAAGTTGCAATATCAAGGATACAACCAAATTACAGTATTAATAGAATAGGTTTGCTAATTCTCATCTAAGAAAGTACGTTGAACTTCTAATCCATTTTTCCCTAAAAAAAACTTCTAATCTATTTGTTATATGCGGAGATTCATGTTTTTCTTTTCTTTTTCTGTTTGATTGATTTCCTTTTAAAAAAATTGTTCTGCTTTTGTCTTTTTTCCATTCCATGCAACTAAACTTGCACGTCCGCCTGGTTGTTGTCAATTATAGTTGCACGTCTTCGACTATGCAATACTCCATGTACATTGGTCGTAGCTTCTGTTTCACAGATCTGGTCTTCGGCTCACAAGGCCTATGTGGCTATAACGCTGGCCTGAATATTGGTTTGCAATTGTTTGCGGCGACCCCGAGAGACTTATTTGTAATATTTTTATTATGGGGGATTCTTTTTGTAAAGTTTTCTGAAGACATGTCATGCCCCAGTACGACTGCTAGTTTCCGCATGTATGTATGTATGTATGTATGTATGTATAGTTGTACTCTTTTATTGATAATGTGCGGTTAATGAGACGTTATCTTTTCCCCTAGGTCCCGCATATTCCAGTTCAAACAAGTGCAAAATTGATGAATTTGGAAACCAAGGCTATTGAATTATAGATGGGTCTTGGGCCCATATAATTTATGATTTCTGGTTAGTCTTTAAAGCACATTTAGGTGCATGGCATGGTGGGAAGTTTAGAAGGGGAGCTTGGATTGCACCCAACCCAGATATGGAGGGCAATCTTGGATGGCCGCGACATCTCGGTGCAAGGCATTGTCCCTAGGATTCGAGATGGTGAGACTACAAACATATGGGCACACAACTCGATTTCGAGAGACAACATTAAGAGGCCAATTACTTCCCTTATACAGTACCCGGCATTGAAGGTAGCACAGCTCATCGATGCTACTACAACGTCATGGAAGGAGGATCTGGTTCGGTCCACGTTCACCCCGTTTGATGCTTCGGAGATACTCAAGATACCTGTCGGTGTCAAAACCGGCGGATCTCGGGTAGGGGGCCCCGAACTGTGCGTCTAGGCGGATGGTAACAGGAGACAAGGGACACGATGTTTTTACCCAGGTTCGGGCCCTCTCGATGGAGGTAAAACCCTACTCCGCTTGATTAATATTGATGATATGGGTAGTACAAGAGTGGATCTACCACGAGATCAAAGAGGCTAAACCCTAGAAGCTAGCCTATGGTATGATTGTTGTTCGTCCCACGGACTAAAACCCTCCGGTTTATATAGACACCGGACGGGTTAGGGTTACACAGAGTCGGTTACAATGGTAGGAGATCTACATATCCGTATCGCCAAGCTTGCCTTCCACGCCAAGGAAAGTCCCATCCGGACACGGACGAAGTCTTCAATCTTGTATCTTCATAGTCCAGAGTCCGCCAACGGTGATAGTTCGCTATCCGGACACCCCTAATCCAGACTCCTCAAGAGCCCTCGAACCAGGCTTCATGACGACGAGTCCGGCGCGCATATTGTCTTCGGCATTGCAAGGCGGGTTCCTCCTCCGAATACTTCATAGAAGATTTTGAACACAAGGACAGTGTCCGGCTCTGCAAAACAAGTTCCACATACTACCGTAGAGAGAATAACCTTTGCACAGATCTGCTGACGTATTCCGCGGTGTGACATCACACCACGGCCAGGCCTTTATACGAATCATTTTTATTGTTCCATCTCAGCGCGTTTAGCGAGGCAGTTTCCTTGGCACGTCTTATCAGAGCGAAGATCGTGCCCCCTTATTCCGGGATTCCCATCAATACGGACGTGGGTAACCCAACCGCACCTTTGATTATGGCGCTTGGGAGATAAGCGAGTTTTACCAGGCTGGCGCGGGACGCATAGCTTCGTCCGTCCATATAAGGGGATAAGGATCCACCTTTTCACCTACGCCTTCTTCCTCCTTTGTTCATCCATTTCCGCGCACTCGAGCTCCAGCGCCCAAGTCCGCACATCCCACCTCAACCTTCTCCAACTATGTCCGGAGCGGGAGGCAAGTGGATGGCCTCCTCCGTCACGGATGGGCACATCAAAAAGCTGCGGAAGGCCGGATACTTGTCCAAATGACATCGCAAGACCGGCTCCCCGACGAGGGCAGCTCATTCCCACCCCCAGCCCCATGAGAGGGTGGTGTTCCTCACCCACTTCCTCCGCGGACTAGGTTTTCCACTTCACCCATTTGTCCGGGGGCTCATGTTCTACTACGGCCTGGACTTCCACGATCTGGCCCCGAATTTCATCCTCAACATCTCGGCGTTCATCGTCAGGTGCGAGGCCTTCCTTCGATCCAGCCCCACTTCGCTTATGGCTGAAGACCTTCAATGTCAAGCCAAGGTAGTGGGCGGCCGCCAAGCGGAGTGCGGAGGTGCCATGGTTGGCAAGATGGCCAAAGTCCTATGGCTCGAGGGCTCCTTTGTGGAGACCATAAAGGTGGCAATCGGGTGGTTCTACATCACCGAGCCGCGGACTCTCAATGGGCGGCGGCCCCGAATTCGATCCGCTTCCCCACACGGCTCACGCCATGGAAAGAGACGGCCCGACGTGGGGTGATTCGAAGAGTTGTCCGGACTCCAAACTGCGTCCAAACCTGGCGGACAAGAATCTCAAGCTTGTCAATGTAGTCCAGGTTATGCTCATCCGCCGGGTCCTCCCATGCCAACAACGGGCCTTCAAATTATGGGAGTTCGATCCGGCACAACACCAAACTCTGAAAAGGCTCTTCGACACTACGTACGAAGATGCCTGGAAGGTGCTGTGCAAGGGCGCCGAGGTTCCCACATCCGCCACCAAGATCGCGGATTCAGCTCGCAGCGTCAAGCCAGCGAGGTAAGTTATTTTACCCTTTATGGGACTCTTTTTCATAGTTTGAGTTCATGCGGATCTAAAACTCCCTAACCTTTGACAGATCGGTGAAAGACGTCCCGGACAGATTAACCGTCCGCCCTTGCCGAAGACCCAGCGGACGCCCGATTGACGGGTCTGCTGGTTCCGGCACCTCACGTGGTGCCAGAGAAGAAGGCCACGGGAACTCGAAGGAGCTCCCGGCGCCAGGTGCTGTCGGACTCATCGTCCGACGACTCTGAGGCGGAATCCTCCCCTGAGGACGAGGAGGAGGAAAAGGAAGCCTCTCCCCCAGCGGGGGGAGAGAAGAAAAGGAAGGCCGCCCCGACTGGGGAGGCCGGAGGGTCCAAGAAAGGAAGGACCCTTCCTCCGGACTTCTCCACCAATGCCGACAACGACGAGGTGGAGTGGCCAACAAGGGCCAAGCCCCTAGCGAGATCGTAAGTGTCGGGACTCCGGAATAGCTCGTGACTTTTTATTTGTCGCATAGTGTCTTCTAACGCCGAATATAACCATGTAGCCCGCCCAAGGACGCAGCTCGCCGCTTGCCGAAGCGGCTCCTCGGATTCGCCGGATGTGAATAGCACTTCACTTCCGACCGCCTCCTCTCTCGTGACGCAGACGACACCGCGGTGGAGTCCCAAAAGGGCCCAGCCAGGAGGAGGTGGTCTCGGAGGCGCCGCAAGGCGACCTCCCGGACTCGGGCGCAAGGGGGCGAGACCCCGAGGGCTCTAAGTCCGCCCTGTGCCGGACTCCGCATCGAACCTTCAGTGGTTCCGGTTCGCAAGCGCCCTTCGTAAGAAGGGCAAGATTGCGACGCCGGTGAACTCCGTCCCATCCGGAGGCACCGGATAGCTTGCCGGAGGCGCTTAACGGCGCCCATCGACGAGGAGCACCGCATCGCTTATGAGTGTGGTGATCCGAAAGTTCATCGGCCAAGAGCGGGCTGATCGAAGCCTGCATACAGCCTTCTAACAGGCTTTGAGGTAAGTTTAGAATATGTAAAAATATTACCGCATAGACAGCAGAGCCCCGATGCTTAGTTCGTGTTCGGAAAGAAAAGTTGGACTGAGGATCTAAAAAGATATACGCAGGAGTCTAACATAAGTATGTCAATATGGGAATGCAGGCGGCGCTGCTGACCTCTGCCGCACTGACTGCGGAGGTCAATGCATTGAAGCAGAGCCTCGAGCGGTCCGAGAACGAGCTCGGCCTTGCCAAGAAGCAGCTCGAGGACAAGGAAGGTAAGTAATACCTTATTAAATAAACACCTTACAGAAAGGATTTGGTTGCAAAAATGACAGGACTAACGTGGGTATTGTAGGGGCCACGAACGAGGTGGCGAACCTGAAGGAAGCGGTGTCCGCGGCCGAAAGCAAAGCGCCGTGAGCGCACCGAGCGAGAGAAGCAGGAGGCGCGGTGGCGGAGGTGCGGCAAGAGCTCCAGCCTCGTGGAAAACACGAGAGTTTGGAGCGTGACTCAAGACTCGAGAGTCTGAGCTCGCCTCGGCTCTTGAGAGTGCCAAAGCCTCTAAGGCCGAAGCCCAAAAAGCCCTCCAAGAAATTGAATCATTAAAGAAGATAGCGGCGGGTAAGGCATTCTTTATGCAAAGCAAGCATGTGAAAGTGAATTACCATTACTTACCCGAATCCGGAGCTCTCCAGGAGCATTCACAGATCTGCCCCGTAGTGTGTCTGATGCTGCCCCGTTCTACCGCGCCAAGGAGGGGAGCTCGACGGAAAAGGTGTTCTGGTCTCAGTATGCTAAGGCCGGACATCTGGTGCCCCTGAGCGACCAGCTGAAGCAGCTAGTCGAGCTCCACAAGGTCGCCGAACAGGCCATGAAGGGCCTCATAATTCGGCTGTGGGCATTGGAAGCCATGCCTGGGAGCTACTTCGGGCTAGTGCGGCGGCTGGTGGACGCCTGTCCATGGATTGAAGTCATCAAGCGCTCCGTCTGCATTGAAGGTGCCCGTCAGGCCCTTGCCCATGCTAAAGTGCACTGGGGCAAGCTGGATGCGAGAAGCTTGTGACGACGGGCCACCAAGGGCAAGGAGCATCGCAAGTCCGAAATGTACTATGAGGACGCCTGAAGGGTGCCCGCCTTATAGCGGTGAATGCTCCAAAGATGTAATTTTGAATAGACTCGCATTTGTTATCCATGACGCTGAAAACTTGTTCATATGCGCTAAGCAACGCTTGAATTTAAAATATGACCTTACATCAGGCGGCCGCTTATCAAATTTGAGAGATGGCAAGTCGTTGGCTTCAGCCCCCATGCCACGAGTGCTGGGTGTTCGGGATAAACTTGAGCGCTCTTGTTCCCATTCTGGGTCCTTCGAGGAGGCGCCAACGAACGAACAAGGAAACCAGACTATAGTGCTTGAACACTCTCACTTAGCCATAGAATTCTATAATTTTAAATTTCGGCGAAGCCCCTAGTATTTGGAAGACCGAGTTCGGGGCGCTATCCACGCCTTTGGCCGGACAATGCCGACTCCTCGCCTAAGCGCATAAGTCTTTAGGGACCCAAAAACCTCTCGAACAGCGATCGCTCTCGCCCCATCATGACGGTCAGTTTTAGCTTTCTCCGAGGGTGCTCAACCCAGCTCAACCGGGCACAATCGCAGTGGTTATCCCAGCGCTACCTTAGCCGATATAACGGAACGTAAGGTACCAAAACATGGGAGGCGGCAAACCCAACTATTGACCCAAGACATGATTCGAGCCGATGCATATAATGCTATAAGTTCGGGTGACGACTTGTGAAAGTGTTCGGACTTATCACACCATATTTTTGGGGTACTTAAGCCCCTGGTGTATTGGCCGTACCAAAGTGTACGGGTGCAACATGTCATGAATGAACATATATATAAATAAAGAAAGGAATGCAATAATAGGCAAAAGCTATGTATTGTTTATTCAAAAAGGTACTGCAATGAAAGCAGAACGATACAAATAGTGCGATAAGCAAGGGATGGGACTATTTAACATGTGCCCCTCCAGGGGTAAGCTGCGGGATGGTATGTAAAACATGTATAATTCTCGTACTAGAGACCACCTGGACGCTCGACGTAGCTTTCGCTTCCCCGATCACAGCATCGTGAGTTCGCAATTTAGTGCCGACAGGGCTTCTGAAAACGGAGTCCTGAAAGTAAGAGAAAAGAAGAAAGAAAAAGAATGACACAATTGGGAGCCCCTGGTGTGGTTGAGCCGCATTCTGGGCGTGCCGTGGTCGTGCCCCTCCCCTTATGCCCATGGTATCTCCAGAGCGTAGTTATGTACGCGTAGTACTGGCTTCGCAATTTCGCGAGGGCTGGGGTTGGGGCCGGATTGCTACGCGTGCTCGGATCGTGCCAGGAGATCTTGTTGTAGGTTACTCCGAGCGCACTTGACGGTGTCCGGACGTTTAATAGCCGGACTCGAGAATTGCTGTGAGAGGCTGCTTTGCACCTCCGCCGCGAGGGCCGCCGTGTGCTCCTCCGTTCGGAGAGAGCGTTTGGTGTTTCCATTGACCGTGATTACTCCTCGAGGGCCTGTCATCTTGAGCTTGAGGTATGCGTAGTGCGGCACCGCATTGAACTTTGCAAATGCGGTCGCCCAAGCAAGGCGTGATAGCCGCCGCGAATGAGACTATGTTGAAGATTAACTCTTCGCTCGAAGTTATCCGAGGATCCAAGACCACTTCGAGTGTAATCGAGCCTGCATAATTGGCCTCTACACCTGGTATGACGCCTTTAAAGGTCGCCTTTGTGGGTTTAATCCTTGAGGGTCTATGCCCATTTTGCACACTCAGATCCCGATAGAGCAGGTTCAGGCTGCTACCGCCGTCCATCGTGACTCTAGTGAGGTGAAATCCGCCGATGATTGGGTCAAGAACCAATGCGCGAATCCGCCGTGGTGGATGCTAGTGGGTGGTCCTTCGATCAAAGGTGATCGGGCAGAGCACCATGGGTTGAACTTTGGGGCGACCGCTCCATCGCATATACGCCCCTTAGTGCACGCTTACGCTCCCTTTTGGGTATGTGGGTTGCGATATCATGTTCACCGTCCGCACTTGTGGGGGAAGCCCTTCGTCCTCTATTGTTCGGCGGCCGGGCTCCTCCTCGCCATCGCTATACAGCCCCTTGTCATTGAGTTCGCATTTAACTTGCTCGCTTGCTTGAAGACCCAACAATCCTGTTGGTGTGGTTGGCTGGTTTTCGGGGTGCCATGTATTTGGCACGAAGCGGTCGAGTATTCGTCCAGATTGACGGGCCTGAGTATTTCTTTTGAACGGCTTTTTCCGCTGACCGGTTTAGAGCCTCTGAATCCAGCATTGACTATCGTATCTTCGCCGTTATCGCCGTTAATGCAGCGCTTGTGCTTGTTGTGACGCGACCTGCCATTACCGTCCTTGGTATCCGAACTACCGTGGTTTTTGGTCAAGTTGTTGCTACGAGCTAGCTAGCTGTCCTCTCCCGCAAAAGCGGGTCATGAGTGTTGTGAGGATGCCATGGATTTCGCTTTTCCTGTCCTAGGTGCCGGAAAGCCACTCGTCATGGATGTTATGTTTGAAGGCTGCAAAGGCCTCTGATCCGGACAAATAACGATTTGATTTTTCTTGGTTAGGAACCGTGTCCGTAATTGTCCGGCCGATTCTTCCGCTGCTGAATTATGTGGCTGAGGTCATCGGCGTCTCGGTGGTCGCACATGTGTGCCTGGAAGTTTCAAGGAATGCGGCTTCGGATCCTCCCAACAACCAATTGATTCTCACAAGGCAGCTGTTAAGCCAATGCCGAGCTGGTCCTTTAAGCTTGAGTGGGAGGTATTTGATGGCGTGTAGATCATCACCAAGGGCCATGTGGATATGGAGGAGGTAGTCCTCGATCCAAACCGCAGGATCTGTTGTGCCATCGTATGATTCGATGTTTACGGGTTTGAAACCCTCGGGGATTTGATGATCCATCACTTCGTCTGTGAAGCATATGTTGGGGAACGTAGCAGAAATTCAAAATTTTCCTACGTGTCACCAAGATCTATCTTATGGAGAAACTAGCAACGAGGGAAGGAGAGTGCATCTACATACCCTTGTAGATCGTTAAGCGGAAGCGCTCATGTGAACGGGTTGAAGGAGTCGTACTGTCGTGATTCAAATCACCGGAGATCCTAGTGCCGAACGGACGGCACCTCCGCTGCTCAACACACGTACAGCCCGGTGACGTCTCCCATGCCTTGATCCAGCAATGAGAGAGGGAGAGGTTGAGGAAGACTCCATCCAACAGCAGCACAACGGCGTGGTGGTGGTGGAGGAGCGTGGCATCCCGCAGGCTTCGCCAAGCACCAAGGGAGAGGAGGAGGAGGAGAGGCAGGGCTGCACCAAGAGGGAGAGGTTCTCATGTGTTGGGCTGCCCAAAACCTCAAATATATATAGGGGGAAAGGGGGGCTGCGCCCCCTTTAGGGTTTCCCACCCCAAGGGGTGCGGCCAGCCCTAGATGGGACTTGGGGGGCGGCCAAGAGGGGGAGGAGTGCCTCCCAAGTCAAGTGGAGGCCCTCCCCTTAGGGTTTCCCCCTCCCATGCGCATGGGCATTGGGGGCTGGTTCCCTGGCCCATTATGGCTAGGGCGCCTCACAGCCCATGCTACTGTATTGGACGTGGTGGAACAATTTCCGGACCTCCGGACCCCTCCGAATCCTCCGAACCTTCAGAAGCTTCCTGTACAATACCGAAAAACCCGAACTTTTTCCTAACCCAACAACAACTTTCCATATATAAATCTTTACCTCCGGACCATTCCGAACTCCTCGTGACGTCCGGGATCTCATCCGGACTCGAACAACATTCGCAACCACATACAAGCTTCCTATATAACCCTAGCGCCACCGAACCTTATGTGTAGACCCTACGGGTTCGGGAGACATGCGACATGACCGAGACGTTCTCCGGTCAATAACCAACAGCGGATCTGGATACCCATGTTGGCTCCTACATGTTCCACGATGATCTCATCGGATGAACCACGATGTCAAGGACTCAATCGATCCCGTATACAATTCCCTTTGTCTAGCGGTATTGTACTTGCCCGAGATTCGATCGTCGGTATACCGATACCTTGTTCAATCTCGTTATCGGCAAGTCTCTTTACTCGTTCCGTAACACATCATCCCGTGATCAACCCCTTGGTCACATTGTGCACATTATGATGATGTCCTACCGAGTGGGCCAGAGATACCTCTCCGCTTACACGGAGTGACAAATCCCAGCCTTGATCCGTGTCAACCCAATGGTCACTTTCGGAGATACCAGTAGTGCACCTTTATAGTCACCCAGTTACGCCAGACGCTTGATACACCCAAAGCACTCCTACGGTATCCGGAATTGCACGATCTCATGGTCTAAGGAAGAGATACTTGACATTGGAAAAGCTTTAGCATACTGAACTACACGATCTTTGTGCTAGGCTTAGGATTGTTCTTGTCCATCACATCATTCTCCTAATGATGTGATCCGTTATCAATGACATCCAATGCCCATGGTCGGAAACCGTAACCATCTATTGATCAACGAGCTAGTCAACTAGAGGCTTACTAGGGACATGGTGTTGTCTATGTATCCACACATGTATTGCTGTTTCCGGTCAATACAATTATAGCATGAATAATAAACGATTATCATGAACAAGGAAATATAATAATAACTAATTTATTATTGCCTCTAGGGCATATTTCCAACAGTCTCCCACTTGCACTAGAGTCAATAATCTAGTTCACATCGCCATGTGATTAACACTGATAGGTCACATCGCCATGTGACCAACATCCAAAGAGTTTACTAGTGTCTTAAACTAGTTCACATCACCATGTGATTAAGTCTCAATGAGTTCTGGGGTTTGATCATGTTTTGCTTGTGAGAGAGGTTTTAGTCAACGGGTCTGAACCTTTCAGATCCGTGTGTACTTCGCAATTCTCTATGTCATATTGTAAATGTTGTTTTCATGCTCCAGTTGGAGCTATTCCAAATGGTTGCTCCACTATACGTATCCGGTTTGCTTCTCAGAGTCACTCGGATAGGTGTTAAAGCTTGCATCGACGTAACCCTTTACGCCGAACTCATTATCACCTCCATAATCGAGAAACATGTCCTTATTTACTCCAAGGACAATTTTGACCGCTGTCCAATGATCCCCATTCTGGATCATTCTTGTACCCCTTGACCGACTCATGGCAAGGCACACTTCCGTGCGGTACACAAGATAGCATACTATAGAGCCTACGTCTAAAGCATAGGGACGACCTTCGTCCTTTCTCTCTTTTCTGCCGTGGTCGAGCTTTAACTCTTAACTTCATACCTTACAACTCAGCAAGAACTCCTTCTTTGACTGATCCATCTTGAACACCTTCAAGATCATGTCAAGGTATGTGCTCATTTGAAAGTATTATTAAGCATTTTTGATCTATCCTTATAGATCTCGATGCTCAATGTTCAAATAGCTTAATCCAGGTTTTCTATTGAAAAACATCTTTCAAATAACCCTATATGCTTTCCAGAATTCTACATCATTTCGATCATCCATATGTCAACAACATATACTCATCGAAATTCTATAGTGCTCCCACTCACTTATTTGGAAATACAAGTTTCTCATAAACTTTGTATACACCCAAAATCTTTGATCATCTCATCAAAGCGCACATTCCAACTCCGAGATGCTTACTCCAGTCCTTAGAAAGGATCATTGGAGCCAGCAGATACCTTTTAGCATCCTTAGGATCGACAAAACTTTCTGATTGTATCACATACAACCTTTCCTTACGAAAACTGGTAAGGAAACTCATTTTGACATCCATCTGCCAGATTTCATAAATGCAGCTTATGCTAACATGATTCCGACGGACTTAAGCATCGCTACGGATGAGAAAATCTCATCGTAGTCAACTCCTTGAACTTGTGAAAAAACTCTTCACCACAAGTCGAGCTTCATAGACGGTGACATTACCGTCCACGTCCGTCTTCTTCTTAAAGATCCATTTATTTCAATGGCTTGCCGATCATCGGGCAAGTCCACCAAAGTCCATGCTTTGTTATGATACATGGATCCTATCTCGGATTTCATGGCTTCTAACCATTTGTCGGAATTTGGGCCCACCATCGCTTCTCCATAGCTCGAGGTTCATTGTTGCCTAGCAACATGACCTTCAAGACAGGATTGCTGTACCACTCGAGTAGTATGCATCCTTGTCACCCTCACGAGGTACGGTAGTGACTTGATCCAAACTTCATGATCACTATCATAAGCTTCTACTTCAATTGGTGTAGGTGCCACGGAACAACTTCCCGTGCCTCGCTACACACTAGTTGAAGTGACGGTTCAATAACCTCATCAAGTCTCCACCATCCTCCCACTCAACTTTTCGAGACGAACTTTTCCTCGAGAAAGGACCCGATTCAAGAAACAATCCCTATTGCTTTCGGATCTGAATTAGGAGGTATACCCAACTGTTTTGGGTGTCCTATGAAGATGCATTTTATCCGCTTTGGGTTCGAGCTTATCAACCTGAAACTTTTTCACATAAGCGTCATAGCCCCAAACCTTTAAGAAATGACAGCTTAGGTTTCTCTAAACCATAGTTCATACGGTGTCATCTCAACGGAATTACGTGGTGCCCTATTAAAGTGAATGTGGTTGTCTCTAATGCCTAACCCATAAACGATAGTGGTAATTGGATAAGAGACATCATGGTACGCACCATATCCAATAGGGTGCAACTATGACGTTCGGACACACCATCACACTATGGTGTTCCAGCGGTATTAATTGTGAAACAATTTGCACAATGTCTTAATTGTGTGCCAAAACTCAGAACTCAGATACTTATCTCTATGATCATATCATAGACATTTTATCCTCTTGTCACAATGATCTTAAACTTCACTCTGAAATTACTTGAACCATTCAACAATTCAGACTTGTGTTTCATCAAGTAAATATACTCAACATATACTCGAATCATCTGTGAAGTCGAACATAATGATATTCATCGCATGCCTCAAAGACTCATTGGACTGCACACATCAAAATGTGTTACTTCCAACAAGTTGCTACCTTGTTCCATCTTCTTTGAAACCGAGGCTTTTCACCATCTTGCCCATGTGGTATGTTTTGCATATCTCAAGTGATTCAAAATCAAGTGAGTCTAAACGATCCATCTGCATGGAGTTTCTTCATGCATATACACCAATAGACATGGTTTGCATGTCTCAAACTTTTCAAAAACGAGTGAGTCCAAAGATCCATCAACATGGAGCTTCTTCATGCTTTTACACCAATATGACTTACATAGCAATTGCCACAAGTAAGTGGTACTATCATTACTATCTTATACATTTGGCATGAAAATGTGTATCACTACGATCGAGATTCAATAAACCATTTTTTAGGTGCAAGACCATCAAGGTATTATTCAAATAAATAGAGTAACCATTATTCTCCTTAAATGAATAACCGTATGCGATAGACATAATCCAATCATGTCTATGCTCAACGCAAACACCAAATGATAATTATTCGGTTTAATACTAATCTTGATGGTAGAGGGAGCGTATGATGTTTGATCAAATCAAACTTGGAAACAATTCCAACACATATCGTCACTCACCTTTAGCTAGTCTCCTTTTATTCCGTAGCTTTTATTTTGAGTTACTAACATTTAGCAACCGAACCGGTATCTAATACCCTGGTGCTACTAGGAGTACTAGTAAAGTACACATTAACATAATGTATATCCAATATACTTCTATCGACCTTGCCAGCCTTCTCATCTACCAAGTATCTAGGGTAATTCTGCTCCAAAGGCTGTTCCCTTATTACGAAGCACTTAGTCTCGGGTTTGGGTTCAACCTTGGGTTTCTTCACGAGCAGCAGAACTGATTTGCCGCTTCATGAAGTATCCCTTGTTGCCCTTGCCCTTCTTGGATTTAGTGGTTTTACCAACCATCAACAATTGATGCTCCTACTTGATTTCTACTTTCGCGATGTCAAACATCGTGAATACCTCAAGGATCATCATATCTATCCTGATATGTTATAGTTCATCACGAAGCTCTAGCAGCTTAGTGGCAATGACTTTGGAGAAACATCACTATCTCATCTGGAAGATTAACTCCCACTCGATTCAAGTGATTGTTGTACCCAGACAATCTGAGTACAAGCTCAACGATTGAGCTTTTCTCCCTTAGTTTGTAGGCTAAGAAAATCGTCGGAGGTCTCATACCTCTTGACGTGGGCACGAGCCTGAAATCCTAATTTCAGCCCTCGAAACATCTCATATGTTCCGCGACATTTCGAAAAACATCTTTCATGCCTCAACTCTAAACCGTTTAACTGAACTATCACGTAGTCATCAAAACGTGTATGTCCGATGTTCGCAACATCCACAAACGACGTTTGGGGTTCAGCACACTGAGCGGTGCATTAAGGACATAAGCTTTCTCGTCCGCATAATCGCTCTTTCAACTTTCAACTATATTTTCTCTAGGAACATATCTAAACAAAGGAACTAAAGCGCGAGCTTTACGACATAATTTGCAAAAGGTCTTTTGACTATGTTCAGGATAATTAAGTTCATCTTATGAACTCCCACTCGATAGACATCCCTCTGGTTATCTAAGTGATTACATGATCCGAATCAACTAGGCCATGTCCGATCAACACGTGAGACGGACTAGTCATCATCGGTGAACATCTTCATGTTGATCGTATCTACCATACGACTCATGCTCGACCTTTCGGTCTCCGTGTTCCGAGGCCATGTCTTTACATGCTAGGCTCGTCAAGTTAACCCTAAGTGTTTCTGCGTGTGTAAATCTTGCTTACACCGTTGTATGTGAACGTAAGAATCCATCACACCCGATTAACACGTGGTGCTTAGAAGCGACGAACTGTAGCAACGGTGCACGCTTAGGGAGAACACTTCTTGAAATTTGTGTAGGGATCATCTTATTTACTACCGTCGTTCTAAGTAAACAAGATGCATAAACATAATAAACATCACATGCAATTATATAGTAGTGACATGATATGGCCAATATCATATTGCTCCTTTGATCTCCATCTTGAGGGCTCCATGATCATCATTGTCACCGCATGACACCATGATCTCCATCATCATGATCTCCATCATCGTGTCTCCATGAAGTTGTCTCGCCAACTTATTACTTCTACTACTATGGCTACCGTTAGCAATAAAGTAAAGTAATTACATGGCGTTGTTCAATGACACGCAGGTCATACAATAAATAAAGACAACTCCTATGGCTCCTGCCGTTGTCATATTCATCGACATGCAAGTCGTGAATCCTATTACAAGAACATGATCAATCTCATACATCACATATCATTCATCACATTCTTCTTGGCCATATCACATCACATAGCATACCCTGCAAAAACAAGTTAGACGTCCTCTAATTGTTGTTTGCATGTTTTACGTGGCTGCTTTGGGTTTCTAGCAAGAACGTTTCCTACCTACGCAAAACCACAACGTGATATGCCAATTGCTATTTACCCTTCATAAGGACCCTTTTCATCGAATCTGTTCCGACTAAAGTGGGAGAGACTGGCACCCGCTAGCCACCTTATGCACCAAGTGCATGTCGGTCAGTGGAACTTGCCTCACGTGAAGAGTGTAAGGTCGGTCCGGGCGCTTCATCCCACAATACCGTCGAAACAAGATTGGACTAGTAACGGTAAGCATATTGAACAACATCAACGCCCACAACTACTTTGTGTTCTACTCGTGCAAAGAATCTACGCAATAGACCTAGCTCATGATGCCATTTGTTGGGGAGCGAAAGCAGAAATTCAAAATTTTCCTCGTGTCACCAAGATCTATCTATGGAGAAACTAGCAACGAGGGAAGGAGAGTGCATATACATACCCTTGTAGATCGTTAAGCGGAAGCGTTCATGTGAACGGGGTTGAAGGAGTCGTACTGTCGTGATTCAAATCACCGGAGATCCTAGTGCCAAACGGACGGCACCTCCGCTTCAACACACGTACAGCCCGTGACGTCTCCCATGCCTTGATCCAGCAAGGAGAGAGGAGAGGTTGAGGAAGACTCCATCCAACAGCAGCACAACGGCGTGGTGGTGGTGGAGGAGCGTGGCAATCCCGCAAGGCTTCGCCAAGCACCAAGGGAGAGGAGGAGGAGGAGAGGCAGGGCTGCACCAAGAGGGAGAGGTTCTCATGTGTTGGGCTGCCCAAAACCTCAAATATATATAGGGGGAAAGGGGGGCTGCGCCCCCTTTAGGGTTTCCCACCCCAAGGGGTGCGGCCAGCCCTAGATGGGACTTGGGGGGCGGCCAAGAGGGGGAGGAGTGCCTCCCAAGTCAAGTGGAGGCCCTCCCCCTTAGGGTTTCCCCCCTCCCATGCGCATGGGCCTTGGGGGCTGGTTCCTTGGCCCATTATGGCTAGGGCGCCCCCACAGCCCATGCTACTGTATTGGACGTGGTGGAACAATTTCCGGACCTCCGGACCCCTCCGAATCCTCCGAACCTTCCGAAGCTTCCGGTACAATACCGAAAAAACCCGAACTTTTCCTAACCCAACAACAACTTTCCATATATAAATCTTTACCTCCGGACCATTCCGAACTCCTCGTGACGTCCGGATCTCATCCGGACTCGAACAACATTCGGTAACCACATACAAGCTTCCTATATAACCCTAGCGTCACGAACCTTATGTGTAGACCCTACGGGTTCGGAGACATGCGATATGACCGAGACGTTCTCCGGTCAATAACCAACAGCGGATCTGGATACCCATGTTGGCTCCTACATGTTCCACGATGATCTCATCGGATGAACCACGATGTCAAGGACTCAATCGATCCCGTATACAATTCCCTTTGTCTAGCGGTATTGTACTTGCCCGAGATTCGATCGTCGGTATACCGATACCTTGTTCAATCTCGTTACCGGCAAGTCTCTTTACTCGCTCCGTAACACATCATCCCGTGATCAACCCCTTGGTCACATTGTGCACATTATGATGATGTCCTACCGAGTGGGCCCAGAGATACCTCTCCGCTTACACGGAGTGACAAATCCCGCCTTGATCCGTGTCAACCCAATGGTCACTTTCGAGATACCAGTAGTGCACCTTTATAGTCACCCGATTCGTTGTGACATTTGATACACCCAAAGCACTCCTACGGTATCCGGGAATTGCACGATCTCATGGTCTAAGGAAGAGATACTTGACATTGGAAAAGCTTTAGCATACGAACTACACGATCTTTGTGCTAGGCTTAGGATTGGGTCTTGTCCATCACATCATTCTCCTAATGATGTGATCCCGTTATCAATGACATCCAATGTCCATGGTTAGGAAACCGTAACCATCTATTGATCAACGAGCTAGTCAACTAGAGGCTTACTAGGGACATGGTGTTGTCTATGTATCCACACATGTATTGCTGTTTCCGGTCAATACAATTATAGCATGAATAATAAACGATTATCATGAACAAGGAAATATAATAATAACTAATTTATTATTGCCTCTAGGGCATATTTCCAACAGCATAGTGGGTGTGCGGCGCCTCTGTATTGAGCTATATCACGACGCAGCTCAAATGAGCTTTGTCTACTGTGTTCAGCCCGGCCGGAATTGTTGTATCCGGCGTGACGGTTATCGTCGCGTGTCGTGGGGCGCCCACGCGATCCGTAGATTGATCTTGTTTGCCATGCCTTGTCCTCCAATATGTCTTGCAGGTCTGGCGCTTTTCCCCGTGCCTTGGTACTTTTCGAGCGACGCCGGGGTGCGGCTTGAATGGAGGGTCTAGAGGCCTCTCTGTCGCGACCACGGGGTGGCCGGTCGGCCGCATCATGTGCTGGTGATGTAGGTTTGGGTGCTGCGTCTCTAATTGGGGTAGCAGCCTGCATTTTGGGTATCTCTTGGAGGGGCGTTCGAGTTCGTACTCTTCGGCTGCAAGGACTTCAGTCCATCTGTCAGCTAGCAAGTCTTGGTCAGCTCTAAGCTGCTGCTGCTTTTTCTTGAGGCTGCTTGCCGTGGCCATAAGCCTGCATTTGAAACGCTCCTGTTTGGCGGGATCCTCAGGCACGACAAATTCATCGTCGTCGAGGCTTGCCTCATCTTGAGGGGAGGCATATAATTATCGCCCTCCACCTCCCCATGCCCGCTCTATCATGAGGGCTGGCTTCTCCCTCCTCCCGTGCTGAATCCTGCTGGAGGGGGTTGTCTTCGGCACTGTCTGGGGTGTTATTATCTCCCGTGCCGGAATCACCATTTTTGCTGTGGCGGGATTTAGAGCGGCGCCGCTGACGCCGGCGCTTGGGCTGTTTCTTGGAAGGGTCATCCTCCGTTGTTCCATCGCCGTTCCCATCTTTTGGGATGTCCACCATGTATATGTCGTATGATGAGGTGGCCTTCCAGTGCCCTGTAGGCGCTGGTTCTTGGTCGTCTCCAGCATCGTCGTCCATACCGTCGATGTCTTCGGAGTCGAAGTCGAGCATGTCGGTTAAAGCATCGACAGTGGCTACAAAGTGGGTGGTGGGTGGGCGTTGAATTTCTTCGTTGTCCGCCTCCCAACCTTCCTGACCGTAGTCCGGCCAGGGCTCTCCTGATAAAGAGAGAGACTTTAGTGAATTCAGGATGTCGCCAAAGGGAGAGTGTTGAAAGATGTCCGCGGCAGTGAACTCCATGACCGGCGCCCAATCGGATTCGATTGGCCGAGGCGCGGGAGGTTCGGAGTCCGGCACCTTGGAGTCACGGTCTTCGCAAAGGACGGGGATGGAGTTCGGCTCGATCGCCGTAGAGATCGTAGCCCCCGAGGCGGTGTCCAACCACCCGTCCTCGATCGGCGGAGTCGACTCCGAGCTAAGGGTCGGAGCGGACGCTGGTGCGGCCTCCAGGGCACTGTTCGGCGGTAGAGCTGGATCGTGCCCATCGAGACAGTGCGGCGCGCTTGGCTGTGGCTCGAATCCGTCGAAGATCGAGTCTCCGCGGATGTCGGCCGTGTAGTTCAAACTCCCAAATCTGACCTGATGGCTAGGGGCGTAGCTTTCGATCTGCTCCAGATGGCCAAGTGAATTGGCCCGCAGTGCAAAGCCGCCGAACACGAAGATCTGTCCGGGGAGAAAAGTCTCACCCTGGACCGCATCGTTGTTGATGATTGAAGGAGCCATCGGGCCTAAAGATGACGACACAGAGGAACTCTCAATGAAAGCACCAATGTCGGTGTCAAAACCGGCCGATCTCGGTAGGGGTCCCGAATCTGTGCGTCTAGGCGGATGGTAACAGGAGACAAGGGACGCGATGTTTTTACCTGAGTTCGGCCCTCTCGATGGAGGTAAAACCCTACTCCCGCTTGATTAATATTGATGATATGGGTAGTACAAGAGTGGATCTACCACGAGATCAAAGAGGCTAAACCCTAGAAGCTAGCCTATGGTATGATTGTTGTTCGTCCTACGGACTAAAACCCTCCGGTTTATATAGACACCGGATAGGGTTAGGGTTACACAGAGTCGGTTACAATGGTAGGAGATCTACATATCCGTATCGCCAAGCTTGCCTTCCACGCCAAGGAAAGTCCCATCCGGACACGGGACGAAGTCTTCAATCTTATATCTTCGTAGTCCAGGAGTCCGGCCAACGGTGATAGTTCGGCTATCCGGACAACCCCTAATCCAGGACTCCCTCAATACCTTTGTGCAACGGCAAGGTAACTGATTTTTGGGCATGGCATGAAGACAGCCACGGCATTTTAAGTGTACGTTCTGCGTACCGTGTGATATTACCTACAAAGCTCGGTGAGGAGGCTTGGTTACATGAAGATGATGGATCTGATGTGTAGAACGAGAGCAATAAGTAGGGTACTATACGGCATATTCAGGTACCGTCAAAACTGAGGATGTGTTTGTTTGGCGTCTAGCTAGACAATCCATGCTCACTGGTGAGCTACTAAAACACCAAAACATGGCTCCAGAGGATACATGTACTCTTTGTGGGGCAAAGGGATTGTTGGAAATGTGCCCTAGAGTCAGTCATATTGTATTATTATATATTCATTTTCATAATTAAGAGTTTATATTCTATGTTATAACTGCTATGATCTTGGAATATGCGATTCAGTGGAAAACTTGTATGTGTGTGTGGAATGGTAAACGGTAAAATAAGATTCCTAGTCTCGCATCAAAGACTAGCTCAAGTGTTGTTGGTGATCATGTTTTTCGGATCTTAGAACATCGTTAAGAGTAACGGTAGTTTTAAAACAACAATGAGAGTATGACGTTAGAAGAACAATCATATTAATTTGACCCAAACTTGTTTATTATACTTTGAGATACTATCATTTCAAGTCAATAGTTATTGTTGGGGAACACAGTAATTTCAAAAAAAATTCCTACGCACACGCAAGATCCATCTAGGTGATGCATAGCAACGAGAGGGGAGAGTGTTGTCTACGTACCCTCGTAGATCGAAAGCGGAAGCGTTATGACAACACCGTTGATGTAGTCGAACATCTTCGCGATCCAACCGATCCAAGTACCGAACGCACGGCACCTCCGCGATCTGCACATGTTCAGCTCGGTGACGTCCCTCGAACTCTTGATCCAGTTGAGGCCGATGGAGAGTTTCGTCGGCACGACGGCGTGGTGACGGTGATGATGAAGTTGAAGGAAATATGCCCTAGAGGCAATAATAAAGTTATTATTTATTTCCTTATATCATGATAAATGTTTATTATTCATGCTAGAATTGTATTAACCGGAAACATAATACATGTGTGAATACATAGACAAACAAAGTGTCACTAGTATGCTTCTACTTGACTAGCTCGTTAATCGAAGATGGTTATGTTTCCTAACCATAGACATGAGTTGTCATTTGATTAACGGGATCACATCATTAGGAGAATGATGTGATTGACTTGACCCATTCCGTTAGCTTAGCACTTGATCGTTGAGTATGTTGCTATTGCTTTCTTCATGACTTACACATGGTCCTATGACTATGAGATTATGCAACTCCCATTTACTGGAGGAACACTTTGTGTGCTACCAAACGTCACAACGTAGCTGGGTGATTATGAAGGTGCTCTACAGGTGTCTCCGAAGGTACTTGTTGGGTTGGCGTATTTCGAGACTAGGATTTGTCACTCCGATTGTCGGAGAGGTATCTCTGGGCCCACTCGGTAATGCACATCACTATAAGCCTTGCAAGCATTGTAACTAATGAGTTAGTTGCGAGATGATGTATTACGGAACGAGTAAAGAGACTTGCCGGTAACGAGATTGAACTAGGTATTGAGATACCGACGATCGAATCTCCGGCAAGTAACATACCGATGACAAAGGGAACAACGCTATTGGTTATTGACTGGAGACGTGTCTCGGTCATGTCTACATAGTTCTCAAACCCATTGGGTCCGCACGCTTAAAGTTCGATGATGAATGTATTATGAGTTTATGTGATTTGATGTATCAAAGGTAGTTCGGAGTCCCGTATGAGATCGGGGACATGACGAGGAGTCTCGAAATGGTCGAGACGTAAAGATCGATATATTGGACGACTATATTCGGACTTCGAAAAGGTTCCGAGTGATTCGGGTATTTTTCGGAGTACCGGGGAGTTACGGGAATACGGGGGAAGAAGTATATGGGCCTTATTGGGCTTTAGGGGAGAGGGAGAGGCAGCCCCCCCCCCCTTGACTAGTCCGAATTGGACTAGGGGGAGGGGCGGCGCCACCTCCTTCCTTCTCTTCTCTCTTCCCTTTCCTTGACTCCTACTCCTACTACTTGGAAGGGGGGAATCCTACTCCCGGTGGGAGTAGGATTCCTCCAGGGCGCGCCATAGGGGCCGGCCCTCTCCCTCCTCCTCCACTCCTTTATATACATGGCCAGGGGGCACCCCATAGACACAACAATTGATTGTTTGATCTTTTAGCCGTGTGCGGTGCCCCCCTCCACCATAGTCCACCTTGATAATACTGTAGCGGTGCTTAGGCGAAGCCCTGCGTCGGTAGAACATCATCATCGTCACCACGCCATCGTCTTGTGAAACTCTCCCTCAACACTCGGCTGGATCGGAGTTCGAGGGACGTCATCGGGCTGAGCGTGTGCTGAACTTCGGAGGTGCCGTGCGTTCGGTACTTGATCGGTCGGATCGTGAAGGCGTCGACTACATCAACAGCGTTGTGCTAACTTCCTCTTTCGGTCTCACGAGTGCGTGGACAACACTCTCCCTCTCGTTGCTATGCATCACCATGATTTTGCGTGTGCGTAGGAATTTTTTGAAATTACTACGTTCCCCAACAGTGGCATCCGAGCCAGGTTTTATGCGTTGATGTTATATGCACGAGTAGAACACAAGTGAGTTGTGGGCGATATAAGTCATACTGCTTACAAGCATGCCATACTTTGGTTCGGCGGTATTGTTGGATGAAGCGGCCCGGACCGACATTACGCGTACGCTTACGCGAGACTGGTTCTACTGACGTGCTTTTCACACAGGTGGCTGGTGGGTGTCAGTTTCTCCAACCTTAGTTGAATCGAGTGTGGCTACGCCCGGTCCTTGCGAAGGTTAAAACGGCACCAACTTGATAAACTATCGTTGTGGTTTCGATGCGTAGGTAAGAACGGTTCTTGCTAAGACCATAGCAGCCACGTAAAACTTGCAACAACAAAGTAGAGGACGTCTAACTTGTTTTTGCAGGGCATGTTGTGATGTGATATGGTCAAGACATGATGCTGAATTTTATTGTATGAGATGATCATATTTTTTAACCGAGTTATCGGCAACTGGCAGGAGCCATATGGTTGTCGCTTTATTGTATGGAATGCAATCGTCCTGTAATGCTTTACTTTATCACTAAGCGGTAGCGATAGTCGTAGAAGCATAAGATTGGCGAGACGACAATGATGCTACGATGGAGATCAAGGTGTCGCGCCGGTGACGGTGGTGATCATGACGGTGCTTCGGAGATGGAGACCACAAGCACAAGATGATGATGGCCATATCATATCACTTATATTGATTGCATGTGATGTTTATCTTTTATGCATCTTATCTTGATTTGATTGACGGCAGCATTATAAGATGATCACTCACTAAATTTCAAGATAAAAGTGTTCTCCCTGAGTATGTACCGTTGCCAAAGTTCGTCGTGCCCAGACACCACGTGATGATCGGGTGTGATAAGCTCTACGTCCATCTACAACGGGTGCAGGCCTGTTTTGCACACGCAGAATACTCGGGTTAAACTTGACGAGCCTAGCATATAACAGATATGGCCTCGGAACACTGAGACCGAAAGGTCGAGCGTGAACCATATAGTAGATATGATCAACATAGTGATGTTCACCATTGAAAACTACTCCATTTCACGTGATGATCGGTTATGGTTTAGTTGATTTGGATCACGTGATCACTTAGAAGATTAGAGGGATGTCTTTCTAAGTGGGAGTTCTTACGTAATTTGATTAATTGAACTTTAATTTATCATGAACTTAGTCCTGGTAGTATTAGCATATCTATGTTGTAGATCAATAGCTCACGATGTTGCTCCCCGTTTATGTTTTATATGTGTTCCTAGAGAAAACTAAGTTGAAAGATAATAGTAGCAATGATGCGGATTGAATCCGTGATCCGAGGTTTATCCTCATTGCTGCCTGAAAGAATTATGTCCTTGATGCACCGCTAGGTGACAGACCTATTGCAGGAGCGGATCACGGGCGTTATGAATGTTTGGCTAGCTCAATATGATGACTACTTGATAGTTTAGTGCACCATGCTTAAACGGCTTAGATCGGGACTTCAAAGGCGTTTTGAACGCCATGGACCATATGAGATGTTCCAGAGTTGAAGTTAATATTTCAAGCAAATACCCGAGTTGAGAGATATGAAGTCTCCAACAAGTTCTATAGCTAAAAGATGGAGGAGAATAGCTCAAGCAGTGAGCATATGCACAGATTGTCTGGGTACTACAATCGCTTGAATCAAGTGGGAGTTAATCTTCCATATAAGATAGTGATTGACAGAATTCTCTAGTCACCATCACCAAGTTAGTAGAACTTCGTGATGAACTAAAGTATGCAAGGGATAACGTAAACGATTCCCGAGCTTTTCATGATGATGAAATCAGAAATCAAGAAAGAGCATCAAGTGTTGATGATTAACAAGACCACTAGTTTCAAGAAAAGGGCAAAGGGAAAGAAAGGGAACTTCATGTAGAACGGCAAGCAAGTTGCTGCTCAAGTGAAGAAGCCCAAGTCTGGACCCAAGCCTGAGACTAAGTGCTTCTACTGCAAAGGGACTGGTCACTGGAAGCGGAACTGCCCCAAGTATTTGGTGGATAAGAAGGATGGCAAAGTGAACAAAGCTATATTTGATATACATGTTATTGATGTGTACTTTACTAGTGTTTATAGCAACCCCTTGGTATTTGATACTGGTTCAGTTGCTAAGAGTAGTAACTCGAAACGGGAGTTGCAGAATGAACAGAGACTAGTTAAGGGTGAAGTGACAATGTGTATTGGAAGTGGTTCCAAGATTGATATGATCATCATCGCACACTCCCTATACTTTCGGGATTAGTGTTGAACCTAAAATAAATGTTATTTAGTGTTTGCGTTGAGCATGAATATGATTGGATCATGTTTATTGCAATACGGTTATTCATGTAAGTTAGAGAATAATTGTTATTTTGTTTACATGAATAAAACCTTCTATGGTCATACACCCAATGAAAATGGTTTGTTGGATCTCGATCGTGGTGATACACATTTTCATAATATTGAAGCCAAAAGATGCAAACTTAATAATGATAGTGCAACTTATTTGTGGCACTACCGTTTATGTCATATTGGTGTAAAGCGCATGAAAAAACTCCATGCTGATGGACTTTTGGAATCACTTGATTATGAATCACTTGATGCTTGCGAACCATGCCTCATGGGCAAGATGATTAAGACTCCGTTCTCCGGAACAATGGAGCGAGCAACTGACTTATTGGAAATAATATATACTGATGTATGCGGTCTGATGAGTGTTAAGGCTCACGGCAAGTATCGTTATTTTCTGACCTTCACAGATGATTTGAGCAGATATGGGTATATCTACTTGATGAAACACAAGTCTAAAACATTTGAAAAGTTCAAAGAATTTCAGAGTGAAGTGGAGAATTATCGTAACATGAAAAATAAAAGTTTCTACGATATGATCGCAGAGGTAAAATATTTCAGTTACGAGTTTGGCCTTCAGTTAAAACAATGTGAAATAGTTTCACTACTCTGGCCACCTGGAACACCACAGTGTAATGGTGTGTCCGAACGTCATAACCGTACTTTATTAGATATGGTGCAATCTATGATGTCTCTTACCGATTTACCACTATCGTTTTAGGGTTATGCATTAGAGACAGCTGCATTCACGTTAAATAGGGCACCATCTAAATCCGTTGAGACGACACCATATGAACTATGGTTTGGCAAGAAACCTAAGTTGTCGTTTCTTAAAGTTTGGGGTTGCAATGCTTATGTGAAAATTTTCATCCTGATAAGCTCAAACCCAAATCGGAAAAGTGCATCTTCATAGGATACCCAAAAGACGCTGTTGGGTACACCTTCTATCACAGATCCGAAGGCAAGATATTCGTTGCTGAGAATGGATCCTTTCTAGAGAAGGAGTTTCTCTCGAAAGAAGTGAGTGGGAGGAAAGTAGAACTTGATGAGGTAACTACACCTGCTCCCTTATTGGAAAGTAGTTCATCACGAAAATCTGTTCTGTGACTACTACACCAATTAGTGAGGAAGCTAATGATGATGATCATGTAACTTGGATCAAGTTACTACCGAACCTCGTAGGTAAACGAGTGAGATCCGCACAGTGATGCGGTAATCCTGTTCGGAGGTCATGTTACTTGACCATGACGAACCTCGAACTATGAGGAAGAGATGATGAGCCCAGATTCACGAAATGGCTTGAGGCCATGAAATCTGAGATGAGATCCATGTATGAGAACAAAGTATGGACTTTGATTGACTTGCCCAATGATCGGCAAGCCATTGAGATTAAATGGATCTTCAAGAGGAAGGCGGACGACGATAGTAATGTTACTATCTACAAAGCTAGAATTGTTGCAAAAGGTTTTCGACAAGTTCAAGGTGTTGACTATGATGAGAGTTTCTCACTCGTATCTATGCTTAATTCTGTCCGAATCATGTTAGCAATTGCGCATTTTATGAAATCGGCAAATGGATAAACAAAACTGCATTCCTTAATGGATTTATAAAAGAAGAGTTGTATATGATGCAACCAGAAGGTTTTGTCAATCCTAAAGGTGCTAACAAAATATGCAAGCTCCAATGATCCATCTATGGACTGGTGCAAGCATCTCGGGAGTTGGAATATACACTTTGATAAGTTGATCAAAGGATATAGTTTTATCTGAGACTTGCGGTGAAGCCTGTATTTACAAGAAAGTGAGTGGGAGCACTACAACATTTCGATAAGTATATGTGAATGACATATTGTTGATCGGAAATAATGTAGAATTATTCGCAAAGCATAAAGGAGTGTTTGAAAGGAGTTTTTCAAAGAAAGACCTCGGTGAAACTGCTTACATATTGAGCATCAAGATCTATAGAGATAGATCAAGACGCTTGATAAGTTTTTCAATGAGTACATACCTTGACAAGATTTTGAAGTAGTTCAAAATGGAACAGTCAAAGAAAGAGTTCTTGCCTGTGTTACAAGGTGTGAAATTGAGTAAGACTCAAAGCCCGACCACGGCAGAAGATAGAAAGAGAATGAAAGTCATTCCCTATGCCTCAGCCATAGGTTCTATAAAGTATGCCATGCTGTGTACCAGATCTATTGCATACCCTACCACTGAGTTTGGCAAGGGAGTACAATAGTGATCTAGGAGTAGATCACTGGACAGCGGTCAAAATTATCCTTAGTGGAATAAGGATATGTTTCTCGATTATGGAAGTGACAAAAGGTTCACCGTAAAGGGTTACGTCAATGCAAGTTCTGACACTAATCTAGATGACTCTAAGTCTCGGTCTAGATACATATTGAAAGTGGGAACAATTAGCTAGAGTAGCTCCGTGCAGAGCATTGTAGACATAGAAATTTGCAAAATACTTATGGATCTGAATCTGACAGACCCGTTGACTAAAATTATCTCACAAGCAAAACATGATCACACCTTAGTACTCTTTGGGTGTTAATCCCATAGCGATGTGAACTAGATTACTGACTCTAGTAAACCCTTTGGGTGTTGGTCACATGTCGATGTGAACTATGGGTGTTAACCACATAAAGATGTGAACTATTGATGTTAAATCACATGGCGATGTGAACTACATTATTGACTCTAGTGCAAGTGGGAGACTGAAGGAAATATGCCCTAGAGGCAATAATAAATTTATTATTTATTTCCTTATATCATGATAAATGTTTATTATTCATGCTAAAATTGTATTAACAGGAAACATAATACATGTGTGAATACATAGACAAATAGAGTGTCACTAGTATGCCTCTACTTGACTAGCTCGTTAATCAAAGATGGTTATGTTTCCTAACCATAGACATGAGTTGTCATTTGATTAACGGGATCACATCATTAGGAGAATGATGTGATTGACTTGACCCATTCTCATTAGCTTAGCACTTGATCGTTTAGTATGTTGCTATTGCTTTCTTCATGACTTATACATGGTCCTATGACTATGAGATTATGCAACTCCGTTTACGGAGGAACACTTTGTGTGCTACCAAACGTCTGGCAACGTAACTAGGTGATTATAAAGGTGCTCTCTGGTGTCTCCGAAGGTACTTGTTGGGTTGGCGTATTTGAGATTAGGATTTGTCACTCCGATTGTCGGAGAGGTATCTCTGGGCCCTCTCGGTAATGCACATCACTATAAGCCTTGCAAGCATTGTAACTAATGAGTTAGTTGCGGGATGATGTATTACGAGCGAGTAAAGAGACTTGCCGATAGCGAGATTGAACTAGGTATTGAGATACCGACGATCGAATCTCGGGCAAGTAACATACCGATGACAAAGGAACAACGTATGTTGTTATGCGGTCTGACAGATAAAGATCTTCGTAGAATATGTGGGAGCCAATATGAGCATCCAGGTTCCGCTATTGGTTATTGACCGGAGACGTGTCTCGGTCATGTCTACATAGTTCTCAAACCCGTAGGGTCCGCACGCTTAAACTTCGATGACGAATGTATTATGAGTTTATGTGATTTGATGTATCGAAGGTAGTTCGGAGTCCCGGATGAGATCGGGGACATGACGAGTAGTATCGAAATGGTCGAGAGTAAAGATCGATATATTGGACGACTATATTCAGACTTCGGAAAGGTTCCGAGTGATTCGGGTATTTTTCGGAGTACCGGGGAGTTATGGGAATACGGGGGGAAAAGTATATGGGCCTTATTAGGCTTTAGGGGAGAGGGAGAGGCAGCCCCCCCCCATTGACTAGTCCGAATTGGACTAGGGGGAGGGGCGGCGCCCCTCCTTCCTTCTCTTCCCTCTTCCCTTTCCTTGACTCCTACTCCTACTACTTGGAAGGGGGGGAATCCTACTCCCGGTGGGAGTAGGATTCCTCCAGTATGCCATATAGGGGCCGCCCTCTCCCCCTCCTCCACTCCTTTATATCGTGGCGAGGGCACCCCATAGACACAACAATTGATCGCTTGATCTTTTAGCCGTGTCGGTGCCCCCTCCACCATAGTCCACCTCGATAATCAGAAGCGGTGCTTAGGCGTAGCCTGCGTCGATAGAACATCATCATCGTCACCACGCCGCCTTGTGACGAAACTCTCCTCAACACTCGGCTGGATCGGAGTTCGAGGGACGTCATCGGGCTGAGCGTGTGCTGAACTCGGAGGTGTCGTGCGTTCAAGTACTTGATCGGTCGGATCGTGAAGACGTCGACTACATCAACTGCGTTGTGCTAACGCTTCGCTTCGGTCTCACGAGGGCGTGGACAACACTCTCCTCTTGTTGCTATGCATCACCATGATCTTGCGTGTGCGTAGGATTTTTTTTGAAATTACTTCATTCCCCAACAGAAGTTACCGGCGCAGGGCTTCGCCTAAGCACTACGACGATATGACCGAGGTGTGTAACTGTGGAGGGGGGACACCGCACACGGCTAAGAAAAATCTTGGAGTGCCTTTGGGGTGCCCCATGTCCATGTATATAAAGGAGGGAGGAGGATGAGGCCGGCCCTAGAGGGGGCGCGCCAAGTGTGGGCAGTCCTACTAGGACTCCCAAGTCCTAGTAGGATTCCCCTTTTCCTTTTCGGAGTAGGAGAGAAGAAAGAGGGAAAGAGAGAGGGGGTAGGAAAGGACAAGGGGGGCGCCGCCCCCTTTCCCCTAGTCCAATTCGGGCCCATGGGGCGCGCGCCTCCTTCCCTTTGGCTTGCCTCCTCTATTCCCGTATGGCCCAATAAGGCCCAATACTTCTCCCGGCGAATTCCCGTAACTCTGCGGTACTCTGAAAAATACCCGAATCACTCGGAACCTTTCCGATGTCCGAACTCTCGACCATTTTGAGAATCCTAGTCATGTCCCCTATCTCATCCGGGACTCCGAACAAACTTCGGCCATCAAATCACATAACTCATAATACAAATCGTCATTGAACGTTAAGCGTGTGGACCCTACGGGTTCGAGAACTATGTAGACATGACCGAGACACATCTCCGATCAATAACCAATAGTGGAACCTGGATGCTCATATTGGCTCCTACATATTCTACGAAGATCTTTATCGGTCAAACCGCATAACAACATACATTGTTCCCTTTGTCATCGGTATGTTACTTGCCCGAGATTCGATCGTCGTATCCTCATACCTAGTTCAATCTCGCTACGCAAGTCTCTTTACTCGCTCAGAATGCATCATCCCGCAACTAACTCATTAGTCACAATGCTTGCAAGGCTTATAGTGATGTGCATTACCGAAAGGGGCCCGTAGATACCTCTCCGATACACGGAGTGACAAATCCTAATATCGATCTATGCCAACTCAACAAACACCATCGGAGTCGGAGATACCAGAGAGCATCTTTATAATCACCCAGCTTACGCCAGACGCTTGATAGCACACAAGGTGTTCCTCCGGTATTCGGGAGTTGCATAATCTCATAGTCTGAGGAACATGTATGAGTCATGAAGAAAGCAATAGCAATAAAACTTAACGATCATAATGCTAAGCTAACGGATGGGTCTTGTCCATCACATCATGTGATCCCGTTCATCAAATGACAACACATGTCTATGGTCAGGAAATATAACCATCTTTGATTAACAAGCTATTCATGTAGAGGCATACTAGGGACAGTCTGTTTTGTCTATTTATTCACACATGTACTAAGTTTCCGGTTAGTATAATTCTAGCATGAATAATAAACATTTATCATGATATAAGGAAATATAAATAACAACTTTATTATTGCCTCTAGGGCATATTTCCTTCAGTCTCCCACTTGCACTAGAATCAATAATCTAGTTCACATCATCATGTGGTTTCACACCAATAGTTAAAATCTTTATGTGATTACTTCACATCTCCATGTGACTAATACCCAAAGGGTTTACTAGAGTCAATAATCTAGTTCACATCTATATGTGATTAACACCCAAAGAGTGATCATGTTTTGCTTGTGAGAGAAGTTTAGTCAACGGGTCTGTCTGCCACATTCAGAGCCGTATGTATTTTGCAAATTTTCTATGTCTACAATGCTCTATATGGAGCTACTCTAGCTAATTGCTCCCACTTTCAATATGTATCTAGATTGAGACTCAGAGTCATCTGGATCGGTGTAAAAGCTTGCATCGGCGTAACTCTTTACGACGAACTCTTTATCACCTCCGTAACCGAGAAATATCTCCTTAGTCTTCTAAGGATAATTTTGACCGCTGTCAAGTGATACACTCCTGGATCAGTATCGTACCCCCTTGCTAAGCTCATGGCAAGGTACATAATAGGTTTGGTACATAGCATAGCATACTTTATAGAACCTATGACTGAGGCATAGGGAATGACTTTTCATTCTCTTTCTATTTTCTGCCGTGGTTGGGTTTTGAGTATTTACTCAACTTCACACCTGGCAACACAGGCAAGAACTCCTTCTTTGACCGATCCATTTTGAACTCTTCAAAATCTTATCAAGGTATGTACTCATTGAAAAATCTTATCAAGCGTCTAGATCTATCTCTATAGATCTTGATGCTCAATATGTAAGCAGCTTCACCGAGGTCTTCCTTTGAAAAACTCCTTTCAAACACTCCTTTATGCTTTCTAGAAAATTCTACATCATTTCCGATCAACAATATGTCATTCACATATACTTATCAGAAAGGCTGTACTGCTCCCACTCACTTTCTTGTAAATACAGTCTTCACCGCAAGTCTGTATAAAACTATATGCTTTGATCACACTATCAAAGCGTACATTCCAACTCTGAGATGCTTGCACCAGTCCATAAATGGATCACTGGTGCTTACACACTTTGTTAGCATCTTTCGGATTGACAAAACCTTCTGGTTGCATCATATACAACTCTTCTTTAAGAAATCCATTAAGGAATGCAGTTTTGACATCCATTTGCCAAATTTCATAAAATGCGGCAATTGCTAACATGGTTCGGACATACTTTAAGCATAGAACGAGTGAGGAACTCTCATCGTAGTCAACACTTGAACTTGTCGAAAACCTTTTGCGACAATTCTAGCTTTGTAGATAGTAACACTACTATCAGCGTCCGTCTTCCTCTTGAAGATCCATTTAATCTCAATGGCTCGCCGATCATCAGGCAAGTCAAGCAAAGTCCACGCTTTGTTCTCATACATGGATCCCATCTCAGATTTCATGGCCTCAAGCCATTTCGTGGAATCTGGGCTCATCATCGCTTCCTCATAGTTCATAGGTTTGTCATGGTCTAGTAACATGATTTCCAAAACAGGATTACCGTACCACTTTGGTGCGGAACGTATTCTGGTTGACCTACGAGGTTCGGTAGTGACTTGATCTGATGTTTCATGATCATCATCATTAACTTCCTCACTAATCGGTGTAGGCATCACTGGAACTGATTTCTGTGATGAACTACTTTCCAATTCGGGAGAAGGTACAATTACCTTATCAAGTTCTACTTTCCTCCCACTCACTTCTTTCAAGAGGAACTCCTTCTCTAGAAAGGATCCATTCTTAGCAACGAATATCTTGCCTTCGGATCTGTGGTAGAAGGTGTACCCAACAGTTACTTTTGGGTATTCTATGAAGACGCACTTCTCCGATTTGGGTTTGAGCTTATCAGGATGAAACTTTTTCACATAAGCATCGCAACCCCAAACTTTAAGAAACGACAGCTTAGGTTTCTTGCTAAACCACAGTTCATACGGTGTCGTCTCAACGGAATTAGATGGTGCCCTTTTTAACGTGAATGCAGTTATCTCTAATGCATAATCCCAAAACGATAGTGGTAAATTGGTAAGAGACATCATAGATCGCACCATATCTAATAAAGTACGGTTATGACATTCGGACACAGCATTACGCTGTGGTGTTCCAAGTGGCGTGAGTTGCGAAACTATTCCACATTGTTTCAAATGAAGACCAAACTCGTAACTCAAATATTCGTCTCCATGATCAGATTGTAGAAACTTTATTTTCTTGTTACGATGATTTTCCACTTCACTCTGAAATTCTTTGAACTTTTCAAATGTTTCAGACTTATGTTTTATCAAGTAGATATACTCATATCTTCTCAAATCATCTGTGAAGGTCAGAAAATAACGATACCCGCCGCGAGCCTCAACACTCATGGAACTGCATACATCAATATGTATTATTTCCAATAAGTTAGTTGCTCGCTCTATTGTTCCGGAGAACGGAGTTTTAGTCATCTTGCCCATGAGGCATGGTTCGCAAGAATCAAGTGATTCATAATCAAGTGATTCCAAAAGCCCATCCGCATGGAGTTTCTTCATGCGCATTACACCAATATGACCTAAACGGAGTGCCACAAATAAGTTGCACTATCATTATTAACTTTGCATCTTTTGGCTTCGATATTATGAATATGTGTATCACTACGATCGAGATTCAATAAACCATTTATATTGAGTGTATGACCATAGAAGGTTTTATTCATGTAAATAGAACAACAATTATTCTTTGACTTAAATGAATAAACGTATTGCAATAAACATGATCCAATCATTTTTATGCTCAACGCAAACACCAAATAACATTTATTTTAGGTTCAACACTAATCCCGAAGGTAAAGGGAGTGTGCGATGGTGATCTTATCAATCTTGGAATCACTTCCAACTCACACCATCACCTCGCCCTTAACTAGTCTATGTTTATTTTGCAACTCCCGTTTCGAGTTACTACTCTTAGCAATTGAACCAGTATCAAATACTGAGGGGTTGGTATAAACACTAGTAAAGTACACATCAATAACATGTATATCAAATATACCTTTGTTCATTTTGCCATCCTTCTTGTCCGCCAAGTATCTAGGGCAGTTCCACTTCCAGTGATCATTTCCTTTGCAGTTAGAAGCACTCAGTTTCAGGCTTGGGTCTAGCTTTGGGCTTCTTCATGAGAGTGGCAACTTGCTTGCCATTCGTCTTGAAGTTCCCTTTCTTTCCCTTGCCCTTTTACTTGAAACTGCTGGTCTTGTTAACCATCAACACTTGATGCTTTTCTTGATTTCTACCTTCACCGATTTTAGCATCGCGAAGAGTTTTGGGAATTGTTTTCGTCATCCCTTGCATATTATAGTTCATCACGAAGTTCTAGTAACTTAGTGATAGTGACTAGAGAAATTTGTCAATTACTATCTTATCTGGAAGATTAACTCCCACTTGATTCAAGCAATTGTATTACCTAGACAATCTGAGTAGATGCTCACTGGTTGAGCTATTCTCCTCCATCTTATAGGCAAAGTACTGTCAGAGGTCTCATACCTCTTGATACGGGCATGAGTATGAAATACCAATTTCAACTCTTGGAACATCTTATATGCTCCGTGGTGTTCAAAACATTTTTGAAGTCCCGGTTCTAAGCCGTAAAGCATGGTGCACTAAATTATCAAGTAGTCATCATACCGAGCTTTTATCAAAACGTTCATAACGTCTGCATCTGCTCCTACAATAGGTCTGACACCTAGCGGTGTATCAAGGACATAATTCTTCTCTACGGCAAAATCCTCAGATCACGGACCAAGTCCGCATCATTGCTACTAACATCTTTCAACATAGTTTTTCTCTAAGAACATATCAAAATAAACGGGGAGCAACATCGCGAGCTATTGATCTACAACATAGTTATGCAAATACTATCAGGACTAAGTTCATGATAAATTAAAGTTCAATTTAATCATATCACTTAAGAACTCCCACTTAGATAGACATCCCTCTAGTCATCTAAATGATCACGTGATCCAAATCAACTAAACCATGTCCGATCATCACGTGAGATGGAGTAGTTTTCAATGGTGAACATCACTATGTTGATCATATCTACTATATGATTCATGCTCGACCTTTCAGTCTCCAGTGTTCCGAGGCCATATCTGCATATGCTAGGCTCGTCAAGTTTAACCCGATTATTCTGCGTGTGTAAAACTGGCTTGCACCCGTTGTATGTGAACGTAGAGCTTATCACACCCGATCATCACATGGTGTCTCAGCATGAAGAACTGTCACAACGGTGCATACTCGGGGAGAACACTTATACCTTGAAATTTTAGTAAGGGATCATCTTATAAAGCTACCGCCGAACTAAGCAAAATAAGATGTGTAAAAGATAAACATCATATGCAATTAAAATATGTGACATGATATGGCCATCATCATCTTGTGCCTTTGATCTCCATCTCCAAAGTACCGTCATGATCTCCATCGTCATCGGCATGACACCATGATCTCTATCAACGTGTCGTCATATGGTCGTCTCATCAACTATTGCTTTTGCAACTATTGCTATCGCATAGCGATAAAGTAAAGCAATTATTTGGCGCTTGCATTTTATGCAATAAAGAGACAACCGTAAGGCTTCAGCCAGTTGCCGATAACTTCAAGAAAACATGATCATCTCATACAACAATTTATATATCATCACGTCTTGACCATATCACATCATAACATACCCTGCAAAAACAAGTTAGACGTCCTCTACTTTATTGTTGCAAGTTTTACGTGGCTGCTACGGCCAGAGCAAGAACCGTTCTTACCTACGCATCAAAACCACAATGATTTTTCATCAAGTATGTGATGTTTTAACCTTCAACAAGGACTGGGCGTAGCCACACTCGATTCAAAGTTGGAGAAACTCACACCCGCCAGACACCTGTGTGCGAAGCACGTCGGTAGAACCAGTCTCGCGTAAGCGTACGCGTAATGTCGGTCCAGGCAGCTTCATCCAACAATACCGCCGAATCAAAGTGTGACATGCTGGTAAGCAGTATGACTATTATCGTCCACAATTCACTTGTGTTCTACTCGTGCATATAACATCTAGCATAGTCCTGGCTCGGATGCCACTGTTGGGGAACGCGGTAATTTCAAAAAAATTCCTACACGCAAGATCCATCTAGGTGATGCATAGCAACGAGAGGGAGAGTGTTGTCTACGTACCCTCGTAGACCGAAAGCAGAAGCGTTATGACAACGCGGTTGATGTAGCCGAACGTCTTTGCGATCCAACCGATCCAAGTATGAACGCACGGCACGTCCGCGATCTGCACACATTCAGCTCGGTGACGTCCCTCGAACTCTTGATCCAGTTGAGGCCGAGGGAGAGTTTCGTCAGCACGACGGCGTGGTGATGGTGATGATGAAGTTACTGGTGCAGGGCTTCGCCTAAGCACTACGACGATATGACCAAGGTGTGCAAGTGTGAAGGGGGGCACCGCACACGGCTAAGACAAATCTTGGAGTGCCTTTGGGGTGTCCCCTGCCCAAGTATAAAGGAGGGAGGAGGAGGAGGTCGGCCCTCAAGGGGGCGCACCAAGTGTGGGGAGTCCTACTAGGACTCCCAAGTCCTAGTAGGATTCCCCTTTTCCTTTCCGGAGTAGGAGAGAAGAAAGAGGGAAAGAGAGACGGAGTAGGAAAGGGCAAGGGGCGCCGCCTTTTCCCTAGTCCACCCGACCCATGGGGGGGCACGCCTCCTTCCCTTTGGCCTGCCTCCTCAGATTCCCGTATGGCCCAATAAGGCCCAATACTTCTCCCGGTGAATTCCCGTAACTCTCCGGTACTCCGAAAAATACCCGAATCACTCGGAACCTTTCCGATGACCGAATATAGCCTTCCAATATATCGATCTTTACCTCTCGACCATTTCGAGACTCCTCGTCATGTCCCCGATCTCATCCGAGATTCTGAACAAACTTCGGTCATCAAATCACATAGCTCATAATACAAATCGTCATCGAATGTTAAGCGTGCGGACCCTACGGGTTCGAGAACTATGTAGACATGACCAAGACACATCTCCAGTCAATAACCAATAGTGGAATCTGGATGCTCATATTGGCTCCTACATATTCTACGAAGATCTTTATCGGTCAAACCGCATAACAACATACGTTGTTCCCTTTGTCATCGGTATGTTACTTGCCCGAGATTCGATCGTCGGTATCCTCATACCTAGTTCATTTGTTACCGGCAAGTCTCTTTACTCGTTCCGTAATGCATCATCCCGCAACTAACTCATTAGTCACAATGCTTGCAAGGCTTATAGTGATGTGCATTACCGAGAGGGCCCAGAGATACCTCTCCGATACACGGAGTGACAAATCCTAATATCGATCTATGCCAACTCAACGAACACCATCGGAGATACCTGTAGAGCATATTTATAATCATCGAGTTACGTTGTGACGTTTGATAGCACACAAGGTGTTCCTCCGGTATTCGGGAGTTGCATAATCTCATAGTCTGAGGAACATGTATAAGTCATGAAGAAAGCAATAGCAATAAAACTTAACGATCATAATGCTAAGCTAAGGGATGGATCTTGTCCATCACATCATTCTCTAGTGATGTGATCCCGTTCATCAAATGACAACACATGTCTATGGTCAGGAAACATAACCATCTTTGATTAACGAGCTAGTCAAGTAGAGGCATACTAGGGACAGTCTGTTTTGTCTATATATTCACACATGTACTAAGTTTCCGGTTAATACAATTCTAGTATGAATAACAAACATTTATCATGATATAAGGAAATATAAATAACAACTTTATTATTGCCTCTCGGGCATATTTCCTTCAGTTATAACAAGGAGAGTTAACGTGTGATTTAGTTCTTTGACCATGAGAGTATCGTAGTCACTTCTTACCGTACGATGGGCTTTGGAGTTGCTCAAATGTCATGTCTAACACGGTGATCATAATGTACAGGTTCATCGGAAAGTTTGGCAAGGGACTAGATAGCTCAATAGTGGGATTTGCTCCTCCGACGATGGAGAGATATTCTTAGGGCCCTCTCGGTGTGATGGCATCCATCATCGTCTGGCCAGACACATGTGACTATGTCACAGGGATGCCAGAACATGTCAACAAGAAATAAGAACAAAATCGGTAACGAGGAGACCGGTATAGTTAGCATGTGTATGATTCAAGAGGATACATATATATATATATATATATATGAACTTGGGTTTTGTAGAGTATCGCAAAGCAAAGAGAATGGCACACGATAACCAAAGGTTCACTCAAATGTCATTCGTGTAGTCATAAGGATCAATATGGATGTCCATGGTTCTGTTATTGGTCATTGAACGAAAGGTTTTTTTTCATGTCTATGTTTTACCGAATCTACTGGGTCACAAGCTTAAGGAAATTACGATCTATTAACCATTAATGGAGCAAGAGTTATGAGAAAATATTCTCGTAATAGTTTCGGGAATATAAGAAATAGTTTTGAGAGTTCCAAAAGAGTTTCAGATATTTCCAGAAATCTTCTGGTGGGAGGACACTTTTGCTGGGCCAAGGGGTAGGGCCCATGAGGCTTGGGCTCAGTGCAAAAGGGGCTTTGCGGAAGACAGGGGCCAAATGGCAGGGTCCCTGGCATCTGGTCCTGGGCCAGACGCCGAGGTCCGTCGCGTTTCCGAAAACGTCGAGAATCTTCACGTTTCATATTGGAAACCGAGCAGGACTCTTTCTTACGTTCCAAACCGACTTTGGGGAAGCCCCCTCCCGAAGTTACGACCCCATGACTCAACATATAAATAGAGGGGCATGGGCAGCCCCTAGAACATAAGTTTTGGAGCCTCCTCTTGTTCTCTCTTGATCTAGTTCTCGTCTAGTTTGATCTAGACTAGATCTAGTTTGAGTTCTCTCTAATCCTCATAATAGAGAAGCCATGTGTGGTTCTCTTCTTCTCCCTCCAATTCTCCGATGTTGATTAGCTCTGGACGGTGAAGCGCTGCCGGATCGTCAAGCCCGTACGCTTGCAAACTGTGGGAGGCCGTGCTTTCGATCTTTTGTTCGAGGGATCATTTGTGAATGGTTTGAGGGACTTCAAGTACGATCTACACCGACTCTTCTTCTTCTGCAACTTTGAGTTAGTAACGATCTGATCTTAACCGTTATGCATGTTCATAGTGTTCCTGGTTGATCATCGAGCGATTTTTTTTGTTTTCTACTACGTTTCCCAACAGTGGCATCATGAGCAGTTCTATGAGTAGATGTAGGTTTTAATCTAGATCACAGGTGGATGTGAGGGTCTGATGTTTTTTCTATGCTTCCCTTGAGTGTTGCTTCGGTTCAGTTCATTCAAGGCATGATGTAGCTTTGTACAAAGTTCTGACAATCAATCGGCTCTGGCTATCGGCAATCTGCTAAAAGTTCTTTGGGCTTCATCATAGTCAAGAATAGTGAACTGTCGCAAACACGAGAGGGTGATGAAGATGAACATACTTCTAGGGGGTCATGTGTATTGACTAAGTTTAGAGTGGGGCTGAAGATTTTCAGTTATGTTTCTTCCCTCAAACACCCCAAAAGTTAATCTAGCAACAAGAATTATCTCTTTGATGGTGGATGTAGGTAGCTAGTGTTATCCTAAAACCCTAGAAGCCACGTAATTTAAATTTTCCAAACCGATTAGAGGACGTCTAAGTTGGTTTTGTAGGTTGCATGTGATGCAGCATAGCCTTCGTCATGATAATGAGTTTATGTATGAGATGGTTATATGTTGTAATGTTAAATGGCATGTGCGTCACAGTATGGCATAGTGGCTGGAGCCACGGGATTGCCACTTTAATGTAATAGATGTACAAATAGGCTACAAGTTACATGTGCTGGTGGCAAGCTTGCATGAAGGACCCTGGCGTGAAGATGACATACCAAGCACAAGGAGGAGGGATGAGAAATTTGTTGTGGCACAACAACATGTTCTGAAATTGGTGCCACGACAACATTTTTGAAACGATTGCCACGACAATGATTTCTGAAATTGCCGCCATGGCTGCGTTTTTGAAAGGGCTACCACGGCAACGATTTTTCTGCCATGACAACATTTTGACTAAAGATTCAAGAAGACCGTGAAGACTTCCCAACGCCCAAGGCTATACCATAACATGCTATTATGAATTTCCTGAGATGTTTATCCCTTTGTTGTCCGCACCCTTTGATTGTGCAGTAATCAATTATTAGGGTGATCTCTCACAGTAAATATCAAGTTTATAGGTGCTCTAGCCAGTGTTGCAAACGCCTATAACACGTAGCTTTCCAGAGTACGTCATGTCCACATGAGGACGACGGTGTATGATGAGACCATGCAAACAGAAAACACTCGGTTGTGTTGAAGTTCTGGCAAAATAGTTCTGAGCTCGGAGCGCAAAGCATCGAAAGATGAACAAGAGCCATATGGAGATATGATCAGAAAAAGTTTGGCCCATAACATCGTAGGCTGTTAACGAGCTGGCCCACTAGTGTCTAACAAAATCTTGTGGGCCTTTGGCTAGGTTGGCCCATTTAGATTAAATGAGCCACTGTTGGGCCGTGCCACGTGTCAACATATCATAGGCGCATCTCGCCCATTGGAGGAATAACATCTGTCGCGACACTAAGCTGACACGTGGATCCTCTCGCGAATGAGCATTTAACATGTGGAAATCGTCATTGGTCCAGGATTATAACAGGTTATCAGATCCAAACCCGAACCTGATAGCTTAACAGCGACCCGTTACGGTGGATGCCACGTGTCGGTTACCCTTGACGAAAACACTTTCATGACGCGCCATTTATCGTGATGGAAGTGGACACTTCGATGATAATTTGAGTATTGTCATGGAACACTTCTATGACACCACAGGTATGCCTATCTTAATTCTGTCATAAAATCATCACGGATGTACATGCATGACAGAAAACATGACATACTATGACAAAGAGGTATCATCACGGAAGTGTCTTTTTTGTACTGGTGAAGCGCTGCCGGATCGTCAAGTCTGTACACTTGCAAACTGTGGAGAGGTCGTGCTTTCAGTCTTTCGTTCGAGGGATCATTCATGTACGGTTCGAGGGATTTCAAGTACAATCTACACCGACTCTTCTTCCACTACAACTCGAAGTTGGTAACGATCCGATCTTAACCGTTATGCATCTTCATAGTGTTCGTGTAGGGCGAATTTTTGTTTTCTACTATGTTTCCCAACAGGGATACATGGATGCATGCACTGCACACGTGCCCAGTGTCAAGTAGTGTCTGGGCCTTAGCGCTTGATGCTTTAGTACATCACATGGTCGATCTACAGGAGGAGAGTTCAAAGGATTGGCTCTTTTCATTGCATGAAATCTTGGAGAGTGATGCCTTTCTACGACTGGTCGTCACAGCATAGGAAATTTGGGGAGCGCGTAGGAAGGTGATCCATGAAGACATTTATCAATCACCACACTGAATCAATGGCTTCATCACATGCTTTGCCGAACTCCAAGTTGTGAACACAAAAACACGAAGGTCGGTTGCTGCTGCGACTCCCAGGCCGGCACAATGGCAGCCCCTGCATGTTGACTGTGCAAAAGTTAATTGGATGCCATAGTATCTAGTCATGGCAGGTTTGGTTCGGTTGGAGCAATCTATAGAGACCTCAGAGAGGTTTACATGGGAGCTTCAGTGCTTGTTTTCAGGTATATAGTGGAACCACAAACTCTCGAAGCACAAGCAATAAGAGAGGCTCCCGCATTCTGAGATGACCTATATCTACGGTGAATCCACGTGACATCGGATTGCAAGGTGGTGGTTGATGACTTAAAGAAGAAAAACTTGGCTAGGTATGGAGTGATCATACATGAAATAATGGACCATGCTCTCTGGCTTTTGTTATTTTGTAATATTAGTCATGAATTTAGGAGCTCAAAATTTTAAAGCTCACAACTTAGTGAAGCATGCTTTATCTCTCGGGGCTAGCCACCATGTTTGGTTAGGGCACCCTGGATACCTTGCCTCCATACCTATAAACGTTGTGACGAGTTAATAAAATCTTCGTGAGGTTGTCTAGAAAAACCTCACAAGTTGAGAAGAGATGAGAGCCCTTTATAAGGGTGTTAGGGGGATAAACCCCGGGTAGGCTCGGGAGAAGAAGTCGCTTTTTCAAAACATTGGGGCGGCCAAGGCCCCTCAATCCGGCTGGCCCTCCAGCTGGCTCCCCAGCTATGGGTCGGCTGGGCACGGCGCCACGCCCGGGCCGGCTGGCCACATCCGGCAGCCGGCGGGGCAAGCGCCTGTCTAATCCCTTCATACGACAAGACCTCTCCCACGACATGGAGAGCATGGCTACAGTGCCACCGGTCCTACTGACCGGGGCGACCGACGTCAGCACAGCCGGGCGCTATAGAGGCACAGTGCCAACCACTCCGTGACGACGTGACCGACTAGCTACAGTGACATGCAGCCAGCGGGCCCTACTGAAGGCCAGAGACGTTGGCAACGGGGCCCTGCCCCTCTTTCTTTATCATTTGTAACCTGGGAGATCCAAATATAAGACCTCCTAGGAGCCCCCCTAGGAGGGGGTCGGCTCACTCCACACACACACACACACACACACACACACACACATGCGGCAGAGAGGAGAGCTAGCTCCTTCTTCCTCCTCCACTCAAAAAAGCTCTATGAGCAACCATGTAGCCCTTGCTATCTTCATAGTGATCCGGTAGGACTAGGGGTATTACCTCCCTTGGAGGGCCACGAACCTGGATACGTCTTGTGTCTAGCACTGCCCGTTCCCAATCCCGCCTATGGAACCCACCGACGCATATCATGTTGGAAATATGCCCTAGAGGCAATAATAAAAGCATTATTATTATATTTCCTTGTTCATGATAATTGTCTTTTATTCATGCTATAACTGTATTATCCGGAAATCGTAATACACGTGTGAATACATAGACTACAATACGTCCCTAGTAAGCCTCTAGTAGACTAGCTCGTTGGTCAACAGATAGTCATGGTTTCCTGACTATGGACATCAGATGTCATTGACAACGGGATCACGTCATTAGGAGAATGACGTGATGGACAAGACCCAATCCTAAGCATAGCACAAAGATCGTGTAGTTCGTTTTTGCTAGAGCTTTTCCAATGTCAAGTATCTCTTCCTTAGACCGTGAGATCGTGTAACTCCGGATACCGTAGGAGTGCTTTGGGTGTATCAAACGTCATAACGTAATCGGGTGACTATAAAGGTGCACTACGGTATCTCCGAAGTGTCATTGGGTTGACACGGATCGAGACATGGATTTGTCACTCCGTATGACGGAGAGGTATCACCGGCCCACTCGGTAGTGCATCATCATAATGAGCTCAAAGTGATCAAGTGTCCGTAACGGATCATGCATTACGGTGCGAGTAAAGTGACTTGCCGGTAACGAGACCGAACGAGGTATTGGGATACCGACGATCGAGTCTCGGCAAGTAACATACCGTCGACAAAGGGAATAGAATACGGGGTTGCTTGAACCCTTGACATCGTGGTTCATCCGATGACAACATCGAGGAACATGTGGGAGCCAACATGGGTATCCATATCCCGCTGTTGGTTATTGACCGAGATCGTCTCGGTCATGTCGCATGTCTCCCGAACCCGTAGGGTCTACACATTAAGGTTCGGTGACGCTTAGGGTTATTAGGAAGACAAGTATGTGATTAACGAATGTTGTTCGAGTCCCGGATGAGATCCCTGACGTCACGAGGAGTTCGGAATGGTCCGGAGGTAAAGATTTATATATGGAAAGTGGTTAAACGGACTCGGAAAGTTTCGGGGAATACTGGGTAATGTACCGGGGCCACCGGAGGGTTCCGGAGGTCCACTGGAGGGGCCACCCCTCCGGGGGGCCACATGGGCTGTGTGGGAGAGGAGCCAGCCCCGGTGGCTGGGCGCCTCCCACCTAGGCCCATGCGGCTAGGGCATGGGGAGGGAAACCCTAAAGGGCGCCTCAGCTTGGGGGGCAAGCCACCCTCCCTCCTCCCTTTGGCCGCCGCCCCATCTAGGGTTTCCCTAGATGGCCGGCCCCCTCTTGCCCTCTCCTCCTATAAATAGAGGGGTGGGGAGGCTGCACACCCCATTGAAGGCGCAGCCCTCCCTCCCAACACCTCTCCTTCTCCGTGCGAAGCTTGGCGAAGCCTGCGGAGAACTGCCAGACCAACCGCACCACGCCGTCGGCTGCCATTGGAGTTGTCTTCCTCAACCTCTCCTTCATCCTTGCTGGATCAAGACGGAGGAGACGCCATCGTCCCGTACGTGTGTTGAACACGGAGGTGCTGTCCTTTCAGCGCTTGGTCATCGGTGATCGGAATCACGTTGGGAACGACTCCATCATCACCACTCCCTCGAACGCTTCCGCACGCGATCTACAAGTGGTATGTAGATGCAATCACTCTCCCATGACTCGTTGCTAGATGAACTCATAGATGGATCTTGGTGAAACCGTAGGAAAATTTTTAATTTTCTGCAACGTTCCCCAACAGTGGCATCATGAGCTAGGTCTATGCGTAGTTCTCTTTGCACGAATAGAACACAATTTAGTTGTGGGCGTGGATCTTGTCAACTTACTTGCCGCTACTAATCTTATCTTGCTTCCGCGGTATTGTGGGATGAAGCGGCCCGGACCAACCTTACACGTACGCTTACGTGAGACCGGTTCCACCGACTAACATGCACTAGTTGCATAAGGTGGCTGGCGGGTGTCTGTCTCTCCTACTTTAGTTGGAGCGGATACGATGAAAAGGGTCCTTATGAAGGGTAAATAGAAGTTGACAAGATCACGTTGTGGTTATTCGTAGGTAAGAAAACGTTCTTGCTAGAACCCAATTGCAGCCACGTAAAAGATGCAAACAACAATTAGAGGACGTTTAACTTGTTTTTGCAGCAATTGACATTGTGATGTGATATGGCCAAGTTGTGATGAATGATGAATAACACATTGTGATGTATGAGATCATGTTCTTGTAATATGAATCACGACTTGCATGTCGATGAGTATGACAACCGGCAGGAGCCATAGGAGTTGTCTTTAATTTTGTATGACCTGCGTGTCATTGAAGAACGCCATGTAAATTACTTTACTTTATTGCTAAACGCGTTAGCCATAGAAGTAGAAGTAGTCGTTGGCGTGACAACTTCATGGAGGCACAATGATGGAGATCATGGTGTCATGCCGGTGACAAGATGATCATGGAGCCCCGAAGATGGAGATCAATGGAGCTATATGATATTGGCCATATCATGTCACTACTATATAATTGCATGTGATGTTTATTATGTTTATACATCTTGTTTACTTATAACGATGGTAGTAAATAAGATGATCCCTTACAACAATTTCAAGAAGTGTTTCCCCTAACTGTGCACCGTTGCTAAAGTTCGTCGCTTCTAAGCACCACGTGATGATCGGGTGTGATGGATTCTTACGTTCACATACAACGGGTGTAAGACAGATTTACACACGCAAAACATTTAGGGTTAACTTGACGAGCCTAGCATGTACGCACATGGCCTCGAACACGGAGACCGAAAGGTCGAACACGAGTCGTATAGAAGATACGATCAACATGACAATGTTCACCGACGTTGACTAGTCCGTCTCACGTGATGATCGGACACGGCCTAGTCGACTCGGATCATGTAACACTTAGATGACTAGAGGGATGTCTAATCTGAGTGGGAGTTCATTTAAATAATTTGATTAGATGAACTTAATTATCATGAACTTAGTCTAAAATTTTGAATGATATGTCTTGTAGATCAAATGGCCAACGCCATGTCAACTTGAACTTCAACGCGTTCCTAGAGAAAACCAAGCTGAAAGATGACGGCAGAACTATACTGATCGGGTCCGAACTTGAGGATCATCTTCATAGCTGCCAGAAACAATATGTCCTAGAAGGACCGCTAGGTGACGCTCCGTCCCGCAGAACCAAGACATTATGAATGCTTGGCAGTCTCGTCTTGATGATTACTCCCTCGTTCAATGCGGCATGCTTTACAGCTTAGAACCGGGCTCCAAAAGCGTTTTGAGCATCACGGAGCATATGAGATGTTCAAGAGCTGAAACTGGTTTTCCAAGCTCACGCTCGGTCGAGAGATATGACATCTCCGACAAGTTCTATAGTTGTAAGATGGAGGAAAACAGTTACGTCACAAGGAGCACATACTCAAGATGTCCGGGTTGCACAACCGTATGACCCAAATGAATATTAACCTCCCCGATGAGGCGGTCATTGACAGAATCCTCCATCGCTCCCACCAAGCTACAAGAGCTTTGTGATGAACTACAATATGCGGGGGATGGTAAAGACCATTCTGAAGTATTCTCTATGCTTGAAGTCACCGAGGTTGAAATCAAGAAAGAACATCAAGTGTTAATGGTCAATAAGACCACTAAGTTCAAGAAGGGCAAGGGCAAGAAGAACTTCAAGAAGGACGGCAAGGAGGTTGCCGCGCCCGCAAGCAAGTTGCCGAAGAAGTCAAAGAATGGACCCAAACCCGAGACCGAGTGCTTTTATTGCAAGGGAGGGGTCATTTGGCGGAACTGCCCCAAATACTTAGCGGACAAGAAGGCCGGCAACAACAAAGGTATATTTGATATACATGTAATTGATGTGTACTTTACCAATTACTCGTAGTAACTCCCGGGTATTTGATACCGTGCCGTTGTTCATATTTGTAACTCACAGCAGAGCTGCGGAATAAGCGGAGATCGGCGAAGGGCGAGGTGACGATGCGCGTCGGGAATGGTTCCAGAGTCGATGTGATCGCCGTCGGCACGCTACCTCTTCATTTACCTACGGGATTAGTTATAAACCTTAATAATTGTTATTTGGTGCCAAGTTTGAGCATGAATATTGTATCCGGATCTCGTTTAATATGGGATGGCTACTCATTTAAATCCGAGAATAATGGTTGTTCTATTTATATGAGAGATATGTTTTATGGTCATGCTCCGATGGTCAATGGTTTATTCTTAATGAATCTCGGCGTAGTATTACACATGTTCATAGCGTGAATACCAAAAGATGTAAAGTTGATAACGATAGTCCCACATACTTGTGGCATCGCCGCCTTTGGTCACATTGGTGTCAAACGCATGAAGAAGCTCCATGCTGATGGACTTTTGGAGTCTCTTGATTATGAATCATTTGACACATGCGAACCATGCCTCATGGGCAAGATGACCAAGACTCCATTCTCTGGAACAATGGAGCGAGCAACCAACTTGTTGGAAATCATACATACCGATGTGTGCAGTCCAATGAGCGTTGAGGCTCGCGGAGGATATCGTTATGTTCTCACTCTCACAGATGACTTGAGTAGATATGGGTATGTCTTCTTGATGAAACACAAGTCTGAGACCTTTGAAAAGTTCAAGGAATTTCAGAATGAAGTAGAGAATCAACGTGACCGAAAGATAAAATTCTTGCGATCGGATCATGGAGGAGAATATTTAAGTCACGAATTTGGTACGCACCTAAGAAAATGTGGAATCGTTTCACAACTCACGCCGCCTGGAACACCTCAGCGTAACGGTGTGTCCGAACGTCGTAACCGCACTCTATTGGATATGGTGCGATCTATGATGTCTCTTACCGATTTACCGCTATCATTTTGGGGATACGCTCTAGAGACAGCTACATTCACTTTAAATAGGGCACCGTCTAAATCCGTTGAGACGACATCGTATGAATTATGGTTTGGGAAGAAACCTAAGTCGCTCGTTTCTAAAAGTTTGGGGATGCGATGCTTATGTCAAGAAACTTCAACCTGAAAAGCTCGAACCCAAGTCGGAAAAATGCGTCTTCATAGGATACCCTAAGGAAACCATAGGGTATACCTTCTACTTAAGATCCGAGGGCAAGATCTTTGTTGCCAAGAACGGATCCTTTCTGGAAAAGGAGTTTCTCTCGAAAGAAGTAAGTGGGAGGAAAGTAGAACTCGATGAAGTACTACCTCTTGAACAGGATAGTAGTGCAGCTCAGAAAATGTTCCCGTGATGCCTACACCAACCAAGAGGAAATTCATGATGATGATCAAGGTACTTGGATCAAGTTGCTACCGAACTTCAGAGGTCCACTAGGACACGCTCCGCACTGTGAGTGGTACGGCAACCCTGTCCTGGAAATCATGTTGTTAGACAACGGTGAACCTTCGAACTATGAAGAAGCGATGGCGGGCCCAGATTCCAACAAATGGCTAGAAGCCATGAAATCCGAGATAGAATCCATGTATGAAAACAAAGTATGGACTTTGACTGACTTGCCCGATGATCGGCGAGCGATAGAAAACAAATGGATCTTTAAGAAGAAGACGGACGCGGATGGTAATGTCACCATCTATAAAGCTCGACTTGTCGCTAAGGGTTATCGGCAAGTTCAAGGGATTGACTACGATGAGACTTTCTCTCCCGTAGCGAAGCTTAAGTCCGTCCGAATCATGTTAGCAATTGCCGCATACTATGATTATGAGATATGGCAGATGGACGTCAAAACAGCGTTCCTTAACGGATATCTTAAGGAAGAGCTGTATATGATGCAGCCGGAGGGTTTTGTCAATCCTAAGAATGCTGACAAAGTATGCAAGCTCCAGCGATCCATTTATGGACTGGTGCAAGCATCTCGGAGTTGGAACATTCGCTTTGATGAGATGATCAAAGCGTTTGGGTTTACATAGACTTATGGAGAAGCCTGCGTTTACAAGAAAGTGAGTGGGAGCTCTGTAGCATTTCTCATATTATATGTAGATGACATACTTTTGATGGGAAATGATATAGAATTCTTGGACAGCATTAAGGCCTACTTGAATAAAAGTTTTTCAATGAAGGACCTTGGAGAAGCTGCTTATATATTAGGCATCAAGATCTATAGAGATAGATCGAGACGCCTCATAGGTCTTTCACAAAGCACATACCTTGATAAGATTTTGAAGAAGTTCAAAATGGATCAGTCCAAGAAAGGGTTCTTGCTCAGATTGCAAGGTGTGAAATTGAGCACAGCTCAATGCCCCACCACGACAAAAGATAAAGAAGAGATGAGTGTCATCCCTATGCCTCAGCCATAGGATCTATTATGTATGCCATGCTGTGTACCGACCTGATGTAAACCTTGCCGTAAGTTTGGTAGGAAGGTACCAAAGTAATCCCGCAAGGAACGACACAGATCTGGATGACTCTAAGTCACAAACCGGATACGTATATGTTGAATGGTGGAGCAAGAAGCTGGTGCAGTACAAGCAGAGCGTCGTGGCGGGATCTACATGTGAAGCGGAGTACATGGCAGCCTCGGAGGCAGCGATGAAGCAATTTGGGTGAAGGAGTTCATCACCGACCTAGGAGTCATACCCAATGCGTCGGGCCGATCAAACTCTTCCGTGACAATCATCGGAGCTATTGCACTTGCCAAGGAGCCCAGTTTCACAAGAAGACCAGGCACATCAAGCGTCGCTTCAACTCCATCCGTGAAAACGCTCAGGATGGAGATATAGAAATTTGTAAAGTGCATACGGATCTGAATGTCGCAGATCCGTTAACTAAACCTCTTCCATGGCAAAACATGATCAACGCCGTAACTCTATGGGTGTTCGATTCATCACAATGTAACTAGATTATTGACTCTAGTGCAAGTGGGAGACTGTTGGAAATATGCCCTAGAGGCAATAATAAAAGCATTATTATTATATTTCCTTGTTCATGATAATTGTCTTTTATTCATGCTATAACTGTATTATCCGGAAATCGTAATATACGTGTGAATACATAGACTACAATACTGTTGGGTAACGAGTAATTTCAAAAATTTCCTACGATCACGCAAGACCATGGTGATGGCATAGCAACGAGAGGGAGAGTGTCCGTCCACGCACTGTCGAGACCGAAAGCGAAGCGTTATAACAACGCGGTTGATGTAGTCGTCCTTCTTCCCGATCCAACCGATCCAAGTACCGAACGACGGCACCTCCGAAGTTCTGCACACGCTCAGCTCGATGACGTCCCTCGAACTCCGATCCAGCCGAGTGTTGAGGGAGAGTTTCACAAGACGACGGCGTGGTGGCGATGATGATGTTTCACCGCGCAGGCTTCGCTTAAGCTCCGCAACGGTATATTCGAGGTGTAGTTTGGTGGAAGGGGCACCGCACGGCTAAGGAACGATCTCAATGATCAACTTGTGTGTCATGGGGTGCCCTCTGCCTCAGATATAAAGGAGGAAGGGAGGGCTGGCCGGCCACCTATGGCTGCGCTGGGAGTCCTACTCCTACCGAGTAGGATTCCCCCAATCCTAGTCCAACTAGGGTTTGACCAAGGGAGAGGGAGAGAGGCGCCACCCCTTCTCCTAATCCTAATAGGACTAGGGAAGGGGGAAGGCTGCGCCAGCATAGGGTCCCCTTTTCTCTTTCCCTTAAGGCCCATCAAGGCCCATTGACTCCCGGGGGTTCCGTAACCCCGGTACTCGATAAAATTCCCAATTTCACCCGGAGTGATTCCGAGTCCAAACATAGGCTTCCAATATATCAATCTTTATGTCTCGACCATTTCGAGACTCCTCGTCATGTCCGTGATCTCATCCGGACTCGAACAACCTTCGTACATCAACATCATAAAACTCATAGTAACCGCCATCGAAACGTTAAGCGTGCGGACCCTACGGGTTCGAGAACTATGTAGACATGACCGAGACACCTCTCGGTCAATAACCAATAGCGGACCTGGATGCCCATATTGGTTCCTACATATTCTACGAAGATCTTTATCGGTCGATCAAGCATAACAACATACGTTGTTCCCTTTGTCATCGGTATGTTACTTGCCCGAGATTCGATCGTCGGTATCCAATACCTAGTTCAATCTCGTTCTCGGCAAGTCTCTTTTCTCGCTCCGTAATACATCATCTCACAACTAACACATTTAGTTGCAATGCTTGCAAGGCTTATGTGATGTGCATTACCGAGAGGGCCCAGAGATACCTCTCCGACAATCGGAGTGACAAATCCTAATCTCAAATATGCCAACCCAACATGTACCTTCGGAGACACCTGTAATGTACCTTTATAATCACCCGATTCGTTGTGACGCTTGGTAGCACCAAAAGTGTTCCTCGGCAAACGGAGTTGCATAATCTCATAGTCATAGGAACATGTATAAGTCATGAAGAAAAGCACTAGCAACAAACTATACGATCAGGTGCTATGCTAATGGAATGGGTCATGTCAATCAGATCATTCAACCAATGATGTGATCCCGTTAATCAAATAACAACTCCTTGTTCATGGTTAGGAAACATAACCATCTTTGATTAACGAGCTAGTCAAGTAGAGGCATACTAGTGACACTCTGTAGGTTTATGTATTCACACATGTATTATGTTTCCGGTTAATACAATTCTAGCATGAATAATAAACATTTATCATGATATAAGGAAATAAATAATAACATTATTATTGCCTCTAGGGCATATTTCCTTCAGTCTCCCACTTGCACTAGAGTCAATAATCTAGTTCACATCGCCATGTGATTTAACATCAATAGTTCACATCTATATGTGGTTAACACCCATAGTTCACATCGACATGTGACCAACACCCAAAGGGTTTACTAGAGTTAGTAATCTAGTTCACATCGCTATGTGATTAACACCCAAAGAGTACTAAGGTGTGATCATGTTTTGCTTGTGAGATAATTTTAGTCAACGGGTCTCACATTCGTGAGCCGTAAGTATTTTGCAAATTTCTATGTCTACAATGCTCGCACGGAGCTACTCTAGCTAATTGCTCCCACTTTCAATATGTATCCAGATTGAGACTCGAGTCATCTAGATTAGTGTTAAAACTTGCATCGACGTAACCTTTTACGACAAACCTTTTTCACTTCCATAATCGAGAAACATATCCTTATTCTACTAAGGATAATTTTGACCGCTGTCCATTGATCTACTCCTAGATCTCTATTGCACTCCTTGCCAATCTTAGTGGTAGGGTATGCAATAGATCCGTACACAACATGACATACTTTATAGAACCTATGGCTGATGCATAGGAATGACTTTCATTCTCTTTCTATCTTCTGCCGTGGTCGGGTTTTGAGTCTTACTCAATCTCACACCTTGTAACACAGTGCAAGAACTCTTTCTTTGACTGTTCCATTTTGAACTACTTCAAAATCTTGTCAAGGTATGTATTCATTGAAAAACTTATCAAGCGCCTTGATCTATCTCTATAGATCTTGATGCTCAATATGTAAGCAGCTTCACCGAGGTCTTTCTTTGAAAACTCCTTTCAAACACTCCTTTATGCTTTGCGAATAATTCTACATTATTTCGATCAACAATATGTCATTCACATATACTTATCGAAAATCTTGTAGTGCTCCCACTCACTTTCTTGTAAATACAGGCTTCTCCAAAAGTCTCAGATAAAACCATATGCTTTGATCACACTATCAAAGCGTTTATTCCAACTCCGAGATGCTTGCACCAGTCCATAGATGGATCATTGGAGCTTGCACATTTTGTTAGCTCCTTTAGGATTGACAAAACCTTCGGTTGCATCATATACAACTCTTCTTTAATAAATCCATTAAAGAATGTAGTTTTGACATCCATTTGCCGATTTCATAAAATGTGGCAATTGCTAACATGATTCGAGACAGACTTAAGCATCGCTACAATTTGAGAAAATCTCATTGTAGTCAACACCTTGAACTTGTCAAAACCTTTTTGCGACAAGTCGAGCTTTGTAGATAGTAACACTACTATCGCTGTCCGTCTTCCTCTTGAAGATCCATTTATTCTCAATGGCTTGCCGATCATCGAGCAAGTCAACCAAAGTCCATACTTTGTTCTCATACATGGATCCCATCTCAGATTTCATGGTCTCAAACCATTTCGCTGAATCTGGGCTCATCATCGCTTCCTCATAGTTCGTAGGTTCATCATGGTCTAGTAACATGACTTTTAGAATAGGATTACCGTACCACACTGGTGCGGATCTTACTCTGGAAGACCTACGAGGTTTGGTAGCAACTTGATCTGAAGTTTCATGATCATCATCATTAACTTCCTCACTAATTGGTGTAGGAATCACTGGAACTGATTTCTGTGATGAACTACTTTCCAATAAGGGAGAAGGTACAATTACCTCATCAAGTTCTACTTTCCTCCCACTCACTTCTTTCGAGAGAAACTTCTTCTCTAGAAAGGATCCATTTTAGCAACGAATGTTTTGCCTTTAGATCTGTGATAGAAGGTGTACCCAACAGTTTCTTTTGGGTATTCTATGAAGACGCATTCTCCGATTTGGGTTCGAGCTTATCGGTGAAAACTTTTTCACATAAGCATCACAACTCCAAACTTTAAGAAATGACAGCTTAGGTTTATCGCTAAACCATAGTTCATACGGTGTCATCTCAACGGATTTAGATGGTGCCCTATTAAACGTGAATGCAGCTGTCTCTAATGCATAACCCCAAAACGATAGTGGTAAATCGGTAAGATACATCATAGATCGCACCATATCATAATAAAGTACGATTACGACGTTCGGACACACCATAACGTTGTGGTGTTCCGTGGCGTGAGCTGTGAAACTATTCCACATTGTTTTCATTGAAGACCAAACTCGTAACTCAAATATTCATCTCCACGATCAGATCGCGAAACTTTATTTTCTTTGTTACGATGATTTTCCACTTCACTCTGAAATTCTTTGAACCTTTCAACTATTTCAGACTTATGTTTCATCAAGTAGATATACCCATATCTGCTCAAATCATCTTGTGAAGGTCGAAAATAACGATACTTGCCACGAGCATCAACACTCATTGGATCGCATACATCGGTATGTATTATTCCCAATAAGTCAAGAGCTTGTTCCATTGTTCCGAGAACGGAGTTTTAGTCATCTTGCCCAAAAGGCACGGTTCGCAAGCATCAAATGATTCATAATCAAGTGATTCCAAAAGTCCATCAAGATGGAGTTTTCTTCATGCGCTTTACACCAATATGACCTAAACGGCAATGCCACAAATAAGTTGCACTATCATTATTAACTTTGCATCTTTTGGTTTCAATATTATGAATATGTGTATCACTATGATCGAGATCCAATGAACCATTTTCATTGAGTGTGTAACCATATAAGGTTTTATTCATGTAAATGAACAACAATTTATTCTCTTACTTAAATGAATAACCGTATTGCAATAAACATGATCAAATCATATTTATGCTCAACACCAAATAACACTTATTTAGGTTCCACACTAATCCCGAAAGTATAGGAGTGTGCGATGATGATCATATCAATCTTGGAACTTCTTCCAACACTCATCGTCACTTCCCTTCAACTAGTCTCTGCTTATTCTGCAACTCCGTTTGAGTTACTACTCTTAGCAACCGAACCAAGATCAAATACTGAGGGGTTGCTATGAACACTAGTAAAATACACATCAATAATCTGTATATCAAATATAACCTTGTTCATTTTGCCATCCTTCTTATCCACCAAATATTCAGGGTAGTTCCGCTTCCAAAGACCAGTTCCATTGCAGCAAAAGTACTCGGTCTCGTGCTTAGGTCTAGACTTGGGTTTCTTCACTCGAGCAGCAACTTGCTTGCCGCTCCTTTTGAAGTTCCCTTCTTCCTTTGCCATTTTCCTTGAGACTAGTGGTCTTGTCAACCATCAACACTTGATGTTTTTCTTGATTTCTACCTTCGCGATTTTAGCATCGCGAAGAGCTCGAGAATCTTTTTCGTCATCCCTTGCATACTATAGTTCATCACGAAGTTCTACTAACTTAGTGATGGTGACTAGAGAATTCTGTCAATCACTATCTTATCGGAAGATTAACTCCCACTTGATTCAAGCGATTGAAGTACTCGGACAATCTGAGCACATGCTCACTAGTTGAGCGATTCTCCTCCATCTTTTAGCTATAGAACTTGTTGGAGACTTCATATCTCTCAACTCGGTATTTGCTTGAAATATTAACTTCAATTCTGGAACATCTCATATGGTCCATGACGCTCAAAACGTCTTTGAAGTCCCGATTCTAAGCCGTTAAGCATGGTGCACTAAACTATCAAGTAGTCATCATATTGAGCTGGCCAAACGCTCATAACGTCATGTCGCTCATATTGAGCTAGCCAAACGTTCATAACGTGCGCATCGCTCCTGCAATAGGTCATCACCTAGCGGTGCATTAAGGACATAATTCTTCTGCGCAGCAATGAGGATAAACCTCGGATCACGGATCCAATCCGCATCATTGCTACTAACATCTTTCAATACAATTTTCTCTAGGAACACATATGAAAACATAGGGAAGCAACAACGCGAGCTATTGATCTACAACATAATTTGCAAAATACTATCAGACTAAGTTCATGATAAATTAAAGTTCAATTAATCATATTACTTAAGAACTCCCACTTAGATAGACATCTCTCTAGTCATCTAAGTGATCACGTGATCCAAATCAACTAAACCATGTCCGATCATCACGTGAGATGGAGTAGTTTCAATGGTGAACATCACTATGTTGATCATATCTACTATATGATTCACGCTCGACCTTCGGTCTCCGTGTTCGAGGTCATATCTTATATGCATAGCTCGTCAAGTATAACCTGAGTATTCGCGTGCGCAACTGTTTTGCACCCGTTGTATTTGAACGTAGAGCCTATCACACCCGATCATCACGTGGTGTCTCAAAGACGAAGAACTTTCGCAGCGGTGCATACTCGGGAGAACACTTCTTGATAATTTTGGTGAGAGATCATCTTATAATGCTACCGTCAATCAAAGCAAGATAAGATGCATAAAGGATAAACATCACATGCAATCAATATAAGTGATATGATATGGTCATCATCATCTTGTGCTTGTGATCTCCATCGCGAAGCACCGCCATGATCACCATCGTCACCGTAGCGACACCTTGATCTCCATCGTAGCATCGTTGTCGTCTCGCCAACTATTGCTTCTACGACTATCGCTACTGCTTAGTGATAAAGTAAAGCAATTACATGGCGCTTGCATTTCATACAATAAGCGACAACCATATGGCTCCTGCCATTGCCGATAACTTCGGTTACAAAACATGATCATCTCATACAATAAAATATAGCATCACGTCTTGACCATATCACATCACAACATGCCCTGCAAAAACAAGTTAGGCGTCCTCTACTTTGTTGTTGCAAGTTTTACGTGGCTGCTACGGGCTAAGCAAGAACCGTTCTTACCTCGCATCAAAACCACAGCGATACTTCGTCAAATAGACTCCGTTTAACCTTCTCAAGGACCGGGCGTAGCCACACTCGGTTCAACTAAAGTGAGAGAGACAGACACCCGCGGTCACCTTTAAGCAACGAGTGCTCACAGCGGTGAAACCAGTCTCGCGTAAGCGTCTGGCGTAATGTCGGTCCGGGCCGCTTCATCTCACAATACCGCTGAACCAAAGTATGACATGCTGGTAGGCAGTATGACTTGTATCGTCCACAACTCACTTGTGTTCTACTCGTGCACATGACATCAACGCATAAAACCAGGCTCGGATGCCATTTGTTGGGGAACGTAGTAATTTCAAAAATTTCCTACGATCACGCAAGACCATGGTGATGGCATAGCAACGAGAGGAGAGTGTCCGTCCACGTACCCTCGTGAGACCGAAAGCGAAGCGTTATAACAACGCTGTTGATGTAGTCGTCCTTCTTCCCGATCCAACCGATCCAAGTACCGAGCGTCGGCACCTCCGAGTTCTGCACACGTTCAGCTCGATGGCGTCCCTCGAACTCCGATCCAGCCGAGTGTTGAGGGAGATTTTCGTCGACCTGACGGCGTGGTGACGATGATGATGTTCACACCGCGCAGGCTTCGCTTAAGCTCCGCAACGGTATATTCGAGGTGTAGTTTGGTGGAAGGGGCACCGCACACGGCTAAGGAACGATCTCAATGATCAACTTGTGTGTCATGAGGTGCCCTCTGCCCAGTATATAAAGGAGGGAAGGGAGGGGCTGGCCGGCCACCTATGGCTGCGCTGGGAGTCCTACTCCTACCGGGTAGGATTCCCCCAATCCTAGTCCAACTAGGGTTTGACCAAGGGAGAGGGAGAGAGGCGCCACCCCTTCTCCTAATCCTAATAGGACTAGGGAAGGGGGAAGGCTGCGCCAGCATAGGGCCCCTTTCTCTTTCCCCTTAAGGCCCATCAAGGCCCATTGACTCCCGGGGTTCCGTAACCCCGGTACTCGATAAAATTCCCAATTTCACCCGGAGTGATTCCGAATCCAAACATAGGCTTCAATATATCAATCTTTATGTCTCGACCATTTGAGACTCCTCGTCATGTCCGTGATCTCATCCGGGACTCGAACAACCTTGGTACATCAACATCATAAAACTCATAGTAACCGCCATCGAAGCGTTAAGCGTGCGGACCCTACGGGTTCGAGAACTATGTAGACATGACCGAGACACCTCTCGGTCAATAACCAATAGCGGGACCTGGATGCCCATATTGGTTCCTACATATTCTACGAAGATCTTTATCGGTCGGACCGCATAACAACATACGTTGTTCCTTTGTCATCGGTATGTTACTTGCCCGAGATTCGATCGTCGGTATCCAATACCTAGTTCAATCTCGTTCTTGGCAAGTCTCTTTTCTCGTTCCGTAATACATCATCTCACAACTAACACATTTAGTTGCAATGCTTGCAAGGCTTATGTGATGTGCATTACCGAGAGGGCCAGAGATACCTCTCCGACAATCGGAGTGACAAATCCTAATCTCGAAATATGCCAACCCAACATGTACCTTCGGAGACACCTGTAATGTACCTTTATAATCACCCGATTCGTTGTGACGTTTGGTAGCACCCAAAGTGTTCCTCGGGCAAACGGGAGTTGCATAATCTCATAGTCATAGGAACATGTATAAGTCATGAAGAAAAGCACTAGCAACAAACTATACGATCAGTGCTATGCTAATGGAATGGGTCATGTCAATCGATCATTCAACCAATGATGTGATCCCGTTAATCAAATAACAACTCCTTGTTCATGGTTAGGAAACATAACCATCTTTGATTAACGAGCTAGTCAAGTAGAGGCATACTAGTGACACTCTGAGGGTTTATGTATTCACACATGTATTATGTTTCCGGTTAATACAATTCTAGCATGAATAATAAACATTTATCATGATATAAGGAAATAAATAATAACATTATTATTGCCTCTAGGGCATATTTCCTTCAAATACGTCCCTGGTAAGCCTCTAGTAGACTAGCTCGTTGGTCAACAGATAGTCATGGTTTCCTGACTATGGACATCAGATGTCATTGACAACGGGATCACGTCATTAGGAGAATGACGTGATGGACAAGACCCAATCCTAAGCATAGCACAAAGATCGTGTAGTTCGTTTTTGCTAGAGCTTTTCCAATGTCAAGTATCTCTTCCTTAGACCGTGAGATCGTGTAACTCCGGATACCGTAGGAGTGCTTTGGGTGTATCAAACGTCACAACGAATCGGGTGACTATAAAGGTGCACTACTGTATCTCCGAAAGTGTCTGATGGGTTGACACGGATCGAGACAGGATTTGTCACTCCGTATGACGGAGAGGTATCACCGGGCCCACTCGTAGTGCATCATCATAATGAGCTCAAAGTGATCAAGTGTCCGGTCACGGGATCATGCATTACGGCACGAGTAAAGTGACTTGCCGTAACTAGACCGAACGAGGTATTGGGATACCGACGATCGAGTCTCGGCAAGTAACATACCGTCCGACAAAGGGAATAGAATACGGGGTTGCTTGAACCCTTGACATCGTGGTTCATCCGATGACAACATCGAGGAACATGTGGGAGCCAACATGGGTATCCAGATCCCGCTGTTGGTTATTGACCAGATCGTCTCGGTCATGTCGCATGATGTCTCCAACCCGTAGGGTCTACACACTTAAGGTTCGGTGGCGCTAGGGTTATTAGGAAGACAAGTATGTGATTACCGAATGTTGTTCGAGTCCCTGATGAGATCCCGGACGTCACGAGGAGTTCCGGAATGGTCCGGAGGTAAAGATTTATATATGAAAAGTGGTTAAACGGACTCGGAAAGTTTCGGGAATACTGGTAATGTACTGGGGCCACCGGAGGGTTCCGAGGTCCACTGGGAGGGGCCACCCTCCCGGGGCCACATGGGCTGTGTGGGAGGGAGCCAGCCCCTGTGGCTGGGCGCCTCCCACCTAAGCCCATGCGTCTAGGGCATGGGAGGGAAACCTAAAGGGGCGCCCTAGCTTGGGGGCAAGCCACCCTCCCTCCTCCCTTTGGCCGCCCCCATCTAGGGTTTCCCTAGATGGCCGCCCCCTCTTGCCCTCTCCTCCTATAAATAGAGGGTGGGGGGAGGCTGCACACCCCATTGAAGGCGCAGCCCTCCCTCCCAACACCTCTCCTTCTCCGTGGCGAGCTTGGCGAAGCCTCAGCCGAGAACTGCCAGACCAACCGCACCACGCCGTCGTGCTGCCATTGGAGTTGTCTTCCTCAACCTCTCCTTCATCCTTGCTGGATCAAGACGGAGGAGACGCCATCGTCCCGTACGTGTGTTGAACACGGAGGTGTTGTCCTTTCAGCGCTTGGTCATCGGTGATCGGAATCACGTTGGGAACGACTCCATCATCACCACTCCCTCGAACGCTTCCGCACGCAATCTACAAGTGGTATGTAGATGCAATCACTCTCCCATGACTCGTTGCTAGATGAACTCATAGATGGATCTTGGTGAAACCGTAGAATTTTTTTTAATTTTCTACAACGTTCCCCAACATATCGGCCCTACCACTCTCAATAAGCCATCCCATGGCATCTGCCCTGAGAACACCACCACAAAGGGTTACTCTTCCATTTGCGCATTGGGAGCTTAGGAAGTGCAGTGGCTCACGCACACTGCTCCGCCGTCCATCTCCTCCATCCCCGTGCGTCGTGTTTCGTGAATGAGCCGAGCTGAACTCAAACTTCTGCGCTTATTTCTTGCCGATCAGAAATGGTTCATTAATTTTGAATTAATTACGAGTCACTAATGGATGCCATTATCCGAGACATTGGACCTGGCTACACGCCGATTCAGATTTGAACCTACCCGACTGCACACTGACTTGGGCGTGGGCATTCCCGGTTGCATGCTAACTCTGTCGTGGATTTTAGCCCATGACTCCTACCCGGATGCTTATATGTAGGACGCGTTGGTCGGCCAGAGAAAAAACCAACTCATTCCTCCACGCACGACCCTAGTCGTCATTCACTGTTCCACGCTTTTGCTGCCTCCGACGGTCCCATCCCGCCAGCCATGTGCACAGCTGAACAAGAGAGCAAGCCTCTGGAATCCCGTCCTTTGAGATCCTGCACCAGGTTAAGGGCGATAGTGTTTTTAGGGAGCGTCTCGGCGCAACTGCTCCCGGTTCGTTCTTGTCGTCATCCTCAGATTCAACTACTTTTCTGACACCGACACAATGGTTGAAGACGTCGCCACCAAGAAAAAGGCTGAGGGCGAAACCGCCGCCAGAGCCTTAGCCTAGCCAATAGCAGGTATGATTTGTCCATCCCCTGTTTACTTGGGCATGTGCTCTGGTGTAGTGTGTTCATAAATGTTTCAATTTTATGTTATTATGCTCGGGCTCACATGTTTATGTTTCGTTATGAGCTTCATACCAATTTTTGCATGCTTATGATTTACTTTGGGATTAAAGTGCTAACATATTCAACAGTTAAAAATCCTCGAGCTTGACACTCCCAACCATAGGAGCTTGACTTTGTAGGCATTGGGTCCCATGCGTCATTCTCATCTTGCTCTGTAATGTCAAACAACGCCACGTTGCGAGTCAAACCATCCATATCCTAAGAGCTTGCACGGCACGATGGAAGTCGTCACGAACTTCTCTTCTTCACCGACCACATCACTGCACCGGCACCGCCGGCCATGGCAACGGGCCACCGCGCCCTCGCCAATCTCACTGCCGTGCTCCTCGTGCCCATCTTCTTCGCGTGGCTGGCTGCCGCGCAACCACAGGTGTGCGGTGACAGCGGGAACTACTCGGCGAACAGCACTTACCAGTCCAACCTCGGGCAGCTCTCCGTCACCCTCCCCAAGAACGCATCCGCGTCCCCGACGCTCTTCGCCACCGGCAGCGTGGGCGCCGTGCCGGACTTCGTCTACGCCCTCGCGCTCTGCCGCGGCGACACCAACGCCTCCGCCTGCGCGGCCTGCGTCACCACCGCCTTCCAGGACGCGCAGCAGCTCTGCGCCTTCAGCAAGGACGCGTCCGTCGTCTACGACCTATGCCTCCTCCGCTTCTCCAACCAGAACTTCCTGCCCAACACCGACGGGCGAGGCAACCAGGTCATCTTCCAGACGGACGCGCGGAACGTGTCCGCGCCGGCGGTGGTGTTCGACAACGCCGTCGGCGTGCTCTTGAACGCCACCGCCGACTACGCGGCGTCCAACTCGTCCAAGCGCTTTGCCACGGGCGAGGTGATGTTCGACAGAGGCGGAATCCCCGCGATCTACGCGCTGGTGCAGTGCACGCCGGACTTGGCGCCGGCCGCCTGCCGGAGTTGCCTCGGGGATATAATTCAGAAGATGCCCACGTATCTCAGCGGGGGGCAGAGCGGAAGGTCTTTTTGGATCCGATGCAACTATCGGTACGAGTTGTATCCTTTCTTCTCAGGCAGCCCTCTTCTACGGCTTCCGGTGCCGGCATTTGCTGGAACGCCGCCGTCACCGCCGTCGGTGGACATTTCACCGCCGTCGAATAAAAGAGGTAATAACATGGCACACTGGTTGATTAGATTTTTTTTAACGAAATTTTCAGAAATATCAACGGGCCGGTGGGGTGGCTGTTGCCCACATTGTGTTCGTCAAATTTCCTCACTAGACAGTCCACATGCTACTCAGTTCAATACCTTTGACTCCTTGGTTCATAGACTTCTCCCATACTCCCGTGGCTATTAGTAGATTCTTGTCGACGTATCAGAATTAACAAAACTGGGTAAGATACTGAAGGTTGGACAATGCACACTTGACCGTTAGTATTTAGGAGCACTGACGACTGAGGTGGACCATGAACAGCCAGTAATTGGGCCAAATATGGTAAAACAAAATAAGTTTTTCTAAAATAAAAAAGTCTTAGGACGGAATCACAAGATAAATTTCTTTCTTTCTTCAGGGCGGAAGAAAAGATCAGCAGCAAAGATCTCTGCATCGGTGGCCTGTACCATTGTCTTTGTATTGATATTTTCTGCTTCTGCTTTTATTTGCTTCAAGAAAAGAAAACCTTTGAAGAAGCAGCCAGGTAAGAAGCATTTTGTAGATTTCAAAGTCCATGAGTTTACAGTTTATTGATGCTCTTTATTCTTGCAGCACTGGCATTTCATAATGCTGCGAGAGGAAAATGTATGATCTTTGATTTACCTACACTGCAAGAGGCAACAGAGAACTTCTCCGAGGAGAATAAGCTCGGAGAGGGCGGTTTTGGTACTGTGTACAAGGTAAACAAACAAGTCTAGGTGCAATGTGCACCATGATGCTCTTATTATTTTCTAAGGAAGGTGGGTTCATTACAGGGAACACTTCCAGATGAGCAAAAAGTGGCAGTGAAAAGGCTTTCACAGACTAGTAGAGACGGACTGAATCAGCTGCACAATGAAGTGCAAGTTTTGGCTCAGCTCCAGCACATAAAACTTGTCAAGTTACTGGGGTATTGCTCACATCAGAATGAAGTGATGCTTGTCTACGAGTTCGTAAAAAACGGGTGCCTCCACAACTTCCTGTTTGGTAATTTCATCCGGAATTACCGACCAAGCATGAACGTTTTTGTCATAACTAACTTGTCATTGCAGATTGAACTTGTCCGTGCTCTGAAAAAGTTCAGGACAGTTGGAATAATTTGTAATGTGCATAATGAATGAATTTGTTGATTTCGAATCTATGAATGTCATTACAAACTTTACTGAAACAATAAATGTGAAGAAACTACTTGTGATAAGACCAAGAAATATTATATAAGTGCATCGTCATCATTCACTGTAGATTTTGTCTCCTATTTTAATGTGATTCCCGTTGTTCTTACAGAGAGCCACATGATTTAAGTTTCTGACTTTATTGAAACAGATGAAAGGAAGGGAAGGAAATTAAATTGGAACCGACGGTATAATATCATTATTGGAATTGCCAAGGGAATATTGTATCTTCATGAAGACTCGAGCATAAGAATCATTCACCGGGATTTGAAGTCTAACAACATTTTGCTGGATGAGAACATGAACCCAAAAATTGCAGACTTCGGGTTGGCAAGGCTGTTAGGAGGAGGCCATACTCAGACCAAGACAGCTAATGTTGCTGGAACATAGTAAGTGGAAACAGATTGACTCATAGTTGAATATTTACGCTATTGTTTTTCTAGGTTTAATGCCTAATCTTTCACAGCAGTTATATGGCACCAGAGTATGCAATATTTGGAAATGTGTCCCCCAAGATTGATATTTTCAGCTTCGGTGTTTTAATCCTCGAGATTGTAACTAGGAGAAAGAATAACAGTTCGGATGATCTCAATAACACAGTGAATCTCCTAAGCGATGTAAGTAGTACTTTCAGCTACTTTATAGTGCAAGGATACTTAAAAATTGATAACCTCATTGTACAACATATACTCATATACCAGGTATATAACTGCTGGACTAAGGATATGACATTGCAAATAGTTGACAAATCGCTCAATGTATACTCCAAAAGTGAAGTATTGCGCTGCATCCACATCGGTCTTCTTTGCATCCAAGAGGATCCAGATGACAGACCGAACATATCCTCAGTTGTTCTCATGCTAACCCGAGACAGAGTAAAACTACAGCCACCACGACAACCAGCATTTTTCTTTGCGAGAGACTCCAGTTCAGTTTTCGGACATGCCAGACATGGCAATTATATATACGACAAATCTGATGTGATCGTGGAGGATAATTTCTCAGAGAATGAGGTCACTAATACTGATCCCTATCCTAGATAAGTCGAAACCTGAAGCTTTACAAGTATGACTAGGACTCACCGTTTTCTACGGTTTTATTAATTCTCAGTTGCCTGAAAATTTGTAAATGTCAATCACTAGAGTTGCACATGACGTTGAGTGTCGATCCAAAGGCTTGAAGATGTTTCAGGAATATTTATGCAACTTATCGTAGATAATATGCTTTCTTTTGTACGTAAAGGTGGGTTATCATGGAGTTGTTCAACAATCTTAAATTGAGTCTTGATACTATGTACTTGTTTGATTGAGGACGTCTAAACTGGTGTAATGATCCAATACAGAATGCTTAGAGACATATATTTATGATATATTGTTATAGTCACTGTTAACACAAATTGTGTTAAATTAGCATTTAACAGTTCGATGAAGCTCCGCAATAAGTTAAATTCAAGTACTTAATGGAGAACTTATCTCTCTAGTACTCCGACTATTACTTCCTCTGTTTCATTATCTTAAGTCCATATCCAAAAACCTTGTACAAAAGATTAGCTCACTATATAGAAATAGATGAGTCGCCTAAATAATAGGTAAGCATGCCCTTCTTCCTCGACTCTTAAATCTAAATCTAAGGTTGGTGCCCGATCCCCACACATCCATCCTGCTGTTCACGCCACCTAAAAGCCTTCTCTTGGCGACTAGGTAGCTAGGGTTCCGCCCCTTCCCCTCCCGCCGCCGCCGGCCCCCGGCCTCGCGCCCCGCCTCCGTCCCCTTCCTCCCTCCTCCCCCCCTTCCCCCGTCCAGATCCGCCTCGCGCCGCCTCCCCGGGAGGTGGCCGGGGCGGAGCTCGAGCTCCTCCGGTGGGCCCCTCCCCCGTCTTCCCCGCCGCCATCGTGTCGCCCCAGCCCACCGCCCGGTGGTACCGGCGGCGGGGGCCTTCTCATCCCCACGCTGCTCCTTCCCGGGCGGGGAGGCGGCGGTGCAGCCCGGCTTGGCTGCGGTCCGGCGACAAGGCGTGGTGTCGGCGCCGCTCCTTGGCGGCGGGGCGACGTGGTGGTGCCGGGTGGCTGACGTCGTGACCCCGGCCCAGATTTAGGCCCGGCGGGCCCCATCTGGGTCCTAGCGGGCCGGCCTCCCGGCGTGGCCTCGTTGTCTACATCGCGGTGAGGAGGAGCGGCTCGGATATGGGGCGTCGGCGTCGACGGCATGCCGGCAGCAGCGCGAGGGCGGGAGCTTTACGGGCCCACGAGGGCTCGGCCGGGCCTGTGGGCCCACGGGCCTGGTGTGCTCCTGCTATTGCGTTCGGACGGCTACCGTCGCGGACGGTGGAGGTGGGGCCCTGCCGCGTGCGACGGTGCTGATGCCCTAGTCCCGGCTCTGATTCTTCGTCGCGTTGTCCTCACTTCGCGGTGCCGTGGTGAGACGGCGTGGGGGCCTCATGACCGCGTGGCGCAGGGTGGTGGTTGGTTTGGTGGATGGATCCGGAGCGCTTGAGGTGCGGGTTGGGATCGGGGGAAACCCCTGTCGGCGTGGCAGACACCAGCGCGGTGGCGCTTGTGGGTGCCACCTGATCTACCGAGAGGGCGTCGGGGGCTACCCTTCCTTTTGCCTCGTCGTGTACCAGGGGAAACCCTTGGCAGCAGCGTCGTCATCGTCGCGATCCTTCTTGGAGGTGTTGATAGGTGCCGACGCTTTGGAGTCTTGGAGCCTAGTGGAAGATCCCGGTGGGCGTAGTGATCGCGAAGCTTCTTCGTTTTTGTTGATCCACTGTTGTCGGCATTTGTTTCTTTTGCTCTTTCTTTGTCATTTCTTTTGGGCGTGACTGTGCTGCTTCCTCCCCAGCACCTATCCCTGTATGGTTCGGTTAGTTGCTTTGTATACAAAGGGGGGGGGGGACACTTTTTCGGCAAATCTAAATCTAAGAATCGATGTGAAGTGCCAGCTCCAAAAATCGTGCGTATCACCTGAATGGAATAATAGGTTGATGATGTGGGTTTGTCTAAGAAAGATGATATGAATAATCGCAAGGGATAATTATGATGAAATGACCAGCTTAACATGGTCGATATGATAACTTGTTGATGTGGTAGGGTTTGATAAGAATAAGGAGAAAAGGCTTTTAAACATCGTCTGATTGCTCACGCCGCGTCAGCTGCCTCACTCAAGCGACACGTGTCGTGTGGGGCCCATGCACTGCATCCCCTTCCTCCCGCATCCTTATCCCTATATTCTATCTCTCTTTCTAAATACGCATGATGCACTTAATATGATGTTGGTGTTGATGACACACACATTATATGGACTAATGTAGTTTGCAAGTACATCTCAGGTATTAGTGCCATATATGGTGGTTGATGGAGGATCCTCCACCCCCCTCCCCTCCCCTCTCCAAAATTAAAGATATAGTCGTGGATCCTCGAAGACTTAGATTAGCCCTTTATTTATGATATTAAGTTGATACAAATCCCGCACTATTAAGAAGGAACATAAGAAGGTGAAGAATTGAGCTCATTTCGCATTTCAAATATTGCGCACATGATCACCAAAAGGAACTAGCCACAAAAAAGCCAATAGTTCACATGGTCTACCATGTCTAGAAGTTTTTAGTGTCGCAAGACTGTTTGATCCTCGGACTAGATTATTCAGTAGGTCATCTACAACCGGCTGAAGCTCTCGCTTGTGACCAGACTGTGTGGTGGTCGGGGCTAGACTATGTCATCCAAAGGACCAAACTTTCTGATGCCCAATCCAGTCACCCCAAAACTTTATGTTGCCGCTAGATAGTCTGCCCCTTCGGACCGTTCAGTCAACTGTTCAGCCGACTAGAATGCTCTATGGATAAACCAAACTGTCCAGTAGGTCAAATTTTATGTACTCTTCACAAACCCTAGTTTGTATAGTCTGTTACCTGACTGTTTGGTCTAGATCAACGTGACTGTCCGTATGTCCTTTTTGGACCATAGCGGGCAGATTTCACTTACCGCTATATACACTTCTCTTCAGTTAGAATTAGGGTCACCTCTAGAGCAATATACATCCACAACCACCACACTTCTACTCCACACCTCCCAAACCCTAATCATTAATTCTTGGAGAAATTGAAGAGGGAATCATCCCAAAAGCAAGATCTACTCATTCCTCACACATTGACCAATTACTTTTTTAGTTCAGCTTGATTTGGATCCTTGGCACTTGTCTTGTTAGTCTTGGAGGTTGGAGACTCCTAGGTGTTAGTTCTCTGGTGAGGAATCACCTTGTTGTGATTTACCCAAGAAGTCTTTGAAGGTTTGGAGGCCGCCTCAAGGTCTACCACTAGTGATTGAGAATCACATTTCGTTGTGATATCTCAAGGAGAATAGGGTGAGTCTTTTGTGGTGTTGGTCTGACTTTGTGGTAACACTCATTTCTCCAACTGTGATTAGCTTCCCTCCAAGGAAGAGAGCACTCGTATACATCCTCGTCTCCGTGTTGTCGGTTATCTTCAATCCTAACTCCTTACTTGTGGTTTCTTTGGTCAGTTGACCATGCATTCACTATAAGGTGTTAAATACACTACATTGTGTTACTTACCTCACTGTAGCAATTGTTTAGGCCCACATTTATATTCCGCATTGCCTAACTTGCTAATAATCAATTAAAATTTTTAATTGTACCTATTCATCCCTCCAGCTCCATCTCGATCCTTTCATTTTCGTCATCAGTTATTCCCCCAATTCATCCCTGATTCCCACCTACTCAGGCCCTCTCTCTCTCTCTCAACATCCTTCTCTCTTACCTCCTTGCATAGATCTTGATGTCGCCACCACTATCTCGTCGTGCCGTCCTCCTTCACAGCGCCACGCCATGTGCGCCACTATCCCACGTCTCTCGAGTTGGTAGTTCTCCCATGACGATGACTATCGGCCCTGTTGTCGAGATGTTGCAAGGCGCAGTCTTTTCTAAGATGACAACACCGCTTGTCATGCCGCCGCAAGGCATCAGGACGCAAACACTGCAGGTGTGGGTCATCGAGAACATCAGGGAAGAATGGATAATAAAAGGAAGCAACTGCTCTCTCAGTAGCAACGTGCGAGATTTTGTTGTGGTGTCAGTCAACACCGCCGTGCCGGTGTTGTGTCTGAATCAGCCCCGAGGGTGCAGTGTCACAAGTGAGGCATCCAGTGTTGTAGAGCGATATGCGGTGTAGCATCGCCGGTGTTGTAGAGTGTTAAGGTGTTGCAGGAAAGGGCGGAGATGTCCAAAGCACCGACAACGGGAGGCGGGATGCTGCGATAGTGGCCATAGATGTTACATTGTTACGGTGATGAGGCACCAGCAACGCGGGGGAGGGAGGGATTCAATGACAATGATGATGTGAGGTGGCGAGCATGTTGCGGCGGCGATGCTACGACGACGAGGCACCGCACCAACACTGCTGCAAGGATGAGGACGCCGGTGTTGGGCAAGGACAACCTGTTTTGTAATGGAGCATATGCCGGGTAGAAGGTGAGGACCGTATACCCCATGTGGTGAGGAGGAATCTATGTTGGTAGAAAAACTCAATTTGATGGCTATAGGCCCCAAGATATGACTGTTGCCTAGCAATCTGCTTACACCTAGAAACGTACTACCACCATCCTGACGTTTTTGGTAGGCTAGAACAGAGGAAGTAACATTTAGGAGAGCATGGACGCGTCTAGCGAGCAGCCGTGTGCTCGCTAGCGCTCCTCGGCAGCCGGTCGTATTAGGAAAATTAGTGTCCTAAGTTCTAATTAGGAAAGTCCGCATTATGTGTCCCTCCACCTGATCCCCACACAATACAAAATTCGAGTGCATGCGCCTTCTTTTCTCTCCTTCACACTGGCCCCGCTTCTTTCCCATGTACTCTGCATTAGTAAAGCAAAAAGGCAATTAATGCATTTCAAAAAATTCAAAAAACTATAACTTTCGAACCACATGTCGAAATTAAGATCCGTTTTCACTGTTGGAACCCTTGCAATGAGATCTTCAAAACTAGACCCCATTTATATATGTTTTGATTAACTTTTTTCATTGCCAACTGGTTGTACTACATGGTGCAACTTCTATACCATGGGATGCAACTTTTTTAAAAACCAACTTTGGTGATACCACAACCAACTATAATATTGCATGAATACAATTTTAGTGCTACATGGACCAACTTCACCACATGAACAACTTGATATGTTGTCCCATCCACATGCCTAGCAGACGATGTGAAACTTCTTGTGCTGCTCGGCCAACTGTCTAGTAGTTGATGTGCAACATTTTCCCTACCTTGTGGATGTGCATTTTCACCTCCAAAATTATCCATGTCAGTGAGATGTGCAACTTCATCTGTTGTCCGCGCCAACTGATTAACAAATGAAGTGCAACTTTATCTACTGCCCCCTCCACCTACCTAGCAGCCGATGTGCAACTCCGTCTTCTCCCCTCCAAATGCCTTGTAGTCGATGTGCAACTACTCCCTTACCGCGGTGCATTTTCACCACTCCTAATTATCCTTGCCAGTGAGATGTGCAACTTCATTTGTTGTCCGTGCCAATTGACTAGCCAACGATGTGCAACTTCATTTGTTGTCCGTGCCAACTGACTAACCAACAATGTGCAACTTCATCTGTTATCCGTGCCAACCGACTAACAAACGGCATGCAACTCTTGTAGCTCATGCGTGATCAAGTATGCCCACGAGAGTGTGCAACTCCGCGGCCGTGCATGTGCGACTAAGCCGACAAGAGTGTGCAACTCCACGGCCGCGAGTGTGCACCTCCACAACCGTGTGTAGGAAACTATGCTGTCAAGAGTGTGCAACTTTACGGCCGTGCATATGCGATTATGTGGACAAGAGTGTGCAACTCCACGATCAGGCGTGTGCAATTCTACGGTCGCGCATGTGCGACTATGCCGACGAGAGTGCAATTCCACGGCTGTGGGTGAGCTACTCCGTCAATGAGAATGTGCAGCTTTGTAAGTCCAAACTAGCCCCGATCCGCATAGTTGGGTGGGGTGCCAATGCCGTATGTTAAAACTGCAGGTCATGAAAGTTACACATCCACTGTTAGGTAGCCATACATCGACCAATAGATAGTTGCACCTAACAGGGTCTAAATTGCACACATAAAAATTTATCTGTATTTTCATGTGCAACTCCTAAAGCTACATCAACCAACTATCTGACGGTCGATGTACAACTTCAAAAGCATGATTGTGCAACTTTTTTTATAATCTTCAGAAAAATATGAGATGATAAACATCGCCTATGTCATGAGTGATCTAAGTGGCTCTTAGCAAAACTCAGCAACGTGGGTCTCCACAAAAGCATCATTTTCAGTAGAAAAATTATCAACAACACTCTTAGAATAACAGCAACACATACGTGCACGATAGCCACTAGCTCCAGGAAGCAAAAGAAAGCAGCGGCCGCACAATAAGCAGCAGCGACAAATTCCCCTGATCGTCTTCGTCTTGCTCCAGATCGACGACAAGGTCCCTTCCCCCCTTCTGCGTCTGTGCTTCCTTCTTCTCTGGCTGCTCCAGCTAGATCCAAACTCATGCTTCCTCCTCTCCCAGCCGCTGTAGCCATGCCCCGACCTCACGGCGACCACTCCTCCCTTCTTCCTCCTTCGTAGGTGACGTAGGAGCTTCGGACAGCGTTACACTTGAGGGGCGCGAGGGGCGGCGGTGCAGGGCTCGCCGGCATCGGGAAGGCATCCAGGCAGCGGAGCTCCACATGAAGAAGTGGGGTGGGTGGATCCGGCACACGTAGCTGGTTGGATCCGTACGTCTTCGCGCACGCGACTGCGTTTGAGGCTGTTTAGATGGATTCGGAGATAGATTTCGGGGAGGGTGGGATCTGGGAAGAGCGGCGGCGGTGGAGTGGTGCGGGGATGCGGAGAGGACAAGAGGACAAGAGGGACAGAGACGAACCCGACAAAAAAGCACCTGACTCTCGTGGGCTGTAGGATGCGCAGGTAACGAGCGGTTGAGGCGCGGCTGCTCGGTTCGACTGAATAGTGGGAGTGCACTTTTAAGATTTTAGGCTGGATAAAATCACATAATTTTCTCCTGTGATACATGAATACTGACAGCTGCGAAGAGTGGGTCCCGCGCGTCATTTCACGGCTCACCATACGGAGTCAAACTAATTCTTCAGCACGTTGCAAGTCAAATGATGTTCCTTCAATTATTACTGGAGAGAGCAAAGCCGTGACCACCTTGGCCTCTCTTCTTCTTCTTTAACGGTGGCCACGCCGGAGATTTTCCGCGACCACCATGGCGACGCGCCACCGCACGTTCTACCGCCTCGCCGCCACAATCCTCATTGCGTTCCTCCTCACACCACTGACCGAGGCCCAGCCGCCGTGGCAGATCTGCGGCAAGAGCGGCAACTATGCGGCGAACGACACCTACCAATCCAACATCCGGCAGCTCTCCGCCACCCTCCCCAAGAACGCCTCCGCCTCCCGGATGCTTTTCGCCACCGGCAGCATCGGTTCCCTTCCGGACATCGCCTACGCCCTCGCGCTCTGCCGCGGCGACGGCAACGCCTCCGCCTGCGAGGCCTGCGTCACCACCGCCTCCGCCTGCGAGGCCTGCGTCACCACCGCCTTCCAGGACGCGCAGCAGCTCTGCGCCTTCAACAAGGACGCCACCGTCATCTACGACACCTGCTACCTCCGCTTCTCCAACCAGAACTTCCTCGCCACCACTAGCAACGACAATCCCATCGTCCTCAAGAACACGCAGAGCGTGAGCTCGCCGGTGGACGTTTTTTTCGAAAAGGGGATACCCCGGCCTCTGCGTCGATCGATCGATCACTACTCTTATTAACAAAATAAAGTAGTCTGCGTACTGGTTTGAAAGGTCCTAAAAGTGAAAAAAAAACAAAACAAGCTCACACAGAGCCCAAAGAAGCTAGATACATCAACTAACCACATCAAGATGCCACAACCGGCTGGGTAAAGTAGGTAGGAATACTAAATGCCTATCCTATTACATGACCGCCATCCAAACCGGTTGAAGATATCCCGAAACTACCATCTCCCAGCGGATAGACCCGAGAACAAATGCTCCCGGCCTCCGTGCGGGTGAGTAGCGACCACGAACGGATCGAGCCGTAGTCCGGAATAAAACACGCAAAAATTGTATACATGATATTACATTAAAGACCAAATCGTTTACGCTTCGAGATAGTCCACAAAAAGCACAAACTCCAACCGAATATGTCTCGCTAAGTTAGGCTCAAACCCATTAAGCCATGTCCCAAATAAAGCATTAACGAATTCGGTGGTTTGATGTTGAAAGCAATGTGGACCGTCTGCCAGAGTACCTTGGCGGTGGGCGATCAAAAAGAGGTGTTTAATAGTTTCATCCCGATCGCGAAACTACACCTAGTAGGTCCTGTCCAATTACGCTTCATCAAGTTATCCTTAGTTAAAATTACTTGTTTATGAACAAACCACATAAACACTTTTATTTTCAAAGGAACTTTGACATCCCAAACATGTTTGGGCGTAGGAATGGAGTTGAATTAATAACATCAATATACATTGATTTAACGTGAATACTCGAGACTTAGTCAACTTCGGCGCAATTCATCGGGTTGTTGAGAAAGCTGGATGTCCATCGATCTCCTAACTAGATGGAGCCATTCTTCCCAACGATTGCCCGCTAGCACTTCGTCTCGAACTGAATATTAAGGGGGTAGATTGGAAGACCGAAGCAACGACCACCTCCTTGCGTTGAACAATGCGATACAACGAGGGATATTGGATAGCTAAGGGTGTGTCACCGAGCCAAGTATCCTCCCGAAGCGTGTACTTGTGCCGTTTCCAACAACAAACTTCGACCTATTAAAGAATGCCTGCTTGACCTTCATGAGACCCTTCGAGAAAAGCGAGTCGATCGGCCTTCTGAGACCTATGACAAAGTTTTTGGTGGAGGTACTTGCCAAGGATCTGTGCCCACAAAGATCGGCCTCTCTCAAAAGCTTCCTGACCACTTGCTAAGAAGGCATTTATTCTTAATTTGAGATTCTCAATACCTAGACCCCCTTGGTCCTTCGGTCTACAAATGATGTCCCACTTAGCAAGCCTATATTTTCTTTTAAGCTCATCACCCTGCCAGAAGAACCGCGATCTATAGAAGTCCAATCTCTTCCTAACACCAACTGGTACCTCAAAGAACGAAAGAAGAAACATCGGCAAACTCGTGAGTACCGAGTTAATTAGGATTAACCGGCCTCCATATGATATGAGCTTGCCCTTCCAGCAGCTCAGTTTCCTCTCAAATCGGTCCTCAATGCACTTCCATTCTCTGTTTGTTAGCCTTCGATGGTGGATAGGAATCCCCAAGTATGAGAAAGGTAGTTCTCCCAACTCACATCCAAACAATTGCCTATAAGCATCCTGTTCATCTTTGGCCCTACCAAAGCAGAACAGCTCGCTCTTATGAAAGTTTATCTTTAACCCGGTCGATTGTTCAAATAGGCATAAAACCAGCTTCATATTTCTTGCCTTAGCCAAAAGATGATTGTATCATCGGTATTGTAGGATAGAGATACCTCCATCAACAAGATGAGGCACCAATCCACCTACTTGACCATTTTCCTTAGCCCTTCCTATCGGGCGCCAACATATCTACCACAATGTTAAACAAGATAGGGGACATCGGGTCTCCTTGTCGTGACCTTTATGTGTCTGGAAGTAATGACCTATGTCATCATTAACTTTAATTCCAACACTACCTTTTTGCGTAAATGATCAGTACTGCTCTGCATGGGCTTCATCAAACCCTTTCATACGCAAAGATTGTTGGAGAAATGGCCACTTTACCTTATCATACGCTTTCTTGAAATCCACTTTAAAAATCACTCCATCTAATTTTTTGGAGTGGATTTCATGGAGCGTTTCATGCAGGACTACCACCCCTTCTAGGATGTTTACATGCGGCATGAAAGCGGTTTGGGGCTGGTGCACCATGAGATGCATAATCTGTGTGAGCACATTGGTCCCGACCTTGGTGAAGATTTTGAAACTAACATTAAGGAGACAGATCGGCTGAATTGCTCAATTCGACCGCATCCGTCTTCTTAAGCGATAATGTGATAGTCCCAAAATTCAAGTGGAATAATTGAAGTTGTCCGGAGAATAGATCATGAAACATAGGTAATAAATCCCCTTAATAATGTGCGGCACTTCTTATAGAACTTCGGCCGGAAACCATCCGGTCAAGGAGCCTTATTATTTTCATTTGTGCAATGGCATCAAAACCTCCTTCTCCAAGAGCAGGGCAACGAAGCTCATTATCGGCAGCGAAAGCTGAGGTACATCCTCGATTCGGACTCATCTAGGGACACCGTGTTATCCTCCGTGGACCAAATAACTGCTTATAATAGTCGGTGATGTATGTTTTAGGTTATCGACCTAAAATCGTACCCTAAATCTGCTCAAGCTGAAAGATTCGCTTCTTTCTATGCTTGCCATTAGCAATTAAATGAAAGAACCGAGTATTCGCATCCCCTGGACCACTCTACGTACTTTAGCACGTAAAGCACTTCAGTTCTTCTTGGCGGAGTAGTTCTTTTAACCGCTTCTCCGCCTCATTTTAACACGAAACTTCTGCGGGTAATAAAATATTGGACTCGGCTTTTATGTCCATCATGTATAAGAGAAAGGAGTCTATCCTTTTCAATCTTATACACACCGCTAAGGTGCTTAGCCCAACCCATAGAAGCTTCTCAAATTCCTAATCTTATTCGCCATCGCTCAATGGGAGTTTTGCCTCGAACATCTTTAACCCATTCCACGGCTATCAAATCTAAGAACCCCTCACGTTCGAACCATGGCGTCTCAAATGAGAAGGTGTTCTTATTACCCGTGGTTCGGCTCCCCGAGTCCACGAACAATGGGGTATGATCAGATATTCCCCTCGAAAGAGCTTGCACCGTAACCAGCGGGAATTTTGTTCCCACTCCACGCTTGCAAGAACCCGATCAAGTTTTTCGTAGGTTGGGTTTGGCGGCGCGTTATTATGTAAACTTTCGCCCGAGAGCTCTATCTCTCTCGATCCAAGCTTTCAATAATAGTGTTGAACATGAAGGACCATCTGCCGTCAAAGTTATCATTGTTCTTCTCCTCTAGCCTCCGGATGATATTGAAATCACCTCCAACTAAAATCGGTAGTTGTTCGACCCACAAATTTGAGCGAGGTCTGCTAGAAACTCCGCTTTAAACTCGGGCTGCGCAGCTTCATATACCGCTACCAAAGCCCGATTAAAGCCATCCGTCTTAGACCTAACTCGAAACTTTACCGAAGTCACCCATCACTACACTACGGACTTCAAGTGAGTCACATCTCACACCTAGTAAGATACCCCCGATCTTCCTCGCGGAGGTAGGCAATGCCAATCGAAATCAATACCACCAACTAGTGAGGAGAGAAACTGCGGTGCAAAGTTATCTCTACCCGTTTACGATAGAGCAACAAAATCTAGCTTCGCTCTAGAGCTGTCTCGACCAGAATCTTCTTTTAGCCAAGTCCTTAAGACCTCTGCTATTCCAAAAATTCCTCTCATAGTTCGTCATGGAATTTTTTTGTGGTTCGAATCCTAGCACTCCTACGAACTGCGGAGTCGGGATAAATCTTCCGTTTCCACTTACGCTTAGGTTTATTAAGCTCAGTCACCCATTCCTTATGACCGGGTTCACAAATATTGCTAGCTTCATTACAGAGGGGCACATCATCTTCTGGCGTCATGGTTAGTGGGTGCTAGATCCTCCACGAGCTATCAAGCACTCTAACTCCTAATGCATTTATCTCATCATCATTCATTGGTTTAATGCTGCAAGATTACGAATAGTCTCTAAAGCACGTTCCGCCTCGAGATCTAATATATCATTCATTTGAATTGGTAATTTCACTATCCGTAGCACCTAGTGAAACTCCTAATTGGTTTGCATTATTTATAATATCCTCATTAGAAAAATGCAATAGGGAATTAGACAAGTTGACGGACATACGGAAGAAAAAGCAGCCTCCACGAAGCTTGGCGCCCTCATAGCGCACCGCTGCTTGCATATCGTCCACCTCCGGACGTCGAGGATCTGAGCACTCATCCGTCTCCCCTCGGAGATAGGGTCCGGATCCCACCAAACGTGATCACCTCCTCCCTAGTATAACTTGCACCGAAACTCTGGCGCGGTGCAGAAGTCACTAGAGAAGGCGTCTGCGGGCTCCCGATCCCCTTGGGCGAGTGCCCCACACCGAGCAGCGGGGAGGAGTAAGGCAGAGCCTCCCGCCATGGGTCTCCTCCGCCCCAACCGCAGCTCAGACGGGAAAGCCATCGGTGAGGTGGTCCTCGACCATCGGAGTAGAGGTGGAGACTGGCCTCCCCTGGCGTCCCCCCCAAGAGGCCAGAGCCACGGTGGTTGCCACCACCGTCGCAGAAGGAATCGAGGCCGCCCGACCCCTCGGGGCGACGCCATCGATGACACTGCATCGGCCTCGGGGCGGGGAGAGAGGACTCCATGTCCCAACCCCTCCCCACACCCCATCGCCCCGTGATCGCCGACACGAAATCGCGCCAGCGAGTCTGCAGATCAAGAGAACCATCACCGTGCCTCCACGCCGCCGCCTCCCAAAGAACTACTTTGACGAAAGCAGCAGACACACCAATCCCCTCACAAACTCCGGTGAAGGAAGCGTGCGCTCGAGATCATCACCCGACTCCACCCTATCACTCCAAAGCACAGGAGGTGCGAGGCTGGCTCGAAAAGACCAAAAAGCAGAGTAGTCATGGGTACCGCGGTGAGGCTGTGGGCTCAGCCTCCGATCCATTCCCGGCCGGTGAGCACGAGAACCATTGGATCCCTCTCGCATGGTCTCATCGGACGGTGCCCCTTAGTCCCGCACCACCCTCCCGGTCGTGCATGTCAACATCATTGCCGTTAACGCATCATCAAATAAGTCGGTGTCCTCGAACTCAATATCTAGCGGGAACACCTCGCCCTTATAAGTCGATTGACCTTATCGGGCACATACTCAATATCCGAATGCTTACAAGAATCCGGGCAATCCCATTGGCGCGGGTGAAAGCCATGTCTACTTTTTCAGTTTTTCCAACCAAGATGCCCAAAGCGGCCTGGCGAGCATCCCGCAGAGGCTTAGATGGAGCCCCAAAAACCGCAGCCATACACTGTAAGCGGTTTTCCTTTAAACTCAACTGTTTCCACTCGTTAAACTCCGTGATACGCTTAGTACCGGGAACTTTACACAAGCCAAAACTCAACAATCTCGCAAGTCATCGGCGGATGGGAAATCAACCTTGAAAACTTTGTCCTCGATGAGCACCAACTCCCAAAAAAATCACCGGGAGCTAACTCCGCAACCTCCTCACAATCGTGCCTCGATGCATGTGGGGAACGTAGTAATTTCAAAAAATTCCTACGATCACGCAAGACCATGGTGATGGCATAGCAGCGAGAGGGAGAGTGTCCGTCCACGTACCCTCGTGAGACCGAAAGCGAAGCGTTATAACAACGCGGTTGATGTAGTCGTGCGTCTTCACGATCCGGCCGATCCAAGCACCGAGCGTCACGGCACCTCCGAGTTCTGCACACGTTCAGCTCGATGGCGATCCCGGACTCCGATCCAGCAAAGTGTCGGGGATGAGTTCCGTCGACCGCGACGGCGTGGTGGCGATGATGATGCTCCACCGGCGCAGGGCTTCGCCTAAGCTCATGACGATATGACTTCTCCGGCGCGAGGCTTCGCCTAAGCTCTGCTGACGATATGACCGAAGTGGAATATGGTGGAAGGGGCACCGCACGGCTAAGGAACGATCCGTAGATCAACTTGTGTCTCATGGGGTGCCCCTGCCTCGATATAAAGGAGCCAAGGGGTGCGGCCAGCCACAGGGGCGGCGCTGGAGGAGTCCTACTCCCACCGGGAGTAGGACTCCCCCCTCTCTAGTTGGATTAGGATTGGAGGAGGGGAAGAGGAAGGGCGCCGCCCCTCTCCTGTCCTATTCGGACTAGAGGGGAGGGGGCGCGGCCTGCCTGGCCGCCCTTCCTCTTCTCTCTTATGGCCCATTAAGGCCCATAGACCTCCCGGGGTTCAGTAACCCCGGTACTCGATAAATTCGATTTCACTCGGAACCTTTCCGATGTCCAAATGTAGGCTTCAATATATCAATCTTTATGTCTCGACCATTTAGAGACTCCTCGTCATGTCCGTGATCACATCCGGGACTCGAACTACCTTCGGTACATCAATACTTATAAACTCATAATGAATCTGTCATCGAAGCGTTAAGCGTCACGGACCCTACGGGTTCGAGAACTATGTAGACATGACCTAGAACCATTCTCGGTCAATAACCAATAGCGGAACCTGGATGTCCATATTGGTTCCTACATATTCTCGAGGATCTTTATCGGTCAAACCGCATAACAACATCGTTGTTCCCTTTGTCATCGGTATGTTACTTACCCGAGATTCGATCGTCGGTATCAATACCTAGTTCAATCTTGTTACCGGTAAGTCTCTTTACTCGTTCCGTAATACATCATCTCACAACTAACTCATTAGTTGCAATGCTTGCAAGGCTTATGTGATGTGTATTACCGAGAAGGCCAGAGATACCTCTCCGACAATCGGAGTGACAAAACCTAATCTCGATTCATGCCAACTCAACATATACTTTTGGAGACACTTGTAGAGTACCTTTATAATCACCCGATTCGTTGTGACGTTTGGTAGCACACAAAGTGTTCCTCAGTAAACAGGAGTTGCATAATCTCATAGTTGCGGGAACTTTGTATAAGTCATGAAGATAGCATAAGCAACATACTAAGCGATCAAGTGCTAAGCTAATGAAATGGGTCATGTCAATCACATCATTCTCCTAATGATGTGATCCCATTAATCAAATGACAACACATGTCTATGGTTAGGAAACATAACCATCTTCGATTAATGAGCTAGTCTAGTAGAGGCATACTAGTGACTATCTGTTTGTCTATGTATTCACACATGTATTATGTTTCCGGTTAATACAATTCTAGCATGAATAATAAACATTTATCACGATATAAGGAAATAAATAATAACTTTATTATTGCCTCTAGGGCATATTTCCTTCAGTCTCCCACTTGCACTAGAGTCAATAATCTAGTTCACATCCCATGTGATCAATAGTTCACATCTATATGTGGTTAACACCCATAGTTCACATCGACATGTGACCAACACCCAAAGGGTTTACTAGAGTCAGTAATCTAGTTCACATCGCTATGTGATTAACACCCAAAGAGTACTAAGGTGTGATCATGTTTTGCTTGTGAGATAATTTTAGTCAGCAGTCTGTCACATTCAGAGCCGTAAGTATTTTGCAAATTTCTATGTCTACAATGCTCTTGCGGAGCTACTCTAGCTAATTGCTCCCACTTTCAATATGTATCTAGATTGAGACTCGAGTCATCTAGATTAGTGTTAAAACTTGCATCGGCGTAACCCTTTACGACGAACCTTTTCCACTTCCATAATCGAAAACATATCCTTATTCTACTAAGGATAATTTTGACCGCCGTCCATTGATCTATTCCTAGATCACTATTGCACTCCTTGCCAAGCTTAGTGGTAGGGTATGCAATAGATCAGTACACAACATGACATACTTTATAGAACTTATGGCTGATGCATAGGGAATGACTTTCATTCTCTTTCTATCTTCTGCCGTGGTCGGGTTTTGAGTCTTACTCAATCTCACACCTTGTAACACAGGCAAGAACTCTTTCTTTGACTGTTCCATTTTGAACTACTTCAAAATCTTGTCAAAATATGTATTCATTGAAAAACTTATCAAGCGTCTTTGATCTATCTCTATAGATCTTGATGCTCGATATATAAGCAGCTTCACGAGGTCCTTCTTTGAAAACTCCTTTCAAATACTCCTTTATGCTTTGCGAATAATTCTACATTATTTCCGATCAACAATATGTCATTCACATATACTTATCGAAATCTTGTAGTGCTCCCACTCACTTTCTTGCAAATACAGGCTTCTCCAAAAGTCTGTATAAAACCATATCTTTGATCACACTATCAAAGCGTTTATTCAACTCGAGATGCTTGCACCAGTCCATAGATGGATCATTGGAGCTTGCGCATTTTGTTAGCTCCTTTAGGATTGACAAAACCTTCGGTTGCATCATATACAACTCTTCTTTAAGAAAACCATTAAGGAATGCAGTTTTGACATCCATTTGCGATTTCATAAAATGTGGCAATTGCTAACATGATTCGGACAGACTTTTAAGCATCGATACAAGTGAGAAAATCTCATTGTATTCAACATCTTGAACTTTGTCTAAAACCTTTTTCGACAAGTCTAGCTTTGTAGATAGTAACACTACTATCAGTGTCCATCTTCCTCTTTAAGATCCATTTATTTAACATGGCTTGCTGATCATAGAGCAAGTCAATCAAAGTCCATACTTTGTTCTCATACATGGATCCTATCTCAGATTTCATGGCCTCAAGCCATTTCAGCGAATCTGGGCTCATCATCGCTTCCTCATAGTTAAAGGTTCATCATGGTCTAGTAACATGACTTCGAAACATGATTACCGTACCACTCAGTGCGGATCTTACTCTGGAAGACCTACGAGGTTTGGTAGCAACTTGATCTGAAGTTTCATGATCATCATCATTAACTTCCTCACTAATTGGTGCAGGAATCATGGAACTGATTCACTGTGATGAACTACTTTCAAATAAGGGAGAAGGTACAATTACCTCATCAAGTTCTACTTTCCTCCCACTCACTTCTTTCGAGAGAAACTTCTTCTCTAGAAAGGATCCATCTTAACAACAAATATCTTGCTTTCGGATCTGTGATAGAAGGTGTACCCAATAGTTACCTTTGGGTATTCTATGAAGACGCACTTCTCGATTTGGGTTCGAGCTTATCGGTGAAAACTTTTCACATAAGCATCACAACTCAAACTTTAAGAAACGACGACTTAGGTTTCTTGCTAAACCATAGTTCATACGGTGTCATCTCAGCGGTTTAGATGGTGCCCTATTAAGCGTGAATGCAGCTGTCTCTAATGCATAACCCCAAAGCGATAGTGGTAAATCGGTAAGATACATCATAGATCGCACCATATCCAATAAAGTCTTGATTCTGACGTTCGGACACACCATTAAGCTGTGGTGTTCGGTGGCGTGAGTAGTGAAACTATTTCACATTGTTTTAGCGAAGGCCAAACTCGTAACTCAAATATTTTTCCTCTGCGATCATATCGTAGAAACTTTTATTTTCTTATTACGATGATTCTTCACTTCACTCTGAAATTCTTTGAACTTTTCAAATGTTTCAGACTTGTGTTTCATCAAGTAGATATACCCATATCTGCTCAAATCATCTGTGAAGGTCGAAAATAACGATACTTGCCGTGAGCTTTAACACTCATCGGACCGCATACATCGGTATGTATTATTTCCAATAAGTCATTTGCTCGCTCCATTGTTCCGGAAAAGCGAGTCTTTAGTCATCTTGCCCATAAGGCATGGTTACATAAGCATCAAGTGATTCATAATCAAGTGATTCCAAAAGTCCATCGGCATGGAGTTTTCTTCATGCGCTTTACACCAATATGACCTAAGCGGCGATGCCACAAATAAGTTGCACTATCATTATTAACTTTGCATCTTTTGGTTTCAATATTATGAATATGTGTATCACTATGATCGAGATCCAATGAACCATTTTCATTGGGTGTGTAACCATGTAAGGTTTTATTCATGTAAGCAGAACAACAATTTATTCTCTTACTTAAATGAATAACCGTATTGCAATAAACATGATCAAATCATATTTATGCTCAACACCAAATAACACTTATTTAGGTTCCACACTAATCCCGAAAGTATAGGGAGTGTGCGATGATGATCATATCAATCTTGGAACTACTTCCAACACTCATCGTCACTTCCCTTCAACTAGTCTCTGTTTATTACGTAACTCCTGTTTGAGTTACTAATCTTAGCAACCGAATGAGTATCAAATACTCGGGGCTACTATAAACACTAGTAAGGCACACATCAATAACCTGTATATCAAATATAACCTTGTTCACTTTGCCATCCTTCTTATCCACCAAATATTCAGGGTAGTTACGCTTCCGGTGACCAGTTTCATTGCAGCAAAAGTACTCGGTCTCGGGCTTAGGTCTAAACTTGGGCTTCTTCACTCGAGCAGCAACTTGCTTGCCGTTCCTTTTGAAGTTCCCTTCTTCCCTTTGCCATTTTCCTTGAGACTAGTGGTCTTGTCAACCATCAACACTTGATGTTTTCTTGATTTCTACCTTCGCCGATTTTAGCATCGCGAAGAGCTCGAAAATCTTTTTCGTCATCCCTTGCATACTATAGTTCATCACGAAGTTCTACTAACTTAGTGATGGTGACTAGAGAATTCTGTCAATCACTATCTTATCTCGGAAGATTAACTCCCACTTGATTCAAGCGATTGAAGTACTCGGACAATCGAGCACATGCTCACTAGTTGAGCGATTCTCCTCCATCTTTTAGCTATAGAACTTGTTGGAGACTTTATATCTCTCAACTCGGGTATTTGCTTGAAATATTAACTTCAATTCTGGAACATCTCATATGGTCCATGGCGTTCAAAACGTCTTTGAAGTCCCGATTCTAAGCCGTTAAGCATGGTGCACTAAACTATCAAGTAGTCATCATATTGAGCTAATAAACGTTCATAACGTGCATATCTGCTCATGCAATAGGTCTGTCACCTAGCGGTGCATTAAGGACATAATTCTTCTCCGCAGCAATGAGGATAAACCTCGGATCACGGATCCAATCCGCATCATTGCTACTAACATTTTTCAATACAATTTTCTCTAGGAACACATATGAAAACATAGGGAAGCAACAACGCGAGCTATTGATCTACAACATAATCTGCAAAATACTACCGGGACTAAGTTCATGATAAATTAAAGTTCAATTAATCATATTACTTAAGAACTCCCACTTAGGCAGACATCTCTCTAGTCATCTAAGTGATCACGTGATCCAAATCAACAAAACCATGTCCGATCATCACGTGAGATGGAGTAGTTTCAATGGTGAACATCACTATGTTGATCATATCTACTATATGATTCACGCTCGACCTTTCGGTCTCCGTGTTCGAGGCCATATCTGCATATGCTAGGCTCGTCAAGTTTAACTTGAGTATTCTGCGTGTGCAAAACTGGCTTGCACCCGTTGTAGATGGACGTAGAACTTATCACACCGATCATCACGTGGTGTCCGGGTACTCTGAACTTTTAGCAGCGGTGCATACTCGAGAGAACACTTCTTGATAATTTTAGTGAGAGATCATCTTATAATGCTACCGTCAATCAAAGCAAGATAAGATGCATAAAGGATAAACATCACATGCAATCAATATAAGTGATATGATATGGTCATCATCAACTTGTGCTTGTGATCTCCATCTCGAAGCACCGTCATGATCACCATCGTCACCGTAGCGACACCTTGATCTCCATCGTAGCATCGTTGTCGTCTAGCCAACTATTGCTTCTCGACTATCGCTCTGCTTAGTGATAAAGTAAAGCAATTACATGGCTTTGCATTTCATACAATAAGCGACAACCATATGGCTCCTGCCATTGCCGATAACTTCGGTTACAAAACATGATCATCTCATACAATAAAATATAACATCATGTCTTGACCACATCACATCACAACATGCCTGCAAAAACAAGTTAGACGTCCTCTACTTTGTTGTTGCAAGTTTTACGTGGCTGCTACGGGCTGAGCAAGAACCGTTCTTACCTCGCATCAAAACCACAGCGATAGTTTGTCAAGTTGGTGCTGTTTTAACCTTCGCAAGGACCGGGCGTAGCCACACTCAGTTCAACTAAAGTGAGAGAGCAGACACCGCCGGTCACCTTTAAGCAACTAGTGCTCGGGCGGTGAAACCAGTCTCGCGTAAGCGTCTGGCGTAATGTCGGTCGGGCGCTTCATCTCACAATACCGCTGAACCAAAGTATGACATGCTGGTAAGCGGTATGACTTATATCGCCCACAACTCACTTGTGTTCTACTCGTGCACATGACATCAACGCATAAAACCAGGCTCGGATGCCATTTGTTGGGGAACGTAGTAATTTCAAAAATTTCCTACGATCACGCAAGACCATGGTGATGGCATAGCAACGAGAGGGGAGAATGTCCGTCCACGTACCCTCGTGAGACCGGCGCGAAGCGTTATAACAACGCGTTGATGTAGTCGTGCGTCTTCACGATCCGACCGATCCAAGCACGAGCGTCGGCACCTCCGAGTTACGCACACGTTCAGCTCGATGGCGATCCCGGACTCGATCCGGCAAAGTGTCGGGGATGAGTTCCGTCGACCTGACGGCGTGGTGGCGATGATGATGCTCCACCGGCGCGGGGCTTCGCCTAAGCTCCGCGACGATATGACTTCTCCGGCGCGAGGCTTCGCCTAAGCTCTGCTGACGATATGACGAAGTGGAATATGGTGGAAGGGCACCGCTGCGGCTAAGGAACGATCCGTAGATCAACTTGTGTCTCATGGGGTGCCCCCCCCGTATATAAAGGAGCCAAGGGGTGCGGCCAGCCACAGGGGGCGGCGCTGGAGGAGTCCTACTCCCACGGGAGTAGGACTCCCCCTCTCTAGTTGGATTAGGATTGGAGGAGGGAAGAGGGAGGGCGCCCCCCTCTCCTGTCCTATTCGGACTAGAGGGGAGGGGGCGCGCCTGCCTGCCTGGCCGGCCCTTCCTCTTCTCTCTTATGGCCCATTAAGGCCCATAGACCTCCGGGGGTTCCGTAACCCGGTACTCAATAAATTCGATTTCACTCGGAACCTTTCCGATGTCAAATGTAGGCTTCAATATATCAATCTTTATGTCTCGACCATTTGAGACTCCTCGTCATGTCCGTGATCACATCCGGGACTCGAACTACCTTGGTACATCAATACTTATAAACTCATAATGAGCTGTCATCGAAGCGTTAAGCGTGCGGACCCTACGGGTTCGAGAACTATGTAGACATGACCTAGAACCATTCTCGGTCAATAACCAATAGCGGAACCTGGATGTCCATATTGGTTCCTACATATTATCTGAAGATCTTTATCGGTCAAACCGCATAACAACATCGTTGTTCCTTTGTCATCGGTATGTTACTTACCCGAGATTCAATCGTCGGTATCAATACCTAGTTCAATCTTGTTGCGGTAAGTCTCTTTACTCGTTCCGTAATACATCATCTCACAACTAACTCATTAGTTGCAATGCTTGCAAGGCTTATGTGATGTGTATTACCGAGAAGGCCAGAGATACCTCTCCGAGCAATCGGAGTGACAAAACCTAATCTCGATTCATGCCAACTCAACATATACTTTTGGAGACACTTGTAGAGTACCTTTATAATCACCCGATTCGTTGTGGCGTTTGGTAGCACACAAAGTGTTCCTCCGTAAGCAGGAGTTGCATAATCTCATAGTTGCAGGAACTTTGTATAAGTCATGAAGATAGCATAAGCAACATACTAAGCGATCAAGTGCTAAGCTAATGAAATGGGTCATGTCAATCACATCATTCTCCTAATGATGTGATCCCATTAATCAAATGACAACACATGTCTATGGTTAGGAAACATAACCATCTTCGATTAATGAGCTAGTCTAGTAGAGGCATACTAGTGACTATCTGTTTGTCTATGTATTCACACATGTATTATGTTTCCGGTTAATACAATTCTAGCATGAATAATAAACATTTATATGATATAAGGAAATAAATAATAACTTTATTATTGCCTCTAGGGCATATTTCCTTCACAGTCACCTCGCCCTGGGTCGCTCTCACAATCCCAGTAGTCGAACTCGGGTTATCCTCCGGGACCTCTCTCGCCTCCGGGGACTCAAAAAACATGAGCTCAGTGCAGTAGACTCCATAGATGTTCAGATTCGGAGGTAAGTCACGCAAAATCGGGCACTCTCTCGACTCATGTGCAAGCTTGCCACATGACTCACACAATTGGGCCACACACTCGGCAATGAAGTGGCCCTTGTCGCCTAGCGATAGCAAATCATCCTCTCCTTCTTACGGGCATGCTTGGGCGCCCTCTCTGCATCGGACACATCGGCAGCCTCATCCACCGTCCCAGCCACGAAACCTCAACATTGGCCAACTCCTTCACCACCTCCATCGCTTTGTGGAGGAAGCTGAGGAAGTGGTGAGCCTCCTCGTGCATCAAGAAGAACAACAACCCGGCGCGGGGCGGGCGGCGAAATCTCCTCGGCCCCTACCCGACCACCACGATGGCCAAAAAGCCTCCCCTTTGACGGTGCTCGGACCGAGGCTCCCTCAACAAAACCGCTTCCGGGCAAGAAAGCAGTCGCTCGGTGACCGTCGCTCTGCCAGCGTAGCCACGTCCTCCTCCGTGAAGAGGATCCTCGGTCTTGTCCTTCACCGTCGCATCATACCCATCATCTCCCATTGTCCTCGGGCGGAACATTGGGCTCATTGTTATTAAATCTGCTGCTGCGGAGCGGTGTTGCGCTGGCGAAACAACGTCTTGGGCGGTGGTTTGCCGATGGTGACGGCGCCCGCCAACGAGCCTCGATCCTCCGCCACGGCGGCGGGTTCTCGATATTTGCACTGGCGCGGGGCCGAGGCCTCCGTCCGTGTAGCACGGGGGTCGTGGCGGCGGCGCCGGTGGTCTCAAGCCACCCCGTCCGGCTGCAGGGGCTAATGGAGCCGCGCCCGGCGCCGGCGGCCTAATGCCACCTCTCCCAGCCGCTTTCTTTGCATAGTCATCGACCGGAGGCGCGCACCAGTAGCAGAGCGCCACGGCGAGACGCCGCGATCGCGGCAGTCCCCACCGCAACCGATGTCCGTTCACACAGCAGCACCGCGTCCGTGCCCGTCGCGGGTGGAGAACCACACCACCGCCCGCTACACCCGAGGAAGGCCTCTTGGTGGTGGCGGCGCATCCCCGACCACCATGTCCGTGGCGGCCTAACTCTCCGGCGCGTTGTGATCCACAGGCGAAGCCCTCGTTCGACCTTACGAACCCTAGGACCCGGCGGTGTCGAACCGAGAAAATGCGATCTTCCTCGTGCGTCTGGGTCGAAAATGCCTCGTCCGTTCGAGCACGGCAGGCTCGGCGATCGACTCGGCGCTCTGGGCCACATACCCGATCGCGACCCGATTCAGCCCGACCAACGTGAACACCCCATGATGGGCCTCATGCCCATGTGGGGTCTCACCATCGGCCCACTTGTCCACAACACCATCCCGGCCCAGAAGGAAATTCAAACGATCCTCTCTGGCCGCCCGGATCTCGGCCGCCGCATGGATCACCGTCGCCGTGGCGAGCTCCGCCTCCTCGCTTCTTCTTCTTTCGCACTAGATTCCAATCATTTTGTGGGAAAAATTCTGACAGAGTAATCGGCTGGATACTTACTTTAGGTAGAGGACCCTTCCACGGGCGGATCGCTGACGCCGCCGTTCTCCGGTGTATTAACCGGCGAACCACTTCGACTCGATCTTCATCCCGTAGCCCGATCCGCGCCGGATGGTTGCCCGGCACAAATTCGTCGACCAGCGCGGCAACATCATCCTCCGAGTATCCAGGTGCGAAGGCCTCGCAGATCACACTTGAAGGCGATGGCGAGTAGACCGTCGTCGATCCCCCCGCCAGATCATCGTCGTCGTTGTCCTCGTCATCTGAGTCTGCAAGTACCCAGAACCGTCCCCCAACACGGCTCGCCGGCCGATCCGCAGGTTCCGGCCGCCGGCAAGCAACGGCCACCGCGGATGGGTCTCGCGTCGCCGCCTCCTCGGGCGGGTCTCGCGTCGCCATATACATACCACTCCGCCAGCAATATCTCCTTCCGCTCGCCGGTGGACGTGTTCGACGCCGCCGTCCAAACACTCCTCAACGCCACCGGGGACTACGCGGCGGCAAACTCGTCCAGGCGGTTCGCCACGGGGGAGGAGGGCTTCGACACCAGTAACCCCACCATCTACGGGCTCCTGCAGTGCACGCCCGACATGTCACCAGCCGATTGCCGGAGCTGCCTCGGAGACATAATTACGCGGATGCCGCAGCGTCTCAGCGGGAGGATAGGCGGGAGGATGATTGGGGTGCGGTGCAATTTCAGGTACGAGGTGGTCCCTTTCTTCTCCGGAAGCCCGACGCTGCGTTTGCCAGCACCTCCAGCGCCGCCGGCTCCTCCTCCTGCGCCTGTTAACGTGACGCCGACGGCGATCCCAGGAGGTGAATTGCTAACACAAAATTTCTCCAATTTGCAGTTTCTTTTAAGTTTTAACACACGTGTATGGCTTATTCAGTTTAATATACGGTTGCATTGTTTGTTCCTTTCTGAATTTCTAGAGAACAACTCGTGCCTTTGATGCTTTCTTATTTAGAACACTTTCTTACTGTGTAGTAGAAATGTCCGGTTACAAATTCGAGGCAAGTGAGCAACATCTGAATTACTGACAATGGATTAACTGGAAACTAAGATTTCAACAGATTTGGGTAGTGGTCATTATCAGGATAATCCCATAGCGATACAGACCGGGCTTTGTTTAGTTGATGATGTAGACATGTCTGCAGTTCGGTCCCTGTCATTCGCTACTTGTTTGACCACACTGACTTTTCTGCGAAGCATTAGTCGGTTATATTTCAAATGCGGGTATTAGAAGCTAGCACTACACGTGGTTGAATGAATTTTTTAAGTTAGTCCAAATCTCATGTTTGACATAATGATTTGTTTTGATTGTTAGAACCTATCCTGAATAGCATATTGTGACTTGTTAGTGCTACGTTACTGGTTACTTTTATCATGTTCTTGGCCAATCTGCACTAAGCTTCCCAGTGCCTTCGCTTCAGACGTCAAAATTGACTGCAGGGGAAAGAGTCTACTCACCTTTACAAAGCAAAACATGATTGCAGCAAATGTATTAGCTCCCAGCGCCAAATATTTTACAATATTTGAGCCGTTTCTATGGTATTCTGAATACCTATTTCTGAAGTTGATGGCATCTGTTAGCAGGAAAATCGGCAAACAATGTTCTGGCTATTGTGCTGCCTATCGTTGCTGCAATTCTGGCTATCACTACCGTTTGCCTTTGTTATTTGAGGAGGAGGAGAAGGAGAAGACCAGCGAGCACTGAGCAAGCACATTGTATGTTATCTTAAACTCTTAACAGTTTGAACTCATGAATAGGTAGAAAAGAAAACCAATGAACTTACCATCGGCTTCGACCCAACTAAAGGGAAGTTTGGACGAGGAGTACTTCTTCCTCTTCCTTGTACATATTCTTTTTTCTTAATGAAATGATACACAACTCTTCTGCGTGTTCGAGAAAAAAAATGAGTACTTCTTCGGGAATTTCGAACTGAACCATTAGGAGTTGAATCTATTGCGCTGTTAATGGAATGGTCCCTAGTAGCAGTGGCGGAGCTTGAGCCAAAATTATGGGGGGGGCATGAGCTAGAGGGGGCAAACATAACTATTTTAGCTGATTTTTAGTGGAAAATATGCCTAACACAAAGGAGTATCTACATGTTTTCTTGTGAGCTTGGGGGGGCCATGGCCCAGGTTGGCCCCCATGTAGCTCCGCCACTGCCTAGTAGGGAAGATTAACTTCTATTCCGTCCACCAAAATATAAGACGTTTTTGCACTTTAATTGAACTGCAAAAACGTCTTATATTTTGATACAGAGGTAGTACTTTCGATATAACTGAATTTCTGTTTAGATTGAATTTCATTACCACCTAAAACTAAAACAGTTACATCTAGTTAAAAAAAAATAAGAGTCATGAAACATGTATATGGTGGAATCGGCTGTGGTGCCTATATATAATGCATCTCTATGTCTGTGTGCTTTTTGACAGATTCGACTAATCATGAAGACATAGATAGCATTGATTCACTTATCATTGATCTATCAACCTTACGTGGTGCGACGGGTAACTTTGCGGAGGTGAATAAGCTTGGTGAAGGAGGATTTGGTGCAGTTTATAAGGTACCAGCCATACCGATTCATTAACATACTTTTTTCAGCTTCAACAAATGATTGCTTACGCTTATGCAGGGAGAACTTCCTGATGGTCAAGAAATAGCTGTGAAGAGGCTCTCCAGGAATTCAGGGCAAGGAATAGGGGAGCTCAAGAATGAGCTTGTTTTGGTCGCCAAGCTTCAGCATAAGAATCTTGTCAGGCTTGTTGGCGTATGCTTGCAAGAGCATGAGAAACTGCTTGTGTACGAATACATGCCCAATAGAAGCATTGACACCATTCTTTTTGGTACTAATTCCGATCATTATTTCAGCAATAGCATAAGAACTACTAAAGCCAAGTATTGCATGGAAAAATCCTAAAGGAATTATTTTGTCCAGACACTTGGGTGTTGGAAAACTGAACTTTACTCATTCACGGTTTTTTGTTCAAATGCCAGATCCGGAAAGAAGAAAAGAGCTAGACTGGGGAAAGAGATTAAAGATAATAAGTGGGATTGCTCGAGGATTGCAGTATCTTCATGAAGATTCGCAGCTGAGAATAATCCACCGGGACCTCAAAGCTAGCAATGTTCTGCTAGACTCTGATTACACTCCGAAGATTTCAGACTTTGGCTTGGCAAGGCTATTTGGAGCAGATCAATCACGGGAGGTCACAAACCGTGTTGTTGGAACATAGTAAGTATGGTCCAATTGGCCTGACGATACTCAAACGGTATGTCAACTATAATAACATTATGCTCCTCTTGCAGTGGATACATGGCCCCGGAATACGCAATGCGCGGTCACTATTCTATAAAATCGGACGTCTTCAGCTTTGGCATTTTGATGTTAGAATTTGTGACCGGACGACGAAGCAGTGGCTCCTATAACTTCGACGAGTCTGTAGACCTCTTAAGTCTAGTAAGTTCTTGTACTGATTCTGAACTCCTTAAGGAAGTAACTTTTGTAAAAAAAAATACTGACTGCTAATTTGATACAGATATGGGAGCATTGGAGCACGGGGACAATTTCAGAGATCATAGACTCATCTCTGAGAAGCCATGCGCCAGGAGACCAGATGGTGAAGATTATTCACATCGGGCTGCTCTGCGTTCAAGATAACCCAGCTGATAGGCCTATGATGTCGACAGTAAATGTCATGCTTAGCAGTAACACCGTGTCTCTCCAGTCTCCGTCCAAGCCATCATTTTTCATCACCAAGAGCGGCACATACTCGACTCCATACTCGGGGTCGTCATACCCTACGGCTTCCCAATCGACCGCTAAGTCAGCTATGGCGTCACCAAATGAAGTTTCAATCACAGAGCTTGAACCAAGATGAAGGAAGGATTGCAAAGGATAGTCGGTTTCTTATAATCATCTTATAAAGGTCCCAGTACATTTCTGCTACTGCATTTTTAGTATTTCTTCTCCATTTACCGAGACAATTTTATTTCTTATTTAAAAAATAGATAAACTCAATGATTTATAGATTATATGTTTGTAGTTTTTCCAAATGTGGAAAACTCTAGAACAAAGGCTCCTACTTGTACAGTTCTGTATTGTAAACATCCAAGTACCGGGGAAACCGGTTTACAAGCCCGCACAAAATGATCATTCCCATCACGACCTTATTTGATTTTTTTTTTTTGAAATTGTACATTTGGGGACGCATCCTGGGTGAACCAACGAACCATTTACTTAATCCTAACTTGACACGATTCCAGTATTTTATTGTTTTCAAGTCATCCAAGGACTAACCTGGCAAACGTTCTAAAAAAGTAGTGTAGTGATCAGTCTGACACTCCTACCGATGAAACCATTGTTTGGCTCGTAAGGGGCAAACTAAAAAACTCCCAAGGTACATCTTCTGAACCTGGACCGGGCTAGATTTTGGCAACTGCAGCCTGCAGCTACATTATTTTGAATGACCCTATGCTGACGCCGTGGTAAGGCTGCAGGTGGGAGTGGGCTTAAGTGGGACTAACTTGTCCATCCCACTTAAATTGCATTAGTGGGCTCCCATCGGATAGAAAAAATAATAATCGGACTATCCCATTTAACCCATTGGGAGCCCACCTTCCCTATTAATTAACCAACCCCGATATATTCTCAGCGCGTAGGAGAGGGCGGCACCTAGCGTGTTCCCACCGCCGCCGTCGATCGATGGCCGCCGCTGCGACAACCCCGCATCTTCCTCCTCGCATGACGCCCCAAGGAGGAGTAGAAAGTTTTGTGGCCATGGTGACCGAGTTGCCCCCGCGCCACAGCCATCCCAGCAGCCGCGGTCGCTACCCCCTTCTTCAGCCCATCCCCTCGCTGCTGCCGGCCGCCGCCGGCTGGTCGCGGCGGGCCGTGCTCCCTTCCGTGGCCTGTGCCCAGAAGCGGGCACTCCCGTGCGCGCTCTCCACCCCCGCCTTGCTGGCCCGTGCCGAGCAGCGGGCGTCCCGTGCGTGCGGCGGATCCTCCCTGCCCCGGCCATCTTCGGCTCGATCTGCGTTGTGTTCTTCCTTCTTCTGGCCGGAGCAGCCGTCGCTGCTGTCGCGTGTGTACGCCCTCCACCCCGTCTCACGTGTTCTCTCTCCAAATCGGTGTCCAGTGTCCAGATCCAACGAAGGCACATTGAAATTCTTTGCAAGCTTAATCGACCAACTAAGCTCAACGTGGATTTATGTGGGATCCCACTTGTGCCCACATAATTTGTGTATGTTGTGACGGGGTGCCTCGTTATTTCCACTAAACTTACTGGGACTAAGTGGGCTGAAGGTGGGAATCCCATGTATAATCCCACTTGCAGTGTGACGCCGTGGACATGCTGGAGGACGTGGCGGAGCTTCTCCTGGCGTAGAACACCGGCTTGGGCGGGGCCTGGAGAGACACCGTGTCGCTGCCGAGTATCATGACCACCGACGACATCGCGGGCCGGCCCGCGGGGTCTCCCTGCGTGCACAGCAGCCCGATGTGGATGCACCGCACTGCGTCGGTCCGGGAGAAGCTGCCGCCCAAGCACGGGTCTATCAGCTCGGATACCGACCCGGCCGTCCAGCACTCCCACACCTGAGTCACGGAGCTCGTGGCAATCAGTCAAGAGTTGGTGCAGCAACGCGTGCTTCTCGATCTTCAGACAACGATCAAGAATAATATAGGAGTATTCACGAACAGCACTCACAAGCGTCAGCAGATCTTCCGGTAGCCGGGAGGTGTAGCAGTCGTTGTTCTTCTTTCCCGTCACGACTTCCAGAACCATGACGCCGAAGCTGAACACGTCCGACTTGACCGAGTAGTTCCCGCGCATCACGTACTCCGGGGCCATGTAACCACTGTAGATTAGCTCAACAACAAAAATGGCTTTAGTTGCCTATGAGAAGATTAATTTAGCAGCATCTACCGCTGCATATGCTGCGTGCGTTACAGTATATTACTCACTATGTTCCGACGACACGGCTGGTGATGCCCTGTGTCTGGTCTCCCCCGAAGAGCCTCGCCAGGCCAAAGTCCGAGATCTTGGGGTTAATGTTGGTGTCAAGCAAAATGTTGCTCGCCTTAAGGTCACGGTGGACTACTTTGAGCTGCGAGTCTTCGTGGAGGTACTACTGTAGGCCTCGTGCGATTCCGCTTATGATCTTGTACCTCTTTCCCTAATCAAGTTGACCGCGCTTCTCGGTGCGCTTCTCGGTGTCTAAGCATTGCATGGTTTGTAAGTTAAGGAAGTAGGAGTGCTCAAACGCATGTTACGGTATCAAATTTTGTAGAGGAAATGGACTGAAGAACTTGAGATAAGTATGACTCATTTCGTACCGAACAGGATCTTATCTAGGCTCCGGTTGGGGACGAACTCGTAGACGAGCAGTCTCTCCTCCTGCTCTAAGCAAACGCCAACAAGCCTGACAAGATTCTTGTGCTGGAGCTTTGCGACCAAAAGGAGCTTATTCGTCAGCTCCCCAACTCCTTGCGTCGAACTCTTGGCGAGCCTTTTCACCGCTATTTCATCACCGTTTGGGAGAGTACCCTAGTGAGATCAAACCATGCCACGTTTGGTGTATTATACTCTAGTAGTGAATTTTCTTTTGAAAGTAAAAGTTTGACCATTGTCTGGAAATAGGCCAAGGCCTGGATGACCATCGAACTATACTAGTGATTACAGTTTGATTTTTTTTTCCGAAAAGGGGGCTCCCCGGCCTCTGCATCAGAGTGATGCATACGGCCATCTTATTAACCAAATAAAAACGTGCCAACAAAGTTCCAAAGTCTCCAACTGAAATGAAAAACAGCTCACACAGAGCCAAAAAAGCTAGAGACACAAACTAGCCAAGAAAGACGCCACAACCGACTGGCTAAAGATAGATAGGTAAACTAATTGTCTATCTTATTACATGACCGTCATCCAAACCGGTTGAAGATATCCCGAGCTACCATCTCCCAAATGGATAGATCCGATAACAAATGCTCCCAGCCTCCATCGGAGTGAGTAACAACCACGAACAGATCACTGTCGTGGCTCAGAAAATAACCTGCAAAAAATGTATACGTGATGTTCTGTTAAAAACCAAATCATTTCTGCAATTCCAGATAGTCCACAGCAAAGCGCAAACTCCAACCCGAATGTACCTCGCTAAGTCAGGCTCAATCCCATTAAGCCATGTCCCAAATAATGCGTTGACAGAATTCGGTGAATTAATATTAAAAGCAATGTGGACCGTCCGCCAAAGGACTTTGGCCAACGGGCAATGTGATTACAGTTTGATGGTGTTTACTACTCCATCCATTCCTAAATAATTGTCTTTCTAGAGATTTCAACAAATGACTACATACGGAGCAAAATGAGTGAATCTACACTCTAAAACATGTCTACATACATCCGTATGTTGTAGTCCATTTGAGATGGCTAGAAAGACAATTATTTAGGAACGAAGGGAGTATCATATATGCTACGACTTCCTTTTGTTCATTACATACCTTGTACACTGCACCAAAACCGCCTTCACCAAGCTTGTTGCTCTCTGCGAAACCCCCGGTCGCAGCTCTCAACGTAGAAATGTCGATGAGCATCGATTCTACGCTTTCCATGTTCTCGCGACTAGAATCTGATGAAGTACACGTATTAATTAGCTAATGCAAGTGAATAATCTAATCTGTTTCTTTCAAGCTGTGGAGTTTGAGAAGTTTGCAGGGCTTTACATGGTTGAGTTGCTCCTGCTTGTGGCCTCTTCATCCTTCTCCAGATACAGAGCCAAACAAGAAGGTTGATTATCACCAGAGCTGCGATGGTAGGCAGCACAATAACAAGGACCGTGGCAGTAACTATGAACTTCCTTTCTGTGAATTGACAAATGCCCACGGCAAATGAGTGTCCCAAAGATAATTCGCCACCAATTTCTAACATTTTATCTAACTTGCCGTGTACTAGTACTGCATCATGACTCCTGAAAAGTTTTCTTTTAAAAAAGCTGAAATCCTCTTGACACTGTGCAAGTCTAATGCTATGTGTGAACAAAATTACAGATTCCGGTTCATTTGACAGAACAAATGGACATGATTCTGTCAGTCCCATGTGCCCTAGTCCAAGCGGCAAACGACGGGAGCATTTGCAAATGCCAAATCTAGTAGTTTGACATGCTGTCTCCTTCACCTGGTCAAGTTGATGACTGCAAGTTTGTTATCTCTAATCTCATTTGGCGTAAGTAGAATTTTACTTTTTCTAGATGCATGCATGTCAAGTTCTCAACGATGGATAACTAGGGAGAGTGGGAGATGACACAGCCTAGCTAGCATGGTAATCTTTGTGTATAGGAGTAGCCACTGAGTGATTGCTAGACGAGCACTAATAACAATCTTCCATGGGTCTTTAAAGGTAAACTAGTGTCACGCTCACGCATTCTTTAAGGGCATGTACAATGGTGGCATATATATACACCTTATGACAAAAAATAATTTGAAGTATATGTGTTGATTTTTTCTCCCCAGTGCAAGCTACTACTAGTGGGCCTCATCAAAGAATAGAAAGTAATTTTCACTACACATGCATCCCTCCTCTCCACTTCAACTTTTCCAACTTTATGCACCGGACCACACTTTTCTCTCTAAGCACTGTTAACATTGTCACGTTACAAGTCTCACCGTAGCCTTGTACCTCAAGATATTGGAGTAGTTAGGAAGATCTTTTATCTTTATCTCTTGATGTAATCTTCCCTTATCTCTCCATGTATCTCTCAACCACATGTATGCCTCATGCGAGATCAAGGCCTCGCCATATCAATATATACGTGCGGGCTCCTGTGTATAGGGGCTGAGACGCTTCGATCTATTATCTCACATGGTATACAGAGCTACCCTCTTCCCCTTCGTCTAGCCATCCCTCGCATCCCCTCCTTCAACCTTCCAACTCGACCATGTCGACATCCACCGCGGTAGTCTCCTCTGGCCTCAACAACAATGTCTCCGAACCCCTCACACGATCCAACTATGTCCTCTGGCGTGCTCAAGCTCGCTCCCAAATCATGGGGGCGGCCTCTTGAATGCCGACAAAACCCTAGAACCACCACCCAAAACCATTACCAAGAAGAACACCGAGGGCAAAGATCGGTGGCGGTGAACCCCGCTTATGCACCTGGCTCATCCAAGATCAGCAAATCGTTATGTATCTTCTTCGCAATCTCTCCAAAGAAGTCCTAGTTCAAGTTGCATCTCTTGAAACCTCCCATGCCATCTGGTCCGCCCTCGCCAACATGTTCTCTCGCCCAATCCGCTCCGCTCCAACCACATCCGCATCGCTCTCACCACCGCCCGAAGGGAACCCGGTCGGCTGCTGCATATTTCGGCTATATCGGGCCTTGCCGATGAGATCGCAGCAGCAGTAAACCCATCGAAGAGGACGAGCTCCTCTCCCACATCATCTCCGGCTTGACATGGAGTACCAGCCCATCATCGGCGCCTTGGGCGTGCGTCTGAGCCGACCACGGTCGAAGAGCTCTTGACATGGTCTCCACCTTTGACCAGCGAGTCGAGATGTTCCAGGCACAAGCGGCCAAGCCTTCAAGTCTTGACCAACGCCGCTTCTCATGATCGGGTGGCTCCTCCAAAGGCTACCGTGGCGGAGGCAGCGGTCCTCGTCACGGCGGACATGACGGAAGCGGTGGTGGTGGCCACTACGGCGATGGTGGCGCGCCACTACTACAACCCTCATGGTGGTGGCAGCGGCGGCCACTATGGTGATGGTGGCAGCAACCATGGTGGTGGCCATGGCGGTCACTACTCCAACTCCGGCGGCGGAGGAACAACCACAACGCCGGTCGCCCTTCTACAACAACAACAGGGAGGCCAAAACAACTACAACAACAATTTCAGAGGGTATGATGAATATGAAGGCAAGTGCAGATTTGCAAGAAAACTAATCATATTGCAAAAGAATGCAAGTGGCGCTATGCGATGATAAGAAGAAGAAGGTCGCTGCAGCAGCAAACAAGTCATATGGTGTAGATACTAAGCGGTATGTGGATTACGGTGCAACCGACCACATCACCCATGAGTTGGAAAAAGTCACCATGCATGAAAGATATCATGGGCATGATCAAGTCCACAATGCGGATGGTACAGTATGGAGATAAGCAATATTGGCCATTCAATTATTCATTCCCCACATAGAGATATTCATCTAAATAATATTCATCATTGTCCTAGTTCATCCAAAATCTCCTTTCGGTTCATCGCATTGCTCTTGATAATCATGTCTTTCTCGAATTTCACCCGTTCTTCTTTTTGATCAAGGACCAGGTCACGAGGCGGGTTCTCTACCGAGGTAGATGTGTGGATGGACTTTACCCGTTGATTCCCCAAGTTAGCGATTCAATAAACAAGTGTGTAGTGCCATTAGACTCTCACTTGGCGATGGCATGCTCGTTTAGGTCATCCCTCCTTTTCTATTGTTAAGCAAGTTCTTAGCAAAATAAACTCTCATTTGTTGGAGAGCACAATCCTGAAACAAGGTGTGTGATTCTTGTCAAAAGCAAAAGTCATCAGTTGCCATACCCTATATCAACTAGTGTTTCTACCAAACCACTACAACTTATTTTTTCTGATGTATGGGGCCTGCTCCTCTTTACATTGGTAGACATGCTTATTATGTCAGTTTTATTGATGATTTCAGCAAGTATACATGGATATATCTCCTTAAAAGCGATCGATGTCTTTCAAGTTTTTCTTAACTTTCAAGCTCTTGTTAAAAGACAGTTTGATAGTAAAATCCTTGCTGTTCAATCCATTTGGGGGGTGAATCTGAAAGCTAAATTCTTTCTTTCAGAAATTGGGAATATCTCATCATGTTTCTTGCCCACACGCACACCAAAAAACGGCTCTGCTGGCGCAAACATAGACACATAGTTGAGGTAGGCCTTGCTTTGCTTGCTGCCGCATCTATGCCATTGAAATTTTGGGACGGCCTTTCTTCTGCCGTGCATCTTATAAACATCCTGCCAAGTCGTGTCATCAAACATGACACTCCCAATCGAACAACTTCGCATACTAAACCAAACTATACTCCACTTCGTGTTTTTGGCTGTGCATGTTGGCCTAATCTTCGTCCCTACAACAATCGAAAACTTATGTTTCGTTCTAAGCAATGCGTTTTCCTTGGTTATAGTGCACAACACAAAGGAGTTAAATGTCTAGACATTCCCATCGGGCGCGTCTACATCTCTCGTGGCGTTGTTTTGATGAAACACAATTCCCTTTCGCCAAACTCCACCCCAATGCGGTGCACTCCTTGAAAGGAAATCCTCCTGTTGCCTCCACATCTCTCGGTGTTGATAGTGGGGAAGAAAATAATTGTTTTGGTTCATTATTGCCTAACCCTCCTAATGGTTTGTCTAAGTGTACTCTTTCGAAATATCAGTGCAGAAAATGGTGCGAATCTTTGCTGAAAACAGCATGGAAAATCTGCTACTGATGCAAGATTTCATGTGCACGCGCTTCCCACCGCATCCACCTCGGGATCACCATCACCAGATCCGCCAGGCTTCGGATCCACCAGATCCGCTCGTCCGACGCGCGCCCTGCGCAGCGCGTCACGCCATGGATCTGCACATCCCCTGCCTCCTCGCCGACGGGTGGGGCTGCCTGTCGCCCACCGAACCCCGCGCCCTCCACCAGCGCGGACACCACCAATCATCGCCCGGCCTCGGCCGATCGCGCGGGGCCCCGCACTGGCGCTGCCTCCCCGGCCGATGCGGCCCATGCTGTCTCCTCGGGCTTGGAGCCCACGGAGGAGGCCGGTTCGCCATCGCCATCTGATGCGCCTGTTGACGCGTCCCCAGGCTCGGGATCTGCGGCGGCTGTGGACCCTCCTGCAGCACCTGGTCAGGAGACCGGATCTTCTGCGGCTGCTCCTTCACCTCCACGTACACGCCTACAAAGGGGAGTCACAAACCGCATAAACTACAAAAATATTTCCAAGTACGGTCTCACTTGTTTAACAGGAGAAGCCATTGAACCCAAGACCCTGGCTGATGCACTTGGGGATGCACGCTGGAAACATGCCATGGAAGAAGAAATTTCTGCGCTGCACCGTAACAAAACATGGCATCTTGTTCCTCGTCGGGCAGGTACAAATTTAATTGATTGCAAATGGGTCTATAGGGTCAAACGAAAATCAGATGGTACTATTGATCGATACAAAGCACGTTTGGTTGCTAAAGGATTCAAACAACGCTATGGCATTGACTATGAGGATACTTTCAGCCTGTTGTCAAGGCTGCAACTATTCGCCTTGTGTTGTCTCTTGCTGTTTCGAGGGATGGAGTCTTGACAGCTAGGCGTTCGTAACGCTCCTTCATGGTGTTACGGAAGAGGAGGTGTACATGAAACAACCTCCTGGGTTTGAAAATAAAGATGCACCCCTTCATGTTTGTAAGCTGGAAAAAGCTCTATATGGACTGAAACAGACCCCTAGAGCTTGGTATTCTCGGTTAAATCTGAAACTGCAAGCACTTGGCATTGTTCCTTCAAAGTCTGACACTTCTTTGTTCATTTTCAACAAGTTCAACACCACCATCTTTGTCCTCATATATGTTGATGACATTATTGTCACAAGTTCATCCAACTCAGCAATTACAGCATTGTTAAATGATCTTAGGACAGATTTTGCTCTTAAAGATTTGGGTGATTTGCACTATTTCTTAGGTATTGAAGTCATGAAAACTGAGTCTGGCATTCATTTATCTCAAGGAAAGTATGTGACAGATCTGTTGCATGCAGAATTGGTATGCAAGATTGCAAGTCTTGCCCAACTCCTATGTCTAGTTCGAACCACTTTCTTTGTGAAGGAGAATCTACGAATCGGGAGGACAAGACAAATTCTGTGGAGCATTGTTGGAGCTCTTGATGATTTGACTCGACCGGACTGACATTTCTTTTGCGATTAACAAAGTATGTCAGTTCTTGCATGCTCCTACCACGGCTCATCGGATCGCAGCAAAACGTATTTTGAGGTATGTCAAGAATACAATGCGTTTTGGTCGAGCAATCAATAGATCACCTTCGCTTTCGTGTTAGTGCTTTCTCGATGCGGATTGGGCTGGTTGCTTAGAGGACGGACGGTCCACGGGGGCTTTGCTATTTTCATGGACCTAATCTGATTTCATGGTGTGCAAAGAAGCAACCCATTGTTTCCGATCTAGCAAGCAAGCAGAATACAAGGCATTGGCCAATGCCACACCGAAGTTATTTGGGTCCAGCCATATTAAAAGAACTTGGAGTGATGCACACTCAAACTCCTCTTCTTTGGTGTGATAATCTTGGAGCAACTTATTTGTCTGCTAACCCAGTGTTTCATGCTAGAACTAAACACATTGAAATAGATTTTCATTTTGTCGAGAAAGAGTTGCAAACAAAGAGCTTGAGATCAGATTTATTCCCTCTAAAGATCAGCTTGCAGATGGGTTTACCAAGGCATTGCCTACTAGAAGCTTTGAAGTGTTTCGGCGTAATCTCAACTTAATTCAGTTGTGATTATGGGGGCGTGTTAACATTGTCACGTTACAAGTCTCACCGTAGCCTTGTACCTCAAGATATTGGAGTAGTTAGGAAGATCTTTTATCTTTATCTCTTGATGTAATCTTCCCTTATCTCTCCATGTATCTCTCAACCACATGTATGCCTCATGCGAGATCAAGGCCTCGCCATATCAATATATACGTGCGGGCTCCTGTGTATAGGGGCTGAGACGCTTCGATCTATTATCTCACAAGCACCCGTCTCCTGAAGAGGATCCTGCTTCCCTATTCGAGCCTACTTTTTCTGTCATCCCATCCTACATGGCATGTGAGGCATCACCCTAGGGCTATGCATTGGCCATGCCCTAAGGATGCCACGACGCGACCAGATGAAATATATACTGTAGTAGTACGGAGACTCACCTCCGGCGACCGCCCCTGGAGTCGGAACAGTGGGCCCAACTGCAGGCGCAGGCGTGGCCGAGCTTGGCGGCGCAACCAACCTGACCATCACCGGGCCGTCGAGGAAGGAGTACGTCTCGTACCGGTAGCTGCACCTGACCCCAAGAGATCTCCCTCCGACGCGGTCGGTGAACCGCCTCGGCATTCCGGCAATGAGTCCGGCGAAGCAACCACGGCAGCGCGCCGGCGTCAGGTCCGGCGTGCACTGCGCCCAGCTGTACACCCTGGGGAACTGGCCGCCGAGGCCGGCCTCACCGGACGCGTACCGGCGCGTGGAGTTGTACGCCGCGTAGTCGGCGGTGGCGTTCACGAGCGCGGCCACCTGGCGGTTGAACCGGCCGGGGTCGGATGTGACGTTCTGGTTGTTGATGCGGTTCGTCCTCCCGACGTTGTCCATGGAGGAGAGGGAGGTGGCGTTGGAGGAGTAGTAGAGGGCGCAGGGGTCGTAGTAGATGGCGGCGTCCTTGTCGTAGGGGCACTGGTTCTGCACATCCTGGAAGGCCATGGCGAGGCAGCCTGAGCAGGCCGTTGTGTTGGCGTCACCCCGGCAGATCGCGAGCGCCGAGACCTGGTCCGGGCCGGCGCCGACCACGGCGGTGGCGAAGAGGTCCGGCGAGGAGGAGATGGAAAATATTCTGTAGCGCTTAGGCTTAGGTGCACCCCCTTATCTAGCCATCCATCTCTGCATCACGATTTGTGCAAGAAATTTTCTCTTTTTTGTTTCTTCCAAATAAAACAACATATGAACTTCAAACTTTGCAGCACAACAAAACATTCTAACTAGAATGTGGGAAAAAACTTTCAGATTTTTCGTGCATCATAAGTACTAAAAATAACATTTTTTTAATAAAGAAAATCTCATTTTGTATATTTATGTTGGTCAAAAAAATCTGTAAGTTTTTTCTCTTATTGTAGTAAGAATGTTTTGCTATCTTGCAAAGTTTGAAGTTCATATGTTGTTTTGTTTGGAAGCAACAAAAAAGAGAAAATTTCATGCAGTAAGTTAGTTGTCTAGCATGGATCTCAAAGCTATACTGAATGGTATGGATAGGAGGTGTCCATGAGGCTGGTCACAATGGGGAGGAACTTAGGAGTAACATCACAAAGCTGTATATCACTGAGTATTACAAGCAGTTGTTTGGACCTCCAGAGGAGAACTGGGTGTCGCTGGATGAGTCTAGGATTGAGGATGTGCCTCAACTGACAGCTGTTGAGAATGATATCTTAATTGCTCCATTCTCTAAGAAAGAGGTATTTGAGGCCATTTCCCAGATGAAGAATAATAAGGCTCCTGGCCCGGATGGTTTCCCTGCCGAGTTTTACAAGAAATGTTGGCACATTATTAAAGGAGATCTGTTGCCTTTGTACAATGATCTTTTCGCTGGTCAGCTTCACCTTTTTAAGCTGAATTTTGGGACGATAACACTTCTTCCCAAGAAGACAGAGGCAGTGCGGATTAAGCAATTTCGGCCAATCTGTCTTCTTAATGTGAGTTTCAAAAAATTTAGCAAGGTCGGGACGAATAGGCTCACACAGATTGCGCATACTGTGGTGCAGCCTACTCAATCTGCTTTCATGCCGGATAGGAACATTCTTGAAGGGGTGGTGGTCCTGCATGAAACGCTCCATGAAATTCACTCCAAAAAACTGGATGGAGTGGTTTTTAAGGTGGATTTTGAGAAGGCGTACGATAAAGTCAAATGGCCCTTTCTACAACAAGCCTTACGTATGAAGGGTTTTGACGAAGCTTGGAGGCGCCAAGTTGAATCTTTCACGCAAAAAGGGAGTGTTGAAATTAAAGTGAATTACGATATAGGTCATTATTTCCAGACACACAAGGGCCTGAGGCAAGGTGATCCAATGTCTCCTATCCTCTTCAACATTGTTGTTGATATGTTGGCAATCCTGATAGGAAGGGCAAAGGAGGCAGGTGTGACGCCCCCGATTTAATCGTATACTAATCATGCACGCAAATGTGTACGATCAAGATCAGGGACTCACGGGAAGATATCACAACACAACTCTACAAATAAAAAATAGTCATACAAGCATCATAATACAAGCCAGGGGCCTCGAGGGCTCGAATACAAGTGCTCGATCATAGACGAGTCAGCGGAAGCAACAATATCTGAGTACAGACATAAGTTAAACAAGTTTGCCTTAAGAAGGCTAGCACAAAGCTGGGATCAGATCGAAGAGGCGCAGGCCTCCTGCAGGATCCTCCTAGCTACTCCTGGTCGTCGTCGGCCAGGCTGCACGTAGTAGTAGGCACCTCCAGTAGTAGTCGTCATCGACGGTGGCGTCGCTCTGGGCTCCATCGTCTGCTGCAGCAATCGAGTATAGATAGGGGGAAAAGGGGGGGACACAATGCAACCGTGAGTACTCATCCAAAGTACTCGCAAGCAAGGAGCTACACTACATATGCATGGATATATGTGTAAAGGGCCATATCAGTGGACTGAACTGCAGAATGCCAGAATAAGAGGGGGATAGCTAGTCTTATCGAAGACTACGCTTCAGGTCACCTGTCTTGTAACAGGTAGAAGAGGGCCATCTGAAGTCCTCCAAGTAACATCACATAGCAATAATCCTACCCGGCGATCCCCTCCTCGTATCCCTGAGAGAGAGCGACCACCGGTTGTATCTGGCACTTGAAAGGGTGTGTTTTATCAAGTATCCGGTTCTAGTTGTCATAAGCTCAAGGTACAACTCCAAGTCGTCCTGTTACCGAAGATCACGGCTATTCGAATAGATTAACTTCCCTGCAGGGTGCACCATCTTACCCAAAGACGCTTGATCCCATTTGGCGGACACACTTTCTGGGTCATGCCCGCCGCGGAAGATCAACACGCCGCAGCCCCACCTAGGCACAACAGAGAGGCCAAGACGCCGGTCTAAACCTAAGCGCGCAGGGTCAGGCCCATCGCCTGAGCACACTCAAGACGTTGCGGGGCGGCGGAAGCAGACCTAGCCTAGCAGGCGTTCGAGTCCAATCCGGCGCGCGCCGCCCGTCCGACGACGTCTCAAGTGCTTGGTGATACCACGACGCCGGGATACCCATAACTACTCCCGCTTAGATGGTTAGTGCGTATAAGCTCGTAGCCAACTCAGATCAAATACCAAGATCTCGTTAAGCGTGTTAAGTATCCGCGAATGCCGAACAGGCCAGCCCACCTCTCTCTAGGCGGTCTCAACCTGCCTGCCGTCACCGCCTCAAAGATCCACTCGCGGGTGCTCCACCAGCCGACCCGACTTTAGTCTCCACATGTATCATGTATAAGTATATAGTATATACCCGTGATCACCTCCCGAGTGATCACGGCCCGATAGTATAGCACGGCAGACGGACAAGAATGTAGGGCCACAGATGAATGTACTAGCATCCTATACTAAGCATATAGGATTGCAGGTAAAGGTAACAACAATGGTAACAAGGACAGGCTATGCAGCAGTATAGGAGTATCTGAAAGCAGTAACATGCTACACTACTCTAATGCAAGCAGTATAGAGAAGAGTAGGCGATATCTGGTGATCAAGGGGGCTTGCCTGGTTGCTCTGGCAAGAGAGAGGGGTCGTCAACACCGTAGTCGAACTGGGCAGCAGCAGCGTCGGTCTCGTAGTCTACCGGAGAGAAGAGGGGGAAGAAACAATGAATACCAAGTAAACAGATGCATATCGATGCATGACATGACAAGTAGCGATGCTAGGCGTGCCCTAACGTGGTATGAGGTGGTACTGGTTAAGGGGGGAAACATCCGGGAAAGTATTCCCGGTGTTTCGTGTTTTCAGGCAGAGGAGCCGGAGGGGGAAAGTTGCAGGTTCGATAGGTTAGGGGTGTGTGGCGGACGAGCGGATCATGTGTCCGGATTCATCTCGCTGTTCGAGTAACTTTCATGTTGAAAATATTTTAATCCGAGTTACGGATTAAAAGATATGATTTTTTTAAAGATTTTATTAATTTCTGGAATTTAGTTAATTAATTAATTAATTCGAAAAAATGGATTTATGACGTCAGCATGAGGTCTTGCTGACGTCAGCAGTCAACAGGGTTGACTTGGTCAACCTGACATGTGGGTCCTGTTAAATGGGGATCTTAACTAATTACCCTAGTTTAGTTTAATTAAGAGTAGTTAATTAGATTAATTAGCCATTAGGTTAATTAATCAGGATTAATTAAATTAATTATTTACTTAATTAATTAATTAATTAATTTTATTCATTTTTATTTTTATTAATTATATTTATTTAACTCCCTTTTTCCTTTTTCTTTTATTCAAAAACGTTCTGGGGGGGTGGGCCATGTCATTGGCACTGGGTGCCCAGTCAACATGGCCGACCGGGTCAACAGGCCGGCCGGGCCCCTAGGGCCCACGGGTCAGTGACCTAGGGGTGGCCCCGGGTCGGCCACGTCGGCGGCCGGCGTTGGGGAGCTCCGGTGGGCGTTCCCGCGGCGGAGGGGCGCCGGACCTCGCCGGAATTTGTCGTCCGGTGGACAAAATGGCCGCGGGCGGGTGCGTTCGAACGGGAAGACGACGACGCGTCCAACGGTGGCAGAGGCATGGCCGGACTTGGCCGGAAACGACGCCGGCGAGCGGCGGAGGCGGCAGTGGGATTCGGGACCTCGACGGGATCACGCTACGGGGCTAACGGGAAGGCCAGGGGGGGCTTGCGCGACGCGCTGAGCACAAGGGGCTCGGCCCCGTGACCATTTGGTCACCGGAAGGGCGCCGGCGACGAGATCCGCGACGGGGGCGCTCGGGTACGGAGGGGAACGAGGGGGGAGAGGAGGGGGGCCTCGACCGAGCGGAGGAGGCGCGAGGGGAGGGGTACGCGGGCGCGGTGAGCCGGCGCGAGCCGGAGCACGGCAAGCGCTGCACGGGCGAAGCCCGCCATGGCGACCGAAGGGGTCGATCCCAGGGGATCGGGGAGCGAAGGGGGGGGGAAGAGCTCACGGGGAGGCGAGGGTCTCTGAAGGTGCTGGGCGGTCGGGGCGCACCGGCGAGGAGGAGGGCGGGAGGCGCCGACGGCGACGGGCGGTGGGCGAGGCGAGGTGGTCGTCGGGGCGGCTCCGAGGCGACGAGGAGGCGTCAGGCGCCTCTTGGCCGGGCCGGGAGGAGGCGAGGAGGTGAGGACGGGGCGATGGGTCGCCGGCGTCGGGGGCGACGGGATCGGGCGGATCCCGATCCAAATCGGCGCGGAAGGGAGGAGAAGGGATCGGGTGGAGTGGGGGGCTAGGGTTTCCACCGACCGGGGGTTATGGGAGTGAGGGGTGGGCGGGCGAGGCTGGCCGGTCTGGGCAGTGGGCTTGGCCCGGTTTGGCCAGAGGGGGTTCCTCCCTCTCCTTTTTGGTTTTATTTTTCTTTTCTTATTTTTTCTTTTCTGTTTTAATTTATTTAAAATACCCAGACACTTTACAAAAATGTGTGCACCCCACCATAATTATCTTTGTAATATTTGACAACCCCCGAACATTTTAGTTTTACTTTTTGAAAACTTTTATTGTCATTATAATTTTGAATTTTAATTCCGAAACCGTTTCGATCTAACCCGTGGTTAACTACAGTGACAGAGGTGACGTGGCACCATCACGTGATATTACTGTAGCATGATTATCCGGGTGTTACAAATCTCCTCCACTACAAGAAATCTCGTCCCGAGATTTAGGAGGTAGAAGGGAAGAGTGCGGGGTATTCATCACGAGGACGGTCCTCGCGTTCCCAGGTGGCTTTGTCTTCAGAGTGATTTGACCACTGGACTTTGAGGAATTTGATCGCCTTCTGACGTGTGCGGCGTTCAGCTTGGTCGAGAATGCGGACCGGATGCTCTTTATAGGAGAGGTCCTGTTGCAATTCGAGCACTTCATGGTCCACTGCTCGGATTGGGTCCTTGAAGCAGCGTCGGAGTTGTGACACGTGGAACACATCGTGAACCTGTGAAAGGTTCGACGGAAGCTCCAGTTGATATGCCACTTTTCCACGCCTTTCCAGAATAGTGAATGGGCCAATATAGCAAGGAGCTAGCTTGCCCTTGATCCTGAAGCGGTGAGCACCCTTCATTGGTGTAACGCGAAGATAGGCCTTTTCGCCAGGTTGATAGACCATGTCCTTATGATGACGGTCATAATTACTCTTTTGTCGTGACTGAGCAGTCTTGAGATTCTCGCGAATAATGCGGACTTGTTCTTCGGCATGTTGGATAATATCCGGACCAAGAGTGGACGCTCCCGCTTTCGACCAGTTCGAGGGGTTCGGCACTTTCGTCCATATAACACTTCGAAGGGGGCCAACTTCAGACTAGCTTGATAGCTATTATTATAAGAGAACTCAGCATATGGGAGAGATTCCTCCCACTTCTTGCCGAAGGAAATAACACAAGCTCGAAGCATGTCTTCGAGAACTTGGTTGACACGTTCAACTTGCCCTTGTGATCATGGATGAAACGCAGATTGAAAGATAAATGAGTCCCCATAGCTTCTTGAAAACTTGCCCGTAAATCTTGAAGTGAATAAGCTGCCACGGTCCGAATCGATAACCAAAGGAATACCATGAAGTGAAACAATTACGGACATATAGAGAGTTGCGAGCTGACTAGCGGTGATCGTCTCTTTGACCGCCGTAAAATGAGCAACTTTAGAAAGCCGGTCAATGACGACAAGAATAGCATCATTACCTTTCTGCGATTTGGGAAATCCAAAGGATTTAAGTCCATTTCAACATGGTCCCATTTCCATTCAGGAATAGAGATAGGCTGCAGAGTTCCAAAGAGGCCTTTGATGTTCTGCTTTGATACGACGGCAAACGCCACACTCAAAGAACATAGCGAAGCGATGTCACGCTTCATATTAGACCACCGAATCTCGGCGAATGTCTTGATACATCTTCGTACTACCAGGATGGATACATAGAGGCGTATCATGAGCTTCTTTCATAACCTTCTGAGTCATATTCAGGTTTTCCTTCTTACACGGCACCACTAGGCGGCCTTTGAAGTACAAGGCGCCATCATCAGCAATAGTGAAGAATGAGGGATTTCCTTCTTTGAGGTCGCGCTTAATCTTGTAGACTTCAGAGTCAAATCCCTGCATTGTCTTTATGGTGCCCACGAGATCGGGTTCAATAGCCAGGTATAGAGGGAACCACGGGAAACAACACGGAGATTCATCTTGCGGAACTCCGGGAGGGGGAGCGAGTGCACCGGAGGAACAATATGGAGGTTCAGCTTTCAATTCTTCAACAAGTGGGGGCTGAACTTGGTGAACTCAAGGTGGTTGCAGAAGACTTGCGGCTCAAGGCATCAGCCATTACATTAGCCTTGCTCGGCGATAGGAAATACCCAAATCAAAGTTCAGCAGTCTCCATCCATCTCTGCCGACGGAGGTTCAGGTCTGGCTGAGTAAATGATACTTCAGACTTTGGTGGTCGGTGAAGATCTCGCAACGATTACCGAGAAGGTAATGTCGCCACCGCTTTAGTGCATGAATGACAGCAGAAGCTCGAGGTCGTGAACTGGGTAGTTCTCTTCGTGAGGGCGAATTGTCGAGAGGCATAAGCAACCACTTTGCGCTCTTGCATTAGGACACCGCCTAATCCTCGACGGAAGCGTCGCGATAAATGACGAAGTCCTTCTTAGTATCGGAGGAGCTAGCATCGGGCGAAGTCAACTTGTCTTTGAGTGCCCGGAAACTTTCCCGACATTTATCATCCATTGGAACTTGACGCCTTTATGCAACAAAGTTAGTCGAGGCTCGGCAATCTTGGAGAAGTTCTCGGCGAATCGACGGCAATATCTGGCGAGACCGAGAAAACTTCTGACTTGCTTAACGTTCTTCGGAGGAGTCCAATCGAGAATAGCCTGAACTCTTTCAGGGTTGACGGCAATACCATCCTTAGAGATGACATGCCCAAGATAGGTTACTTCGGGAAGCCATAATTCACATTTGGAGAACTTGGCATAGAGTTGATGCTCTCGTAGCTTTTCCAGCACAAGACGAAGATGTTCAGCATGTTCTTCTTCATTCTTGGAAAATATCAGGATATCATCCAGATAAACCATGACGAACTTGTCGAGGTAATCCATGAATATATAGTTCATCGGGCGAGAGAAGGTGGCTGGAGCATTGGCTAAGCCGAAAGACATGACGGTGTACTCGTATGAACCATAACGAGTCACAAAGGCGGTCTTGGGGATATCCTCTTCACGAACACGGATCTGGTGGTAACCCAACCTCAAGTCGAAGTTTCGAGAACACCGACGAACCAGCCGCTTGATCATACGATCATTGATCCGAGGAAGAGGATACTTATTCGAATGGTAGCTTGATTTATGGGGCGGTAGTCTTGGACCAATCGGTTTGTCCCATCTTTCTTCTTGACGAAGAGAGAAGGTGCCCCCCAAGGAGAGCAACTTGGGCGAATGAAACCACTTTGAAGAGATTTGTCGATTTCCTCCTTGAGCTCAAGGAGTTCATGCGCGACATCTTGTAGGGTCGCTTGGCTATAGGAGTGGTGCTCGGTTTCAAGTCGATGACGAATTCGACAGCTCTAGCGAGGGAATCCTCGAAGTTCTTCAGAAAGACGCCCGGAAGTCGCGAACGACAGTGAATGTTTTCAATACCCTCGAGTGGTGCAGCGTTCAAGGCATTCAATGCATAGAGCCTTGCCTCGCATTTTGCACCGATGAGCTTGGTAAGTGACTATTTCATCGAAGGGTGTAGCAGATGGACGGTCTTCGTGGCGCAAACTATGGAAGCAATGTGCGCTTTAACCAATTCATTCCTGAATGAGGTCAATGCTACAAGACTTCAAAGACGATGGGAGAGACAAGGAATTCCAGTCCTTCGATTTCAACGGGACGTCGTTGCAAATCATGGAGGTTCGACATTGGCCCGCAGGGTGTGTACTAATAGTGAAGCATTCATGTCTTCACTTTTAATGCCATGCATGAATGCAAAATCTTCGACATGAATGAATGCGATGCCCTCAGATCAAATAAAACGCATGCTTTGTACTGAATTTACGAGAAGTGTACCCATCACAAGAGCAGGTTGGTCTTGAGCTTCGCTCGGATCAACGTGGTTGGCCCGAACTCGACCATAAGGCTTGGCGGTGTTGTTGCGGGCTGGGTGTTTCCACGGTCATTTGGAAGGGCCAGTGATTCTGGTTCTGTTGCATTCTCTAGCACGGTGCCCTGGTTGTCCACACCAAGCACAAACCATTATTGGGGGTGGGAACAGGAGCTTGGGGTGGTGGAGCTGGAAGCTTTGGCTGCTTAGTTGAAGTAGGCGACGAGGTGCAAGATAGCTCGCCTTGGAGCAGTGCATTCGGCCGGTACATGCTGTTGGGAATCCATATCTTGCGCTTCTGCGAGGACGGGCCCAAGATGAGCCCGTGTCACGGTTGCGCCTCGTTAGAGCTCGTATTCCTGCGCACCAGTTTCGACATTGATAGCTTTGTTCACCAAGGTGGCGAAATCAGCAAAGTCGTGCACTAGAAGTGCAAGCTTGATGTCGCCTTGAAGGCCGCCATGGAACTTCTCTTGTCTGCGTGCATCGCTTGCAATATCCTCTTCAAAGATAGCGAGACAAGTCCAGAACTCTCACCGATAAGCTTCAACAGCCTTGTTGCCTTGGGTGAGGTTATGAACTCACGCTTCTTCCGTCCATGACCCTTGAGGGATGAAGCGGCACGAAAGCAGCTTGGAAGTCCGCCAGTGATGAGTGTTCCAATCTGGCGAGTACGCCTGTGGCTGTCCCACCATTGAGTCTGCGGGTCCCTTCAGAAGAAGGAAGCAAAAGTGACATAGTCGGCGGGGCTACATCAGCAGACTCCATCTCATAGGTGATGTCACGGAGCCAATCATCGACATCCAAATGGCTGGGTTGAGCTGCGGTACACACCGGGTTCAGCGTATGAAATCCTGCAGAGTTGTTGCGTTTGGCTCTGCTGGTTCATATTGGGGCGAGGAAACCGAGCCATCATGTTCTCCATGAATCGGCGATTCATCTCAAGTTGTTGGATCATACCAGCCATGTACTCAAAGCGGTGGTGGGAAGTTGCCACCACGACCACGACCAGCTGGTCTAACCATCCCGCTAATATATAACAGGTAGTTCAACATTTGAGAAATTATGCAAAGGACAAGAATCATTCATGATGAAACATGCATAATGAAAGCAAGACGATAGAAACTACATAGTAGTCGGCATATCTTACAAAAGGGATCATGCATAGAGTTCGCACACGAGTTCAAGACATAGACTAAGACATCATAGGCGGCACGCAGCTCGCATGGCGAATGCATCTAACACTAACAAGCAGGCCTACATCAGTCCCCACGCGGCATCGCTGGAGGTAGTCAGAGCCCGAAAGCTGGTAGTGTGGCAGCGAGATAGTCCTCCACGCCGGTGACTGGGGCCGCGGATACTCGGTGCTGAACCCGACGACCAAGTGGCGTAAGAGGGCCAAGTCGGAGAGTAGCCTCCCACGCCCGCCAACCGACACCCCGGGCATCACGGTCTGGCTGGGTAGATCGCAGAACGCGCAGCTCTCCGAATCGGACAAAGGGTGCAGAGCGTCGAGCACGGTAAAGGTGCTGATGGGTGATGTACAACTCGTGGCGAAGAGCTCGGTTAGCTCGATCCAGCCCATCAACATGCGTAACAAAGTTCGATGGTAGAAGGGCTCTCGGTGACAAAGGAGTAGGCAGCAGTAGTAACCTCCTCACCAACATCGACGCGATAGCAATGTGCTCAAGGGGAGGTGTCCAACTCGATACTCTCCTCGAAGACGGTCGAGCAGCATAAGCAGCATCGTGGACTGCCATATCGATAGTCACCCCAACACCATGTGCGGTGTGCAACACAAGAGTGGAGTCATACTCCCGAGAGTAGAGGTGGACGATGGCGCGGCATCGCTGCTCTGGTTAAAGTCCCGTACTCCTCATAGACGGTGTACTCAGGTGCCAACGATAACCCAGATAGGTCATCATCTCGGCTAGCACCGCAGTGAACCCGAGGCACCAATGGCCGTCGTGTGGCGCATTTACCTGCCTCGTGGGTTCCATCTCGAAAACAAAGACGCTTCAAAGGAGTCAAATGACGGTGTGGAAATTGATCAAAATACAATTCCAAGAAACAACTATGGCTTTATCCAACTTTGGGGTGAATGTGGTCACGGATCCTAGTGTTAGTTAGTAAAATCGCTTAACCCGAGTAGAAGAGAGTTCGAGTCCCACAAGAAAGGTCGAGGAGTAAAAGATCCTAGTACCACCCGATGGCGACGTGGGCCGTAAGGCACACAGCCAAGTTAGTAAAAGTTTTGCAATGTCTAGACTCGACTTCGCCAAGGAGTGTGGAAGGGGATTCCTACAGCAATGGCTCGATACCAACTTGTGGACGCCCCGATTTAATCGTACACTAATCATGCACGCAAATGTGTACGATCAAGATCGTGGACTCACGGAAGATATCACAACACAACTCTACAAATAAAATAGTCATACAAGCATCATAATACAAGCCAGGGCCTCGAGGGCTCGAATACAAGTGCTCGATCATAGACGAAGTCAGCGGAAGCAACAATATCTCGAGTACGACATAAGTTAAACAAGTTTGCCTTAAGAAGGCTAGCACAAACCGGGATACAGATCGAAGAGGCGCAGGCCTCCTGCCTGGATCCTCCTAGCTACTCTGGTCGCCATCAGCAGGCTGCACGTAGTAGTAGGCACCTCTAGAGTAGTAGTCGTCATCGACGGTGGCGTCGCTCTGGGCTCCATCGTCTGGTTGCAGCAATTGAGTATAGATAGGGGGAAAAGGGGGGGAAACAATGCAACCGTGAGTACTCATCCAAAGTACTGCAAGCAAGGAGCTACACTACATATGCATGGATATATGTGTAAAGGGCCATATCGAGGGACCGAATCGCAGAATGCCGTAATAAGAGGGGATAGCTAGTCTTATCGAAGACTACGCTTCAGTTCACCTGCCTTGTAACAGTAGAAGAGGGCCATCCAAGTCCTCCAAGTAACATCACATAGCAATAATCCTACCCGCGATCCCTCCTCGTATCCCCGAGAGAGCGACCACCGTTGTATCCGCACTTGAAAGGGTGTGTTTTATCAAGTATCCGGTTCTAGTTGTCATAAGCTCAAGGTACAACTCCAAGTCGCCCTGCTATCAAGATCACGGCTATTCAATAGATTAACTTCCTGCAGGGTGCACCATCTTACCCAAAGACGCTTGATCCCATTTGGCCGACACACTTTCTGGGTCATGCTCGGCCGCGGAAGATCAACACGCCGCAGCCCCACCTAGGCACAACAGAGAGGCCAAGACGCCGGTCTAAACCTAAGCGCAGGGTCCGGGCCCATCGCCTCGAGCACACCAAGACGTTATGTAGGGCGGCCGAAGCGACCTAGCCTAGCAGCGCTCAGTCCAATCCGGTAGCGCGCCGCCTCGTCACGACGTCTGAAGTGCTTCGGTGATACCACGACGCCGGATACCCATAACTACTCCCGTAGATGGTTAGTGCGTATAAGCTCAGAGCCAACTCAGATCAAATACCAAGATCTCGTTAAGCGTGTTAAGTATCCGCGAATGCCGAACAGGCCAGGCCCACCTCTCTCCTAGGCGGTCTCAACCTGCCTGCCGCCGCCTCAAAGATCCACTCATGGGTGCTCCACCACCCGATTCGACTTTAGTCTCCACATGTATCATGTATAAGTATATAGTATATACCCGTGATCACCTCCCGAGTGATCACGGCCCGATAGTATAGCACGGCAGACGGACAAGAATGTAGGGCCACAGATGAATGTACTAGCATCCTATACTAAGCATATAGGATTGCGTAAAAAAGTAACAACAAGGGTAACAAGGACAAAGCTATGCAGCGAGATAGGAGTATCTGAAAGCAAGAATATGCTACACTACTCTAATGCAAGCAGATAGAGAAGAGTAGGCGATATCCGGTGATCAAGGGGGCTTGCCTGGTTGCTCGGCAAGAGAGAGGGTCAACACCGTAGTCGAATTGGGCAAAGCAGCAGTCGGTCTCGTAGTCTACCGGAGAGAAGAGGGGAAGAAACAATGAATACTAAGTAAACAGATGCATATCGATGCATGACATGACAAGTAGCGATGCTAGGCGTGCCCTAACGTGGTATGAGGTGGTACTGGTTATAAAACATCCGGAAAGTATTCCTGTTTCGTGTTTTCAGCAGGAGCCGAGGGGAAAGTTGCAGGTTCGATAGGTTAGGGGTGTGTGGCGACGAACGGACTACGATCCGGATTCGCCTCGCTGCTCGAGTAACTTTCATGTTGAAAATATTTTAATCCGAGTTACGGATTAAAAGATATGATTTTTTTAAAGATTTTATTAATTTCTGGAATTTAGTTAATTGATTAATTAATTCGGAAAAATGGATTTATGACGTCAGCATGAGGTCATGCTGACGTCAGCAGTCAACAGGGTTGACTTGGTCAACCTGACATGTGGGGCCCGTTCGTCAGTGACTGTTAACTAATTACCCTAGTTTAGTTTAATTAACAGTAGTTAATTAGGTTAATTAGCCATTAGGTTAATTAATCAGGATTAATTAAATTAATTATTTACTTAATTAATTAATTAATTAATTATATTCTTTTTATTTTTATTAATTATATTTATTTAATTCCCTTTTTCCTTTTTCTTTTATTCAAAAACGTTCTGGGGGGGGCATGTCATTGGCACTGGTGCCCAGTCAGCATGGCCGACCGGGTCAACAGGCCGGCCGGGCCCCTAGGGCCCACGGATGACCTGTGGTGGCCCCGGTCGGCCACGCCGGCGGCGGCGTTAGGGAGCTCGGTGCTCGTTCCATGGCGGGGCGCCGGACCTCGCCGGAATTTGTCGTCCGGCGGCCAAAATGGCCTCGGGCGGGTGCGTTCGAACGGGGAGACGACGACGCGTCCAACGGTGGCAGAGGCATGGCCGGACTTGGTTGAAACGACGCCGCGAAGCGGCGGAGGCGGCGGGGGATTCGGGACCTCGACGGATCGCGCTACGGGCTAACGGAAGGCTGGGGGCTTGCGCGACGCTACCGAGCACAAGGGCTCGGCCCGTGACCATTTGGTCACGGAAGGCGCCAGCGACGAGATCCGCGACGGGGGGCGCTTCGGCACGGAGGGGAACGAGGGGAGAGGAGGGGCCTCGACCGAGCGGAGGAGGCGCGAGGAGGTGTCTGTGGCGCGTGAGCTCACAGGCCGGAGCGCAAGCAAGCGCAAGCACGAGCGAAGCCCGCCATGGCGATCGAAGGGGGTCGATCCCCGGGGGATCGGGGAGCGAAGGGGGGGAAGAGCTCACGAGGGGGGGGTAGGGTCTCTGTAGGTGCTCGGGCGGTCGGGCGCACCGGCGAGGAGGAGGCGAGGCGCTCGGCGGGCGGCGACGGGCGGTGGGCGAGGCGAGGTGGTCGCCGGGCGGCCCGAGGCGACGAGGGGAGCGCAGGCGCCTCTTGGCCTGTCGGGAGGAGGGAGGAGGTGAGGACGGGCGGTGGGTCACCGGCGTCGGGCGACGGATCGGGCGGATCCCATCCAGATCGGCGCGGGAGGGAGGAGAAGGGGATCGGGTGGAGTGGGGGGGCGGCTAGGGTTTCCACCGACCGGGGGGGGGTTATGGGAGTGAGGGGGTGGGCCGGGCCAGGGGCTGGCCGGCTGGGCCAGGTGGGCTTGGCCCGCTTTGCTGTGGGGGTTTCCTCCTCTCCTTTTGGTTTTATTTTTCTTTTCTTATTTTTCCTTTTCTGTTTTAATTTATTTAAAATACCCAGACACTTTACAAAAATGTGTGCACCCCACCATAATTATCTTTGTAATATTTGACAACCCCCGAACATTTTAGTTTTAATTTTTGAAAACTTTTATTGTCATTATAATTTTGAATTTTAATTGCGGAACCGTTTCGATCTAACCCGTGGTTAACTACAGTGACAGAGGTGACGTGGCACCATCACGTGAGATTACTGTAGCATGATTATTCGGGTGTTACAGCAGGACAAGTAGGTTGCTTGGTGCCTCATCTTGTAGATGGTGGTGTGTCCATTCTGCAGTACGCCGATGATACAATCATTTTTATGGAGCACGACTTGGTTAAGGCGAGAAATATGAAGCTGGTATTGTGCCTATTTGAGCAATTGTCCGGTCTGAAGATCAACTTCAATAAAAGTGAGTTGTTCTGTTTTGGTAGAGCCAAAGAGGAACAAGATGCTTACAAGCAACTGTTTGGTTGCGATTTGGGGACTCTCCTGCTCACTTATTTGGTATCCCCATTCACCATCGTAAGTTAACTAACAAATAATGGAAGTGTATCGAGGATCGGTTTGAGAAGAAACGAGCTGCCGGAAGGGCAAACTTATGTCGTATGGAGGCCGATTGATTCTTATTAATTCGGTGCTCACGAGTTTGCCTATGTTTCTCTTATCCTTTTTTGAGGTTCCAGTTGGAGTTAGGAAAAGACTGGACTTCTATCGGTCTCGTTTCTTCTGGCAGAGCGATGAAACTAAGAGAAAGTATCGCCTAGCCAAATGGGATGTCATCTGCCGACCAAAAGACCAAGGGGGTCTTGGGGTTGAGAACCTTGAAGTTAAGAACAGATGCCTTCTAAGTAAGTGGCTTTATAAGTTATCTGCCGAGACTGAGGCAACTTGGGCGCAGATTCTTCGTAACAAGTATCTGTACTTTAAAACCTTGTCGCAGGTGACGGCTCGACCCACTGATTCGCCCTTCTAGAAGGGGTTAATGAGGGTCAAAGCTACTTTCTTTAACAGAACAAAGTTTGTTGTCGGTGATGGCAATAACACTCGATTCTGGGAAGATACCTGGCTAGGTGATGCACCACTGGCACTCCAGTATCTGGCGCTTTATCGCATTGTGCAGCGAGAGATGCTCTGGTTGCAACGAGTCTGCAATCTGCTCCTCTTAACATCCAATTTAGGAGGGTGCTTGTGGGTGACCGGTGGGAGGCTTGGATTCATCTGGTGAGTAGACTCATGGAGGTTCAGCTTACTCATCAGCCCGATCAGTTGTGTTGGAAGCTTACTAAATCTGGTGAATTCACAGTCAAGTCGATGTACATTGATGTCATCAATTTTAGTGTAATTCCTAGTTCCAAACACGTTTGGAAAGTTAAGGTTCCTCTCAAAATTAAAGTGTTTATGTGGTTTGTGCATAAACAAGTTGTTCTAACGAAAGATAATTTGATTAAGCGCAACTGGACAGGATCTACTAGGTGTAGTTTCTGTGATCGGGATGAAACTATCAAGCATCTTTTCTTTGAGTGCCCGATAGCGAGGGTGTTGTGGCGCTCGGTGCAGATTGCCTTTAACATTACTCATCCGAATTCGGTCAGGTCGTTGTTTGGAACGTGGCTGGTTGGTATAGATGTCGAAACAGCTAGACAAATTCGTGTGGGAGCATGTGCGTTGTTATGGGCAATTTGGAACTGCAGAAATGACTTGGCTTTTAACAGAACAACAACTATTCATTTTTTGCAGGTTCTATTCCGGGCTACTGCGCTAATCCATACGTGGTCATTACTCACTCCGACGGAGGCCAGGGAGCGTTTGGTTACTGGATCTGTCCGGTGGGAGATGGTAGTGCGGGATTTCTTCAACCGGTTTGGATGGCGGTCATGTAATAGGATAGGCGCATAGTTTACCTATCTCTCTTTACTATGCCTGTCGGTTGTGGCTTTTGGGCCTTGTTTTATTTTGCTTGCTCTGTGTGAGCCAGTATCCTTTGTTGCAGCACTTTGCAAGACATTGTTAAACTACTTTTTTATTCATAAATGTGGCCGTATGCATCTTTCTGATGCAGAGGCCGGGGAAGCCCCCCTTTTCGAAAAAAAAACATCACATACTTCAATACAACTTTGCTTATGTGGCACATATTTAATGAAGAGAGAGGTGCTTGTGGTAACTAGCTAAGTTACCGGAACATCACACACTTCAACAAACAATGAGTCTATAACCTAATAAATACATCGTTGCATGACACTACATAGATGTTCCTACCCACTATGGAGATAGTAATATAGTCTAGGGAAATGTGTAAGTTACTAGCTTATATTCTTGCCCATTATGACCAGCCTGAGCCTAATCTCTAAAAATCCGCGCCCAGGAGGAGATGTTCTTGGGCAGCGCGGCGGCGAGGAGCCCGAGGTTGGCCTGGTACGTGCTGTTGGCCGTGAAGTTGGTCGCCGTGCCGCACACCTGCCACGGATACGCCGCTGCGCACCGCGCCAGCAGCACGACGGCGAGGGATGCCACTACCACGACGAGGTGGCTCGTTGTGTCGTGTGTCTGTGTGTATGGAGTAAATTGCACAGAAGTACCACAATTGAGACATTGGAAGCAGATTGGTACCAAGTTTGGTAATTTTTACATGTCAGTACTAAGTCTGGGGCTATACGTTACAAAAAGATCTAAATCGCGTATAAACGCCAGATATTGAGCATGTATCGACCGGCGGGCCCGCCGTCGACTACCGCCGACGTGGCATTTTTTTGCGAAACCCCCGCACCTCCTTCGTCCTCCGCGCGGCGGCGCCGATCCGATCAAGGGAGGAGCCTCGAGCCCCTCACGCCTGCCGCCGCGCTTTCTTCCGGACGCCATCGGCGCAAGGCGCCACCGAGGCAGCAGATCGCAGCAGAAGGGAGCGGAGGCGCCGCGCGACGCAGCCGCAGGAGTCGGCGAGCGCGCGTCAAGGCGCGCCGCCGCTGCGTGCCGCGGTGCCGGAGCCGGAGACCAAGTTCGCTACTTCAACAACTACAACGTGAACCAGCCGCACCACTTCGCAAGGCTCGCCACCGCTCTCGACGGCCGCGCGCGCGCTCCGCAACGCGTGCCCATCGGCGCCGCCGCCGCAAGAACCACTCGCCGCCCCATCGCCACCGCCGCCGCCACCACCACCACCACCACCGCCGCCGCCGCCGCTTCCCTCGGCTTCCCAGCCCTCCTCCTCCCCCCTCCCCACCGCCCATGTATGCCGACCGGTGGCAGCTCGGACCGGATGGCCGGTTCTGATCCCATCCCACCGACACAGCCATTGATCGGCTCTTCGCCGCTAGCGCCGCCCGCATCGCTACTGGCAGCCGCGGGCGGTGGTCCGGGGAAACACGGAGGCGCATCACAGTGGGCGGCGGCGGCCGACAGAGGGCGTCGCGCGCGGGAGCGCAGGGTGGCCGAGTTCGCCGAGGAGAGCACGGCGGACGCGCTCGCTCACCGGAGCTGCCGCAATGGGAGGAGAGGCCACAGCGAAAGCAGAGGCCGCGGCGCGAAAGCAGGGCAGCTCCGGCCGAAGCGGGCGGCGGTGATGCGAGAGGAGCTTCGGGCTCGAGGATCCTCCTCGATCCAGACCGGCGTCCCGCGCGGGGTTTTTGCAAAAAATGCCACGTCGGCAGCTGACAGACGGGCCCCGCCGGTCAGATACACTGTCAATACGTTTTTATACGCGATTTAGACCTTTTTGTAACGTATAGCCCCAAACTTGGTACTGACATGTAAAAATTACCAAACATGGTACCAATCTGCTTTCAATGCTCCAATTATGATACTTCTGTGCAATTTACTGGTGTGTATGGCATTGGCAGGTTGGTGATCGAATCGGACTATTGAGCAACTGGGCACCGAGTGGAGACGGAGAAGATGGACTGACTGCCCGACGATCCAATCAAATCATCAGCTTGGCAATGCGAGTTGCATACACTCCTCTACTGTATGAACCCCTAACCCGACGGAGGCGAAACCTCGTGCGCTTGCGCAGTATCGTCGTGACGCGGACGAGTTGCGTTCAACGACCGTACTGATGGGTCAAAATCAGCCACTTGCGCACTTGCGTTCTTTCGTGAAGTTGCATGGCAATCCCAGAGCTGTTGTTTGTCGACTGTGCAGCCAGCTCGTGCCAGCATCTCTTCCGCTTTCTGCCAGAGACAACCATGCTGGGCGGCCACCTCCTTCTCGCGGTCGTGCTGCTGCCGCTGGCCGCGCCCCAGGCGGCGCAGTGGCAGTCCACCACATGCGCCAGCGGCGCCTACGCGGCCAACAGCACCTACCAGACCAACCTGGGCCTGCTCGCCGCGGCGCTACCGGCCAACGTCTCGGCCTCGCCGGCCGGCTTCGCCACGGCCACCATGGGCGTGGTGCCGGACCTATCTCCGCGCTGGCGCTCTGCCGTGCCTGCGTCGCGGCGGGCTTCCCCGCGGCGCAGCGCGGCTGCCCCAACAGCAAGGACGTCGCCATCTACCAGGACGACTGCGTCCTCCGCTTCTCCGACCAGCGCTTCCTGGACTTCGTAGGCGTGGAATCCCCCGCCGGCACCTACTCCTGGGACGAGGAGAACCTCGCAGCCCCAGCGGCCTGGTTCAATGCCGCCACCCTCGCGCTCCTCAACGCGACGGTCGACCAGGCCGTGGCCGCGACCGCGCGCGGCGACCCCGCCAAGAAGTACTTCGCCACGGGCGAGGAGAGCTTCGACGCGACGTACTACCCGAAGATTTACGGGCTGGCGCAGTGCGTGCCGGAGATGACGGCCGCGCAGTGCCGGGGCTGCCTCGCTGGCTTCATCGGAGCCGCGCCGTGGTTCTTGTTCCGGAACGGGAAGTCTGGCGGCCGAGCTCTTGGGGTCTGGTGCAACCTGAGGTACAGCGTGAGCCCGTTCTACACGGGAGGCGCCATGGTGAAGCTCTCGGCGCCGCCAGCGCCAGCGCCCGCAGCCGTGCCTTCTGTTGCTACCGCAGAGACGCCAGCAGGTCGGGTCTGGTTCTCGGTTTCCCCATCTGGCGCAAATTCCACATCATTCCATGTACTTAAAATCTCCGTTTGATGTTGTATCCATTCCAATGCTGACTTCGATGCAGGGAGGAAAGGGAGGGTGGCAGGGATCTCTACAGGCGCCGCTTGTTTCGCTGTCCTGATGTTGATTCTTGCAGTCTTTGCTTTTATTCGCTCCAAGAGAAGAAAGGCCAAGAAGCATGACGACTGTGAGTAACTAACTGGTCAATTGCTCAAAGAACTGGATATTATTAGTGTGCACTATCTTATGTGTGTGTGGAACAGCATTTAACAAAATGGCAAGAGGGAAGTGCACTATCTACGATTTTCCGACGCTGCAAGAAGCAACCGGAAACTTCTCAGAGAAGCACAAGCTTGGAGAAGGCGGTTTCGGAACTGTATACAAGGTAAATGGACAAGCTTGGAGAATGCAGGGTAAAACTATTTGGCGCACTCTGTATGTTCTTCTACTGAAAAAAGAACCTCTGCTTCAGGGAAACCTCCCAGACGGGCAGGAAATAGCAGTGAAGAAACTTATAGATGGTGCTGGTGCTGGACATGGACTGGATCAGATACGGAATGAGGTGCTGGTATTGGCACAGCTCCAGCACAAGAACCTTGTTAGGTTGCTGAGGTTTTGCCTGCATCAGAAGGAGATGCTACTTGTCTACGAATACATCAGGAACGGGAGCCTCGACAACTTCCTTTTTGGTATTTCCCTGCAGCCTTTCCACTCACATCTCCATATACTAAAATCTCTTTTAATTTTCCTCTGAGTTATCAGGTCTCATGAAAAATTAGCCGTTGGTTGTGATAAATAAATTGTCCACCAAAATATGCCGAGAACAGAGGAATCATGAAGTGAGTATTGTTGTTTGCAAATACTCCCTCTGTAAACTAATATAAGAGTGTTTAGATCACTATTTTAGTGATCTAAACGCTCTTATATTAGTTTATAGAGACACTAGTAGAAAAATGGGCAAATCTGAAACACATTAGTGCCGGTTTGATTTCGAGCCGGCACTAATGTGTCCATTAGTGCCGGTTCCAACGGCTAGCCGGCCGCTCTCATTAGTACCGGTTCGTGGCGAACCTTTAGCACCGATTCGTGCCATGAACCGGTACTAAAGAGAGTGGTGGCAGGATGTTGTCAGTCTGGGGCCCGTCCAGCACCTGTGGTACTAAAGGTCGACGTACATAAACCTTTCGTCCACCCGAGCTCGCTCTGTTCTTCCCCTTTCCCCTCTCCTCCTCTGTTCTTCCCCTCTCTTCCTCGAGCTCATCACACATTTTGCCCAAAATTTGTCAAGATTTGAAGGCCCCCATCCATTCAAATGATCACAAAGGTTAGCAACTTTGTCCTTTCATCTCTCATTGCTAGATTAGCTCTTGCAATGCTTTATATAGTGATTAATTTGTGAGTTTAGTAATTCGGGAGGAATTATAATTTGCTAGTATTTGATTTATATGCAATTTGAGGTCAAAAGTAACACTTAGTTTGCATATGTAGGTGTGGTTTACTTAGTGCCTTCTAAATCTCCGTCAGAATTCACCGTCCGATCGCCTCAGACTGTCCTGTCACGGCATCACCTTGTGGTGAGGCTCTTGTTCATGAATGTTTTACATTACCAAATTGATGTTTGTGTGATTTGGATATATAGTTACTCGTATAATTATCTTACCCGTACGTTGTTTGTTATACATAGTGCCATGGTTTTGATATCCGTCCCCGTCGGCCCTCGTCCTTGTTATGATTCGGATGTGGTATATTCTCTTTTAAAACTAGTTGTTGCATTTCGTGTTTATGACAAATTATGCCCATCAAGTTGACATAGATATTTTTATCTAGGATGTATGTGAACCGGAAATTCCAACCGACCCTATTATCGAGAGGTTAAATTTAGTTGAAAGAGAAAACGAGTATTTGAAAGAAAAATTGAAAAGAATTGAGGGGGAGAAGATGGAATTGGAGTTGCATGTTGCCGATGTCGTCGACCATCACAAGATCAAGATGGAGAAAATGAGGTTGAAGATTAGAAAGATTAGAAAATATGCCATTGATAGTGTGGCTTGGTATCATTATGCTGTTGGATCAATTGTTACCTTAGTTGCGATCTTGATCGCATTCGTTGTTGCATTTAAATTCTTTAGCTAGAGAGTTATTTGTATGTTGCATTTAATTAAGTGCTGTATATGAACTTTATGTATGAACTTGTATTAATTTGGTCTATTCGGTGTTGTGTAATGAAGATGAGCCGACAATGGATGTATGATGACCGATGCTCTCTCGAGTTCATTAATGGCGTGCATACTTTTCTGCTTGCCGCTGAGGCAAACAAGCGGGTGGATGGTTCTATGCCTTGTCCATGTGCTGGTTGTAAGAATGGTCACAATTACTCTACGTCAAGAACCATTCACGTCCACCTATTTGAGTCCGGTTTCATACCCCACTATAATGTTTGGACCAAGCACGGAGAAAGAGGGGTTATGATGGAAGACAATAAAGAAGAAGAGGACGACGACAGCCATCCTGGCCATGGGTTCCCTGAATACGATGATACAACAATGGGGGAAGAAGCTGAGCCGGCAATGCGGGAAGAGGCTGAAGAAGAGGCATCAGATGAGCCCGCTGATGATCTAGGTCGGGCCATTGCCGATGTAAAGAGAAACTGCACAAGTGATCTGGAGAGGACGAAGTTGCAGCGCATGTTAGAGGATCAAAAGAAATTGTTGTACCCGAATTGCGAAGATGAAAAAAAAAAGTTGGGCACCACACTTGAATTGCTGCAATGGAAGGCAGAGAATGGTGTATCTGACAAGGGATTTGGAAAGTTGCTGGTAATGATAAAGAATATGCTTCCAAAGGACAACGAATTGCCCGAGAGTACGTATGAAGTAAAGAAGGTTGTTTGCCCTCTAGGGTTAGAGGTGCAGAAGATACATGCATGCCCTAATGACTGCATCCTCCACCGCGGTGAGTACGAGGATTTGAACGCTTGCCCGGCATGCGGTGCATTACGTTATAAGATCAGTCGCGATGACCCTGGTGATGTCGAGGGCGAGCGCCCCAGGAAGAAGATTCCTGCCAAGGTGATGTGGTATGCTCCTATAATACCACGGTTGAAACGTTTGTTCCAAAACAAAGAGCATGCGAAGGCGATGTGGTGGCACGCAGAAGACCGTAAGAAAGACGGAAAGTTGAGAGTACCACGACGAGTTCGCGATGGAGAAAAATCGAGAGAAAGTACTGGGAGGAGTTTGCATGTGACCCAAGGAACGTACGGTTTGGTCTAAGCGCAGATGGCATTAATCCTTTTGGGGAGCAGAGCAGCAACCATAGCACGTGGCCTGTGACTCTATGTTTGTATAACCTTCCTCCTTGGTTGTGCATGAAGCGGAAGTTCATTATGATGCCAGTGCTCATCCAAGGCCCTAAGCAGCCCGGCAACGACATTGATGTGTACCTAAGGCCATTAGTTGAAGAACTATTACATCTATGGAATGGAACAGGTGTACGTGCGTGGGATGAACACAGACAGGAAGAATTTGACCTAAAGGCGTTGCTGTTCGTGACCATCAATGATTGGCCTGCTCTCAAGAACCTTCGTGACAGATAAACAAGGGATACCGCGGATGCACGCACTGTTTGGATGATACCGACAGTATATATTTGGATAGTTGTCGGAAGAATGTGTACCTGGGACATCGTCGATTTCTTCCGACAAGGCATCCCGTAAGAAAGAGAGGCAAGCATTTCAAAGGTGAGACAGATCACCGGACAAAGCCTCGCCACCGTACTGGTGCTGATGTACATGATATGGTCAAGGATTTGAAGGTAATCTTTGGAAAGGGTCCTGGCGGACAACCTGTTCCAAAGGACGCTGACGGACGCGCACCCATGTGGAAGAAGAAATCTATATTTTGGGACCTGCCATACTGGAAAGACCTAGAGGTCCGCTCCGCAATCGACGTGATGCACGTGACGAAGAATCTTTGCGTGACCCTGCTTGGCTTTTTGGGCGTGTATGGGAAGACAAAAGATACACCGAGGCACGGAGGACCAGCAACGTATGCACGGAAAAGACAACATACATCGTGGTCGCCAGCTACGCTCTTACCAAAGAAGAGAAGGAAATCTTCTTCAATGCCTTTCAGATGAAGGTACCGTCGGCTTCTCGTCGAATATAAAGGAAATAATAAATATGGCGAGAAAAAGTTCCGAACCTAAAGTCTCATGACTGCCACGTGATTATGACGCAACTCCTTCCGGTTGCATTGAGGGGCTTCTACCGGAAAACGCTCGATTAGCCATTGTGAAGCTATGTGCATTCCTCAATGCAATCTCTCAGAAGGTAATCGATCCAGAAATCATACCAAGGTTACAGAATGATTTGGTGCAATGTCTTGTCAGTTTCGAGTTGGTGTTCCCACCATCCTTCTTCAACATCATGACGCTCGTCCTAGTTCACCTTTTCGAAGAGATTAACGTTTTGGGTCCTGTATTTCTACACAATATGTTCCCCTTTGAGAGGTTCATGGGAGTCTTGAAGAAATATGTTCATGACCGTGCTAGGCCAGAAGGAAGCATCTCGAAGGACCATGAAAATGAGGAGGTCATTGGGTTTTGTATTGACTTTATTCCTGACCTTAAGCCGATTGGTGTTCCTGAATCACGGCATAAGGGCAGACTAGAAGGAAAAGGCATGCTAGGAGGGCATCAAATAATATGTATGGACGGGCATTCTCTCACTGAAGCACACTACACAGTTCTATAGAATTCCGCCTTGGTGGCTCCGTATATGGAGGAACACAAGAATTTTCTACACTCCAAACACCCGGAGAAGTCTGACGACTGGATTACACGCGAACAAACGAGGACTTTCGCCAGTTGGTTGCAGAAACGTGCCCTGAATGATGGCGATATACAAAATGACCTGTACTCGCTGTCCTAGTTACCATCTTCGAATATAATGACTTTCAAAGGGTACCAGATAAATGGGAATACATTTTACACGATCGCCCAAGATAAGAAGAGCACCAACCAAAACAGTGGTGTCCGCTTTGATGCAACAACCAACACGGGAAATGAAACATATTATGGTTACATAGTGGACATATGGGAACTTAACTATGGAGGTGATTTGAAAGTCACTTTATTTCGGTGCAAATAGGTCAATATGACACGAGGCGGGGTAACGGAAGACCCGTAGTACGGAATGACAACAGTGGATCTCAACAATCTTGCGTATGCAGACGAACCATTCGTCCTAGCCAATGATGTGGCGCAGGTTTTTTATGTGAAAGACATGTCTACCAGGCCGAGAAAAAGAAAAGATAAGGAAGCGAATGGATCATACGAAGAGCCAAAGCGCCACATAGTTCTTTTAGGAAAAAGAAACATCGTGGGAATGGATGACAAGACAGACATGTCAGAAGATTATGAAAAGTTTGATGAAATTCCTCCATTCACAGTAAATATTGACCCGAGCATCCAGTTAAATGATGAAGATTTTCCATGGCTACGACGCAAAGGGACACACGCGAAGAAAAAGTTTCACACCCAAAGATCTGGGATGTGATCGGCTTCACTATCATCACTTTCTTCTGTGTTTCACACCCAGGAGGGAATCTCTGTAATAGTTAGGGTAGTTATGTGTTTTGGCATTTGAAACGCGAAGAAATTTTATGTGCACACAAAAGTAGAGAGGGTTACGGCAAAAACTGGATGCACTTCGTGTACAAAATGGACAATCTCTTTCGAAGTATCAGGGATTTCGACGAAAACTCAACTGTTACAAAGGCATTTCATTTTTTAAATAACCTAAGCATTACCAAATTGAACATAATGATAAAACACACTAATATTAAACATAAGAAAAAAGAATCACTAAAAAATCTTTTTTCAAAATTAAGTTATTCACAAACTAGTGATTCACACAAATTTCAAATAATTCAAAATTTAAACTATTCAAATTTGAAAACTATCGGCACTAACAGAAAGTTTGTAATTTTTTGTACCTAAATCAAAAATATTCACAAATAAACTCTAAATACAGAAAAAAAACAACTCAAAAATAAATAAAACAAAAATAAATAAAGCGAAAAAAATTAAGAAAATAAAAGCCCGCCAACTGGGCAAAAGCGGCCTGCATACGAGTAGGAACCCAACCTTTTGTTGGGCCAGGATGCAGGCCATAAAGGCCCATGGGTCCACTAGGCGAAGAGAACAGGTAGGCCCAGAGGGCCTGCTTAGGAGAGGAGCTCGAGAGAGCTACCGCCCGGGCTTATAAACCGGTCAGGTAGCCCCTCGGCTAGTGAGGTGGGACTAAACTTGTCGCACCAAGATCTGCGCTGATGCACCCCTTTAGTACGGGTCATGGCACCAACCGGTACTAAAGGGTAGGTTTTAGTATCGGTTGGTGCCACGACCGGTACTAAAGGGTGGGTGCTTCCGCCGCTTGGCTGGCAAAACAGATTTTTAGTACCGTTGGTGGCTCCAACCGTACTAAAGGTCCATCCTATATAGAACACTTGAAAAATTTCAGTTTCCTCTGTTTCCTCCCTCCGTCGCGCCGCCGCCCGATCGATGCCGTCCCGTCGGCGTCGCCGCCGCGCCGCTCGTCGCCGACCCGGCCGTGCCGCCCTCGTCGCCGCCCGTTGACGACGCCGCCCGCCCGCCGTCCCGTCGTCCCCTGGCGTCCCGTCGCCAGCGCCCTTCCGCCCCTGTCGTCGCCACCCCGTCCCGTCGCCCCGTCGTCGCCGCCCCGTCGTCGCCTCGCCGGTGAGCTCGCCCCGGCCGCCATGTCTAGTTGTCCACACACACACACTACACACACACACACACTACACACACACACACACACACACACACACACACACACACACACACACACGCCATTTTTTATAGAAATGTTAGCAATTTTTCTGTTTTTTAGTAATATAAATATTAGAATTGTTAGTTATATAGAAATGTTATAAATGTTTTCTGTTTTTTAGTTATAGAAATATTTGTAGAAATGTTAGCAATTTTTCTGTTTTTTAGTAATATAAATATTAGAATTGTTAGTTATATAGAAATGTTATAAATGTTTTCTGTTTTTAGTTATAGAAATATTTATAGAAATGTTAGCAATTTTTTGTTTTTAGTTATATAAATATTAGAATTGTTAGTTATATAGAAATGTTATAAATGTTTTCTGTTTTTAGTTATAGAAATATTTATAGAAATGTTAGCAATTTTTCTGTTTTTAGTTATATAAATAGTTTTTATGGGCCTATAGTATTTGTTAAATTTTATAATTTGTTTTAGTTGGATGAATTAGATTAATGTCAAATTGTTAGAATTTGCATATATATAGAATTTTAGTTATCACAATCAAATCATTTAAAAATGTTACTTTTTATGGGCATATAGTATTTGTTCTCGACGATATGCCCGCCCGCATCCTCGCCGTCGACCCGCTCATGACGACGCCCCGCTTCAGAGGACCCATGTCCGGACTGGCTCCGCTGGCTGGCACTGGAGGTGCTACTCGAGGCGCGCGCCGCTTGGTGAGAACCCGACCTCGGGTCCCGTCGTCGACCCTGATCTTCTTTGGTGGCGTTCGCGTGGGCCACATTCGGTCCAGAGGCAGCCGGCCCCACCGGAGGTGGTGCGTCGCCGTGTCAGGGAGGAAGATGAGCACGTCCATCGCTGCATGGCTGCTATGGACGACGTCAGGTTCTCCACTACTTGGCGGGTTCTTTGGGCAGATGACCGGAGATATGATCCTGTGATGGTTCCTTCTCTTTGGGTGTGCACCGCCCGCGCCCCAGGAACCGCGAGTGGCACTCTACATTCTTCTGTAGTACTCGATCTTTATTAGGTACCTAGCCAGTGATGTATTCGATATATAATATTCAAGATGATGTATTCGAGATTATATATATTAAGACGATGATGTATTCGAGATTATATATATTAAGACGATGTATTCGAGATTCAGTTTTTCCTTATTGATTGAATCCATGCATTGTAATTTTAATACTAATTAAATTGTTTTATATTTCTTCTGTATTAGTTAAGTAAAAGCTATGGCGGACAATATCGGCAGAGAGAGATGAGGAATTGTTCGACATCATACGCAGCCCTCACAGGCTAGATGATCTGAATGAAGCAGATGACGGCTCCCAATATCTGAACAATACCGGAGAGGGTGATGAAAAGATATTCGATCTCGACGACCGAGCTGATGAAGTCATGAACTATGATTATGATTATGATGACACAGACAATGTTTGTGATGACACAGACAATGCTGATCTTCAAATAACAAAGACTACCGGCGAGGTATATTTATATAAGCAGGCATCATGGTGATCATCACATATTTTTTATTGAAGATATATTAACGAATCGATCATTCTTCTTTCAGCCCTCGGATCGAGCAAATCTGCTTCTACGACAGCAGGACAAAGCGAGGCCTGCATAAATTGTTGAAGGATGGTGTAAAGTACAACATCGAATCCATCAAACCTAGTGGTGAACCCTCACGCCTAAGAACATTGCGAACAAGTGGACTCGTCGGTCACGGAGTTCTTGTGAAGGACAACTCGATCTCCATTCAAGAATGGAAAGAGCCAAAGACTAAACGTCCAAGTGTTACTTGGGTCGACGGCAGAGCCAAAGAAGTCCTTTGAAATCTCGATGGAACATTTCACCCTACCAGATCATTTGACTAAAGCAGATGTGGACAAAGCGAAAGGCGCTGCTCTTAAGAAGATGGCAATTGCATTCAACACCCACAAGAAAACTGTATGGGCCAACTACCTCGCTAATGAAAGGAAGACTCCGAATTCACGGAACACCGGAGAAGCAAAGAGAGCACTTTGGACGATTTCGTGACCTTCAAGGATTCAGAATTAGCTAAGGAACGGTCGATGAAAAACAAGGCGAATGCCGCAAAAAGACGCAGCCCATAGGCTGGGTCCAGTGGCTACGCTGTGGGATTGCCTAAGTGGGATAAGTCTGAGCAAGAGATGGAGGATGCAGGGTCACACCGTTACTAGGAACTGCCCCCTGTGCGTAACTTGGTTCTATGCGCATGGGGGTGCGTTGAACCAAGACAAAGCGAAGTTTCGCGGAAGGCAAGTCTAAAAGGAGCCGAACAAAAATAATTGACGAATAGAAGAAGCTCGAAGGGGTGTTCACGCCCAACAGAGAAACGACGAGCTTATGCGCATACTGAAATCTGAACACCCGGAAGAACACGAGGCAAGGGCGTTATTCCCTGGTATGAGGGCTTTTCAGAATGAAACGAGGACTACAGGACCCGTGCAAGAAGGAAGATGGAGGAGGAGAAGAAAAGGAAGCTGGAGGAGGAGCAGAGGAGCAGAGGAAGCAGGACGCAGAACGCCTTCAAGTCCTAGAAGCAAGGCACGCGGACCTGGCACTCAAATTCCAGCAGCAGCAGCAGATCGACTCACTTAGCCAGGAAAGGGGGTCTCAGCAGCGGCAGCAACAAGCGGATGATCGTCCAGCATTGGATAGCACCGTCCCATCCATGCCGAGAAGCAGCGTTGGTTCTGCCCGGGGCGACACACTACTGGATACATACCCTGTGGATGACATCATAGAGAACACTAACTGTGAGCTACACTCCAAAATGAAGAACATATCCATGAAGGTGGCGGACGGCGTTGCTTTTCCAGCTTACCCCGGCAACCTTCCATTGCATCCCGATTCAAGAGGGCTATGCTCGTGTCATGGTTGATGAAGTGGTGGACCCATATTCGGGGCTACAGCTTGACTTTCCTGGAGGTGAAGACGAGCGCACACTAGGAGAGGTCATACATCGTATCATCCTATGGAGAAATGATTGCATCATCTTTCGAAGTCCACCGACACCGCGTCGTCTGCCGACTCCGCCACCGAGTCAGCAAACTCCCGCTCCTCCAAGTCCACGAACGCGTGAGCCGACTCCTCCTCGAAGTCCGCCACCTCCTCCAAGTCCCCGAACGCGTGAGCTGACTCCTCCGGTTTCAAGTCCGGCACAACGTCATGCCACTTCTCCGGTTTCAAGTCCGGCACCGTGTCAGGCCACACCTCCTGCTTCAAGTCCGGCACATCGTCAGGCCACTTCTTCTGGTCCAACTCAGCCACGTCAGCCGTCTCCGCCGTCTCAAAGAATCGCAGAAGAGACATGCCGCAGCTATGGTGCGTAGCGGTACGAGTCGAGGTAGTTCAGGAAGTACAAGCGGAGACAAGCGATGTAAATATGGTCCAAGCCTCGCTCCTCTTCCTCAGAGGCCTTACGACATGACTAAGGAGCAAAACACAGCCATAGTGCAGGCCCAAGTGGACGCCCATTTTGGACCGAAACCGGCATCGCCGCCAAAGGAGAAAGTGCCTGAGAAAGTAATTGACCACTTCATTAAAATGGCTAGAGAACCAGCTCCCAAGCCTGTTGACTCGGACTATGAGCGCCAAATCAGGAAACTAAATCGAGAACGGCTAAAGAAGGAAGCGAGCTCGAGCTCGAGCCAACAAGCAGCGGGCAAAAAATGCGGAAAACCGTTCCCAATTTGGGAGAACAGCGGCGTAATCGTTCTCCCGCTTGTTGTGCCAACAACAACACATGAGAGGAGGCCGCGCGCCCAATATTATTGTGGGCAAACCGTTAAAGTTCCCCAGCTAGGCGATGTGGTAATAACGGAGGAGCATATAATGCAGGCTGAAATGCTCAAGATCTCTGTTGGACAACTCCTCGAAATTGAGCCCATGTCTCCGCTTAGAGAGGAGGAAATAAAATGGAAATATGCCCGGGCAAACCTTTGGTCCACCTAGACAAGGTCAAGAACCTCCCAACGAGAATGTATGAATTGCATCAATGGTACATGAACATTACCAAGATTTCCAATCGAGAGTCCCTCATGGTGAATGTTAAGAAGGAGCATTACTACCATGAGAAAGCTCTGTGCGTTGAGTATTCAGAACTATATCAGTTATAAAATCAAGACGCACTCGACAAATCTCTCGTCAGTTGTTATTGTTTGTAAGTGATTTCTTTCTGTAATTTTTGATCAATCATTACATGTAATTATCCTCACTATATATTCTTTTCTGTGGTATTATATGCAGGATGAAGATGTATGAAATGAAAAAATCTGGACACTATGGCATTGGGTTCATTAACCCAAATACCGTTAATGAGTACACATGGAATCTTGCAATTTCTAAAGCAGGTGTGGAGGAAAGCATGCTAGAGTTCTTGAAGTGCCTCAATACCAATGAAGATATACTACTTCCTTACAACATCACGTGAGTTAATACAAATTTTGTTTTTGCTTACAAGCTAGCTAGATGTTAATAACTAAGTGTATACGGTTTACAATATATAGTTGATTAATTTTATGCACATGCCTGCTTAATTAAGACATGCAAACGTGTGCGCATGCAGTTTCTACTGGATCTTGTTAGTCATTAAAGTTGACAAAGCAACAAATAAGTACTCGACTCGCTACTTAAAGAAGATAAAGACTACACCATCATGAAGGGGATAGTCAACAGGTAATTTCAATCATTATTAACTATATCTCGGCCTATTATTAGTTCGTTATTTCTTGACATGAACTATTTAATAACCCTTTATTGATTTTCTTTGCCGGCGGGCAGCGCTTGGGCAAAGTTCATCAAGGTGACTCCAGCCAATTGGCCAAAAAAGTTGTTTTGGTATCGACCAAGGGTAAATAATTAAGTAGTACTAGCTAGCTAGCCATCTCTTTAATTCTTGTTTCAATACCATTAATTAATTATCATGCTTGATTAATCGTTATCTGATTTAATTCCATTCTCGTAAAGGCTCTGAAGTAGGCACCGGGGAATGATCTTTGTGCATTCTACGTTTGCGAGAACATTCGCATGATGGCGTCCGAAAGGAGCAGATCTCAAAGACATGAATGTGTACGTTGTCAGAACTCTATTCACACCATTATCGATATCTTGTAACACAACCAATACACATGCATATTGATCTCCTTCTTAACAGTTCAGAGAGGTGCGGGATAAGCTCCTACCCGAGGAGCGCATACTAGCACTTCAAGAGGAAATAGTCGGATTTTTGCTTGACCAGGTCATAGATCCCAAAGGAGAATACTATTACCCGCTACCATCCCCATAAACCACTTGTCATCATGCATGCTCCAAAGGCACCAAGGCAACATGTAGGAGAAATTATATATGTATATACATGTGTATGTGTGAATAGTTAATGGTGTTGGTTGTGAGACATTCGATGATATATATATATATATATATATATATATATATATATATATATATATATATATATATATATATATATATATATATGTGTGTGTGTGTGTGTGTGTGTGTGTGTGTGTGTGTGTGTGTGTGTGTGTGTGTGATTCTACGTGCGAGAAAATCTATTTATATATATGCATAACTTATACAATTTGTAGTATCGTGAAATACCTGAAAGCTAACAACATTCTGATTGATGATGCCATGGATCCGAAGATCGTGGACTTCGGGTTAGCTAGGCTGCAAGTCGGACGCCATACTCAAACCGTGACAGCTAGAGTTATTGGAACATAGTAAGCGACTGCATGCAAACATGTTTTAATATATTGCAGATATCAAGATGTGTGCTTCTATGCTTAACTGATAATCATCTGTAGCGGGTACATGGCGCCAGAGTATGCAATACACGAAAACGTGTCGCCAAAGATCGACATTTTCAGCTTTGGTGTCTTGGTGCTTGAAATTGTAACCAAGAGGAGGAACTGCGGCTCAGACGATTGCGAAACAGACACGGTGAATCTCCTAAGTGATGTAAGTGGATGTGTATATCACAGCAAGCCGGCAACCTTATTATTATCATGGATGAAATGTAATTTTTTCGACAAGTTTCAAGCAGTAACAAACTGATGGGAACAGGTATGGACTTGTCGGAGCAAAGGGACGATATCACAGATGATTGATGAATCACTCGAAGGACACCCCCGAATCCAGGCGCTAAGATGTATCCACATTGGGTTGCTGTGCATCCAAGCTGACCCAGACGACAGGCCTGATATCCCATCCATCATTTTCATGTTGAGCAGGGAGGACATGGAGCTTCAGCCACCAGCACAACCTGCATTCTTCTTCGGAGAAGACTCAAACTCACCTTCTCCGCTGTGCCAGCAGGGCATCTACGTGTACAACCGGTCTGAGGTGATCTTTGAAAATACCTCTGTGAATGGGCTCACAATTACTGACGCATATCCTAGATAATTTCTTTTATATATTGTATCTTAGATAAGCGAAAGACAAACAAGAGTGGTTTGGAATATCATCAGGGTTTGGTTCTTGGATAAAAAATGCACTTTGAAACACCCAAACAGCAAAATGAAGTATATTAAGAACTAACTCGATGGCCGAACACACAGAAATGAAGCTAGGAGATGCTAAGTTATGGCATACAAAAGGTCTCACTACATTCGAATTAAAACCAGAGTCTGATTACGGTACATCAAATTTATATGTGCTGTGAAATCGAGCGAGCTAGACGGTCCAGATTCGTTTTACTACGCCACATCCTTTGTTCCCTCTCAAAAGTAGTTCAAGGGTAAAATGGCAAACATAAAAAATTCATTTGAGTCAAAACGTTCTCCTCTACCCGTGTGTCGTCCTACACTGGGTGGAGCTAGGGGTTGAGCCCTCACCGGCGGGATCGAGCCCTGTATGTGTCCCCACCTTGCCAGCGGCGCTTTGCCTCCTCTCCCCGGCCTACTCGAAGTATATGGTGGGCCCTAAATGGCCCCAATTCGGCATGGGCCTTTAACATACCGAAAAGGCACATTGGACTGTAAATAGACCCAATAACACCACTGGGCGCTAATAAGCCACAAAAGCAGCTCGGTCCAAAAAATGGGCCCAAAGACACGACGGACCGTCAACATGCTAAGAGACACATCGGGGCAAAGGGCCCAATAAAACCGCAAGCCGTCAATAGGATAAAAGACACTTGGCTGCAAATGGGCCCAAAGAAAATACCTGGCGCTAACAGGCTGAAAGACACATCAGCCTGTAAATGGTCCAAAGTCAACACGGTTCGTCAATGGGCCGCAACTATTGATGGACCATAATAATGCCGAATGTCCTACGGACTGTTGTACGGATTAATCGACACAAGTCCTAATGGGACATATGGATCCAGGCTTTAAATGGGTCATCTGCAAGCATTGCCATTAATGGGCCTTAAATCCTCCAGTCCGCTAACTTTTTGACTAAGTTACCTAAGACTTGAGCATGCCTTTGACTGGGTTGGTCTTTTTAACTAGACGCTTGACTATTGGGCCATGCATGCCACATATCGTCGCTTCTCGGCACTGGACAGGCAATACTTGTTCCAATGAATAGTTGATACATGGCTCCGTGGATGATTAAGAAGCCGACACGTGGAGGATCAATAATGGTCAATGTCATTTTACGGGGATTCGAACTCGCACTCGATAGTTTAACGACGATGCGTTACGAAGCTGTAGTAACATAGATCGTCATGAAGATGACTTTGGATTGATTCATTTAATTTGTTTTATCAGACTCGGTTGAATAGTATAATAAAGATGGTTGTGTGCATGGCTCGATGCAGAGTCCGGAGGTTATCCTCTTTTTTGAAAAAAAAAGTGTTGCTGCAGAGCAACATTGCCTTGAACGACATCTCTCCATCTTGCAGTGAAACCATCTTACAGAATGTGTATCACTTATGCAGGGTGACCTCTTTTAAAATATAGATTCCTTTACACATGCCCTCAGGCGTGAGGCATGAATTAATCTGCCACTGAACTTGTTAAATAGACACTCCAGGACCATCCTGCACGGACACAGTGGACGAGATGACCGGGTGATCGGCACCGGCGTTCCTCGGGTAGAACGCCGGCTTGGACGGGGCGCTGAGAGAGACTGTTTCGCCTACGAGCATCATGACCACCGACGACATCACCGGCCGATCCGCCGGGTTCCCCTGAACGCACAGAAGCCCTACGTGGACGCACCTTCGGACGTCGCTCTCCGAGAAGCTGCTGCTGATGCTCGGGTCCACCGTAGCCAACACTGTTCCGGCCGTCCAGTGCTCCCATATCTGCGCCATTCGCAGCAGCCATGAGCCAAACATTCTTTCTGATACGTACATATTCAGATACGTAACAACAGCAACGTACCGTGGTCAAGAGGTCTTCTGATCGCTGGGAGTTGTAGCGGTCGTTGTTCTTCCTGCCCGTCACGATCTCCAGCACCATGACCCCGAAGCTGAACGCGTCCGACTTCACGGAGTAGTTCCCGCGCATCACGTACTCTGGCGCCATGTACCCACTGAAACAACAGGGTGGTAATTCAGTTAGTTTCACTGCACGATCGTTGCCTGAGTTCGAATATGCATGGTGCTGACTATGTTCCGACGACGCGGCTGGTGACGGCCTGCGTCTGGTCTCGCCCGAAGAGCCTGGCGAGGCCGAAGTCCGAGATCTTAGGGTTCATGTTGGTGTCAAGCAAGATGTTGCTGGCTTTGAGGTCACGGTGGACTACTTTGAGCTGGGAGTCTTCATGGAGGTACTGCAGGCCTCGAGCAATCCCGTGTATGATCTTGTACCTCTTTCCCCAGTCGAGCTGCTCGCGTTTCTCCGTGTCTAGGACAGGTTCAGAAAACCAGGAGTGGTGAGTGTGTGCAAATAAACTGGCAGGCAATGGTAACACAAGTTGCAGAGAAGAGAAAATGGAGACAGGAGCTGAAACAAATGTCACAATAGGATTCGATTCTGTTAGTACCGAATAGGATCTTATCGAGGCTCCGGTTTGGGAGGAACTCGTAGACTAGCAGTCTCTCCTGCTGCTCTAGGCAGACGCCCACAAGCCTCACCAGGTTCTTGTGCTTAAGCTTGGCAACCAAGGCGAGCTCATTCTTCAGCTCCTCCACTCCTTGTGCCGAGCTCTTGGACAGTCTCTTTACTGCTATTTCTTCGCCGTCCGGGAGAGTACCCTGTGCAAATCGAACCACAACTAAAACTAAGCTCACTTACCAAAATTTCGATGAATTTTCTTTAAGATATATATATATGTTTGCTTGGTACCGTACCATGTACACCGCACCAAATCCACCTTCGCCGAGCTTGTTCGTTTCCGCGAAATCTCCGGTTGCAGCTCGTAAAGTTGAGATGTCGATCAGCATCGAGTCCACACTTTCGATGTCCTCGGCTTTGGTGGAATAACCTGGATCTGTTTAAACATCAATGTCGTTTGTCACCACAAGGGGGTCAGTTATGTCATGCTAGGCCTCATGCCCTCATCAACTGTTACGCTGTCATAAATTTGAGAAATTTGAAGGGCATACATGGCTGATTTGCTTCTGCTAGTGGCCGGCGCCTCCTCCAGAGAAGGAAGCAAACGACAAGGTTTATGGCTGCTGTGGTAGGAAGAAGAACTATGAGAACCATGCCAGGAACACTGTACTTTCTCCCTGTACATTCAAGAGGACAGATATCAGGTCAGTTGAGATTTGCAAATTTGAACTGGAAAAAACAGCTGGACTTGCACTCACCTTCTCTGGCCCCCACCGCTGGCGTCAAAACGTTGGGCACCACAGCAGGCGCCGACGCCGGTGCAGCAGAGCTGGCCGACGTTCCTGCCAGCCGCACCATCACCGGGCCATCAAAGAAGGGCGTTGTTTCGTACCGGTAGCTGCACCTCATCCCAAGAATCCTGGCCCCGATGGAGTCCGTGAACACAGGTGCCCATGTCTTGATGTTCACGGCGAGGCAGTCCCGGCACCGCGCCGGCGTCAGGTCAGGCGTGCACTGCGCCCAGGCGTACACCTTGAGGAGCTCCCGGTCGAAGTCGGCCTGCCCGGACGCATACAGCCGCGTGGAGTTGGTGACGGCGTAGCTCACGGTGGCGTTCAAGAGCGCGGCCACGACGCGCTGGAACCGGGCCGGCTCCGCCGTGGCGTTGACGTTGTTGCGGAGCGGGAGCGTCGGGTTGTAGGTGGTGTCGTCGCCGGGGCGGGACCGGATGTTGGAGTAGTGGAGCACGCAGGAGTCGTAGTAGATGGTGCTGTCCCTGCTGTAGGGGCACGCGTTGGGCAGGTCCTGGAAGGCCTGGTCGAGGCAGGTGAGGCAGTAGGAGGCGTTGGCGTCGCCGCGGCAGAGCGCCAGCGCCCAGACTTGCTGCGGAACGGCGCCGACCAGGGCGGTGGCGAACAGGTCCGGCGACCGGGAGGCGTTCCTCGGAAGCGTGGCGCCGATGCGGTTGATGTTGGCCAGGTACTGGCTCTTGGCCGTGTAGGTGCTGTGCCCGCAAATTGTCCATGGGTATACTCCCGCGGCGGGGGAAGCGAGCAGGGCGACGGCGACGATGGCCACGCCCACGGACAGGACCGGGTGGTGAGCCATGCCACCACAGATGGTGGAACGGGGAAGTTGGTGCTAGCTTTTCTACACCCAATTAAATTTGACAGTCGGACACGGCAATGAGTTAGCAATTGGAAAAGCAAGTCCTTGTCCGTTTTCACCATTTGTTTTGTGTATGGATGCCATGTTGATATACCAGGTGTTTGAGCTCGCGAGTGATCAATCCTCATTCAGTTTATTTTTTTTTCGAAAATAGAATAATCTGGATTGTGCATTAGTATGATGCACACAACTGTCTTTATTAAAACTGCGACATGTTCAAAAGATCCTTCACAAGTTCAAAAAAAATAAAATAATTGCATGACTACCCCGCTCCACGCGCCTCCCGCGTGCGTCACCGGAGCCCTAGCTCCGCCCCGGCGTCCTTCCTCCTCGCCACCGCCGCAAGGCATCCGTCAATCCGAGCCTGTGTGATGTGGGCGCCAGCAGGGCATCCATCCTCCCTCCCCTGGCCGAGAGCCTCTCATGACAAACTCTAGGTGGCAATCTCATACGCCATTGTAACTCTTCGCACGAGGTATCCCTTCACCATGAATAACGAAAGCAAGCAGGATGTAGGGTATTACTTTACGGAGGCCCGAAAACTGGATAAATCCTTCCGCGACCTCCAATCTAAGACTTCTAGTTGTGCTCGGACCTCTACCGAGGGATCTGGCGGTATTTTGCACCATCAGTTGGCGCACCAGGCATGGGCGGCTCCGGCTGGAGATCGATCTTTGATCAGATCTTCTCTCACCTTCGGCGGTCTCCTGCTGGGGAAAAGCTTAACTTTCAGCTCCCTCGCGTTCATCGCCAACGGGGAACGCCAGGTCGACATCAACCCACCGCTCCACCCCGTCACCTACACATCTCCAACGACAGCACACGGCGGCGACCCCAAACCAGGAAGGCCTACGTCTGCGCCCTGGTTGGGGGGGCAGCGGACCACCCTGCCTATGAATGCCTAGAGGAACCTGCACCAGCTGTATAGCTCACTGCGATGGTCTATGGTAATTGCCACGTCATCCACACACTAGAGGACTGCATCATTGCCGACCTCACCACAAGCGACAAAACCAATCTCGTCGACGCCGTCTTGGTCTCGGATGGCGAGAGCAGCGACAAAGAATCGATGTGCCTCACGAACGAGGACGAAAATGCCGGCCTCCAACCCATCAATGAGGTCACCTACTCCGATCTGTGGGGCGTATCTGAATCCTCCACCGAATCCGAGGCCGACACGACCCAGTCAGAAGCTCCGGCCGCAATCTTTTTCCATCAAGTCATGATGATAGAGCCAACCACAACCGTACTACCGATTGCAACAACAGCAGGGTCCTCCACCTCAAGCACGCCCGCGTCAGGCCCGATGGCCTTTACGACGCAGGCCAGTAGCAGGTGGAACAGGCCTCCTAGGGAGCCTACCGCCCGGTTTTCCGACAACGATGGTGACCTTGAAGAGCATGGTAGCCACCACGTCCATCTTGCCACCAATAACAGGATACACCCTGAATTATCTCACGACACCAATCCCTGGAAACGATCCGACATCCAGGACACTAGAGGCCATCAGCATGTCCCAACTAAACACACAACTAGCCCTCCAGCAGCAATCACTAGCTAGAGGCCATGACAAGGGAGGCATGGTAGCGCCAGACGATGACATAGGAACGACCACGTTGCACTTCGCGGTGACCTCAACACATCATCAACGACCTTGCCAACCGTGGTCGACTGCAAGGAGTAGGGTTCAATGAACAAGTTACAGAAGTGTCATCGCCACCGATCCTAGCCCGTGGCCTCTAGGCAGCCGCAACACTGGCAAACTGACTTCAAGCCACGCTTGGAGACCCAGTAAAACACATATTCTCACTGAACAATCGTATGAGTTGTCATAAAAGTGCCCCTCAGCACACAAGTTTCGGACAGGCTTGCAAAGCGGGGATGTTCAAATTATGGTCTTTGCCCTCTTTGCAAAAAAGAGCAAGAGAGTGGGCCACATCTTTTCTTCAAGTGCCGCTACACCATTCGGCTTTGGAAGATGGTCATTGAGAAATTCCAACTACACCTCCTTGTGGCATGTGGATGTTCCCATCAAGAATTGACAGGCAAGTAGAACTAGCACAGGAGTCCCCAAAAGAAAGGTGGTGGCCTCGCTGGCCATGCTCGTGACATGGACCATCTGAAACGAAAGAAATGCTCGGGTCTTCCGGCATAAGAGCGCCCCACCGCCAATTTTGCTCACTACTATTGCTAACGAGGCAAATCTTTGGGTCACTACCGGAGCAAAGAAACCAGGGTCTATTATTTTGTGTGAGTAATCTTTTATGCCGTGTAAGGGTGACTATATTGTAACAAACTCTCCTCTCTGCTTAATTAATATATGTGGCAAAATAGGTATTAGGAAATGTGTGTGATGCTCCTCGTGATCGTAACCAATTAGTTTATTTCAACACATACAAGCGTGTGCGAAAATTCGAGCTATGCAATCGTGTGCATTATCACTACTTATCGCACACGCGTCAGTCGATGAACAGCGTGTAATAACACACAGTTCAGCCATTGCACATTTTATTTTCTGACACGTACATACAGTTGGACGATAGGGTGTGCTATAGGTGTGTACTAGTGCCAATATGTCGTGTGCACATAGTCCACGTGCTTAGACTTGGATGATGGTGAGGGACGCTCCAATACCAGGTACCCATATCAACGGCTTCATCCACAGATTTAAAGCCTACTTGGCTTGCTGTGAATCATGTCCAAAGGCACCTTTTGGGTCAAAGGTGGCATGGAATTCGCATTAGATGGAAACATTTTGGAGGAATTCATCTTCCATGTGAACTTTGTCAGTGGAAAATCCGCAGCCGTATTCGAGTGCCGCACAAACGGGGTGAAGAAGTCTTAAAAAGACAGTGACAAAATCACCAATATAAGATCCGCAAAAAATAAAAATAAAAAATCATCAATATAAGATGGAGAAAAGATAGGCAACTGCTGACACCCGAGTGGAAATTTTTTCCGTCCCAGAGACTAATGACGTAGGCAGCGGAGATGACGTGTCCGGCAGGGTAATGCAGGGTGGACCTCCATTGTGGGTCATGAGCAAGATCGCTATCGCAACAGAAGTTGCGGTTCAGTAGGCGGCCGATCAACTTTGACTCGAAACGGAGGTATCCACTTGCGCGTGCATTGCATGCACCCGTGGATGGATAGTGGTAGTGGTAGTGAGTGGCAGTGGCGCGTCGTGGTCTCGCGGGTCAGGCTCAGCAGCAATTCCATCGGCCATCTTTGTCGTCGATCGCGGACTGTGTCGTCGTGCCATGCCGAGGAAACCACGATTCCTCCGTGCTCCCCACCCAAGATGCTTCTGGCAGTCATCGCCGTCGTCCTGCTCCTGCTACCGCCGGCCATGCCGTTCGAGGACTTCTTGTGCGATGGCAGCACCTACGCGCCCAACAGCACTTTTCAGGCGAGCCTCGACCTCGTCGCCGCGGCGCTCCCCGGCAACGCCTCCTCCATGCCGTCCGGCTTCGCCACCGCCGAGGCCGGCACGTCGCCCAACCGGGCCTACGCCATGGCGCTCTGCCGCGGCGACGTCAACGCCTCCACCTGCGCCGCCTGCGTGGCCGCCGCGTTCCGTGCCGCCGGCGCGCAGGAGAACTGCCCCAACGACACGGGCGCCACCATGTACGAGGACGCCTGCGTCCTTCGATTCTCCACCGTGCAGTTCCTCGACTTCCTCAGGGCCGACCAGTGGCAGCCCGGAGAGCTTACGTACGTACGGCCTCTTTCATCATCACTTATCTGACGCTCCTCTTGAATAATTCTTTGTAAACTGGTTCAAGTTTTCAAATTACCCCGGCGTCTCGGAATGTCAAGTCGGCACAGGGAGCATGGTTCAGCGCCGCCGCCACGTCCATCCTCACCGCCGTGGTCGACCACGCATTGGCCGTGGCGGGCAACTCGACGACCGCCAATAAGTACTTCGCCACGGGGGTGGTGGACTTCGAGCCCAGGATTTACGGGCTAGCGCAGTGCCTCCCGGAGATGACGCCGTCGCAGTGCCGGAGCTGCCTCGGGACCCTCCTCGTGCAAACAACGCCCATGCTCAGCACCAAGCCCCGATGGATCATGGCTTTTGTGGCCTGGTGCAACCTGAGGTACAGCGTGCGGCCGTTCTACGAGGGTCGGTCGATGCTGCGGCTCCCGGCGCCACCACCGCCGGCAGTCGTGTCTCCATCTGTAACTCCAGAGCCTGGACGAAAAGGTAGCACATACCACACTCTTTCAATTCTTATTTTTATCTGCAGAACTGTTGCTATCATTTTTTCCTTAGCTCATACTACTTAATAATGTTACTTACTATACAAGTTTAAGGTTCTTGTTTGGTGTATGGTGTTGCAGGGAAGAAAAAGAGTGCAGCAGGAATCTCTGCGGGCATTGGTTGTTCCGTCCTCTTGCTATTTGTTCTTTCGGTCTTCGCTTTCGTTCGATTCAAGAGAAGGACTACTAAGCATTCAGAGGACTACCACCGTGAGTAGAGTAGCATCTAGCGTGTTATAACTTTTTAAGGGCTGGGATTTACAGTTCCTTGATGACATTCTTGTCATGCCACACCAGCATTCAAGAAAACTGTGGGAGCACAATGCATGATCTTTGAGTTAGCAGCACTGCAAGAGGCAACTGAAAACTTCTCGGAAAAGAATAAGCTCGGAGAAGGTGGTTTTGGCATTGTTTACAAGGTGAGTAAATAAGCAAAGAACATATAATCTTGCTAAGTCTCAGTCGACTGAGACTTCGTTAAGTCTTAATCGATGCTATATCCTTGAGATCTTACATTAAGATTTGTGCAAAATTTTCTTTTTGTTTTTTTTTCTCTCTTACATATTATGTCAATTGACTGAGACTTGGTTAAATCTCAGTCGACTGAAATTTAGTCACACCCAAAGACCTAACCCGATGACTGATCTTTTTTCTCGAAAAAGGGAAAGGCCCCTGCCTCTGCACACAGCCAACTACTGTATATTAAAAGACTCTGTTGCAGGGGATACTAGCAGATGGGCAGGAAATAGCAGTGAAGAAGCTTTTGGGAGGAACTGGGAGTGGTTTGCATCAACTGCACAATGAGGTGCAGCTATTGGCAGAGCTGCAGCACAAGAACCTTGTTAGATTACAGGGGTTTTGCTCGCATCGGGATGATACGCTGCTCGTTTATGAATATATCAAGAATGGGACCCTCGACAACTTTCTATTTGGTATTTTTTCTCTTCACTCACCTCTCTTGCTCTCAGGCTACAAATCATTGAACGGGTTTTATTTATTTTCGCTTCTGAACACCATGTAATTTTTATGTGCCATGGATGAGAACATTTGACTATGCAGCAAAGCAAAGCATGTGTAATAGTGAAACGAATGGCGCATAGCTATACACATGAGTTTCACTGTTTATAGACTCAGTACAAACTACTCCCTCCATAAACAAATATAAGAGCGTTTAGATCACTACTTTAGTAAGCGAGTTAGTATTTGATGAAGAGGCCGGGGGTTCAACCTTTTTGAGTTAGTATGATTATTGCGCATTTACCTTGCACCACCTAAGAGCATCTCCAACAGCCGCGCGAAACTAGCGCCGCGCCGCAAAATTACATGTTTTAGCGCGCGCGCAACAGATATAGTTGCTCCAGCGGGCGCGCAAAAACAGCGCGCGCGGCATATGTAGTTCAACGCGCCGGCCGAAACTCAATCGCGCGCCGCTTATTTGCTGCGCCCGCTCCCGCGCGCTGGACTCTCGCGCGCTCGCTCGCAACTCCCACACCCCATCCAGCCGCGCCGCCGCCGCCGATCGCGCCACCCGGCGACCGTTCCGGCGCTTCCCCGGCCTATCCCGCCCCCTCTAGTCCTGCCGCCCCTCGCGCGTCCGTCCTCCGACGAACAGCGCCCGCGCGCTCGCTGCCGCTCGGCGCCCGCAAGGTGTTCGACAAAACGCCTAGAAGGTATGTATTGCTCAAAAGCCATGAATTTCGTGCATGTTGCTTGTAGTTTTTTTAAGCATAGTATTGAACATTGTAGATGAGTTCGTCGTATGATTCTTCCGAAGAAGAATTTGATATGGAAGATGAGGAGGATCTTGCAATGATCCTAGCTATGCATATCAATAAAAAACCGAAGCACGGTGGTTCGGTTATGGGCCGGCAGAAAATTTGGAGGGATAGGATCGATGCCCACAACAGATTGATCAGGCATTATTTTGCGGAGAATCCCACATATCCGGAGTCGTATTTTCGTCGCCGGTTTAGGATGAGCACCGAGTTGTTCAGGCGCATTGCAGAGAAACTAGTGAGCCATGACCGCTTTTTTCAGCAAAGGAGGAATGCCGCCGGAGAGCTCGGGCATAGCACCTTTCAGAAGGTGACAGCCGCTTTGCGTATGTTGGCCTACGGTATACCGGCTGATCTTGTTGATGATCACTTGGCTATGGGTGAGAGCCAAGCCATCATGTGTCAAGCGCTTGCGATCGGAATTGTGCAAGTGTTTGGCGAGGTATTTGAGATCTCCCAATCTGAAGACGCCGCAAGGCTATTGGCGATGAACAAAGCTCGCGGCTTTCCTGGCATGCTTGGCTCAATAGATTGCATGTATTGGGCAATTCCACGGCCAAAAAAAGAGTTCCACTATAATTCTTGAAGCGGTGGCCGATCAAGATACTTGGATTTGGCATGCATTCTTTGGAATGCCTGAATCTTTGAATGACATCAATGTTATCAACCGGTCGCCACTGATGAATAAGATTGCAAATGGTGAGTTGCCACCGGTGCAGTTTGTAGCAAATGGCCGTACATACAACTATGGCTATTATCTAGCGAATCTCATCTATCCAAAGTGGCAAACCTTTGTCAAGCCGTTGAAAAAGCCAGAAGGTAAGAAAAATATTGATTTCCACAATGCTCAGGCGGCGGCTAAAAAGGATGTGGAGAGAGCTTTTGGGATTTTGCAAGCCCAATTTGCTATTGTGAGAGGACCGGCTAGATTTTGTGATCAGAAAATGCTTTGGTACATCATGCACGCTTGTGTGATCATGCATAACATGATCGAGAACGAGCGTGGCCAAGATGTAGACTACTCTCAGTATGAGCTTTTGAGACATCCGGTGCAAGTGCGACGGAGGGCTGAAAGGGTGACCCGTTTTGTTGCCTCCTATCATGTCATTCGACGTCCCGCAGCGCATAATGATCTTAAGAAGGATCTCATTGAGGAGTGGTGGGTATGGAATGGACGATAAAGAGCATCATGATTTATGCGTTTGATATTGTATTATTGAACTATTTGTTGTGTTTATTGCACTGTTTGTTGTATTGAACGATAAACTGTTTGTTTGAGTTGTAATAATGAAATTAAACTATTTATTTTGATTTATTTTTGTTTGTGTTTGATCTTTTTGCTTCTGTTTTGGAATGCATATGTTGTTTGTGTGAGAGTCACGCGCGCTGCATTTTTACGCGCTGCTGAAGCCGCGCGCGCGCAGCATTTTAGCGCGGCTGCTGGAATCAGCGCTGCGCGCCACGCCAAACCAGGCGATGGGCGTGCGGCAAAGCAGATTTTTACGCGCGGCGTGTTCGGCGCCTGTTAGAGATGATCTAACATTATGAATTTAACATTGTGCGTAATAGAAACTGGTGAGGAAAATACACTGAGCTGGGAGCAACAGTACAACATCATTCTTGGGATTGCCAAGGGAATATTGTACCTTCACGAGGATTCAAGCATGAGGATCATCCACCGGGACCTTAAACCTAACAATATTCTCGTTGACGACGGCATGGATCCGAAAATCGCAGACTTTGGACTTGCAAGGCTGCTAGGAGAAGGTCATACTCATACCAAGACAGCTAGAGCTGTCGGAACACTGTAAGCCCACATACATATATTCACACATCCACGAAACGGCAGGTATCGAGCGTGTGCTTGCAAAGCCTAACTGCTCATCCTTTGCAGAGGTTACATGGCACCGGAGTATGCAATACATGGACGCGTGTCGCCCAAGATCGATATTTTCAGCTTCGGTGTCTTGGTCCTTGAAATTGTAACCAGGAGACGGAATAGCAGTTCTGACGATCGCGATGGAGTGAATCTTATTAGTGATGTAAGTGCTTATTTACTTCATTCTTAGTGCATCTGTACACTGGAAAGACTCGTGTAAATTATATATGCCATGGCAACTGAAAATACTGTCGACGCTAACAATCTAACAGGTGTGGAACTGCTGGACAAAAGGGGCGGTATCGCAGATGATAGACTCATCGCTGGATGAACACGCTCGAAGCCAGGCATTACGATGTATCCACATCGGGTTGATGTGCGTCCAGTCGGACCCTGACGACAGGCCTTACATATCATCCGTCATTTTCATGTTAACCAGGGACAACACAGAGATTCAAGCACCCGCGCAACCCGCATTCTTCTTTGGGAGAGAAGCGGCTTTAGCTTCTCCGGCATATGACCGATCTGATTTCATCCTAGGACAGGATGTCTCTGTGAATGCGGTTACAATAACTGAGCCGTATCCTAGGTAAGTAATGTTGAGGCCAAAGAGGTGAGTTGGCTGTGGTTTCAGCGAGGATTTTCAGAGATCTGGCCTTGGTTGTAGAATCCCTTTTGTTCAGTGTTGCTTCGATGTCTACGGGTTCAGTTACCCCATTATCTGGTTATATTTGATTTTATTTTTATCGATTATAAAAGTTATATTTTATAAAGTAAAATCGCCTGGATCACTTTCTCTATCCGCTATTTGGTCCAGAAATAGTGCAATTTTTTTATGAAGGACACTTTTATTAACTCAAAATGTAACATCAAGCGGATAAAAAACATAATAAGCAACACCAGGCAGGCAAGTACATAGTTAATATGCACACAGCGACACATTATTAATCCGACACTAAAATAAAACCAACATAGCTGCAACAGTATAGCCATATTAGACTAACATTATGCCTATGCCAAAGATGCAGGAGACAGTAGACCGACCGGAGGTTATGCCTCCACCCATAATGGGTAAAACCCTGCGTGGCCACCCTCTCCAACGGCATACATACCACCGTGAATAGCGGTTAGTACTCCGTAAGGTGTAGAATAGACTACATATAAAGTCAGTGCGTACATCGGAAAATAACCTGCAAAGGAGAAAAGTTTTTGTTATTAAAAGCAAAATCATTTCTGCATAGTCAAATTGACCATAATAAGGCATACTCTCCCGCCCTTATTAGCGTTTCAAACATATTTGAAATTCCATCCAGTCAGTGACCATAAATTTTGGTGGCACTTGTTGGAGGATATGAATTGAACGCTATTTGGATGGCTGATCACGTAAAATGCGTGTATTAAAAATAGAGGTGCTTGATTGTGTCATCGTTGGTACAAAAACTACACTTCTTATTTCCTTGAAAATTGCGGCGAGCAAGGTTGTATTTGATTAGCACAACTCCCCTCCGAAGATACCCCATGAAAATTTGCAATTTTAGTACAATCCTCGCTCTCCAAATTTTGTTATTATTATCCAGCAAAATCTCAATGTGCATGCGTGAATAATACATGAAGTCAACTGTAAATGACCCAGATGTGGTGAGATTCCAACGGAAGATTTTGCCATGACAAAAGGTGAGGGCCAACCGGATCCCGTATGAAGGAAATATTCAGAGAGGACGAGTTGAACACATGTGTAAGAGTATCGTTCTTGTCGTGAACAACATGGTATACAAAGCTGGTTATTATTCTTGTAGACTTGCATTGCCTAGCCAATTATGCTACCAGAAACGAATCTCTGAGCCGTCCCTTATCGATCCAAAGCAGAAGAGATGTTTATTTGCTGCCGTTAGATCTGCCTAGAAGTGTCAATCTCCATGTTTCTAAAATGCCTACGACATGGCATTTTGGTCTAAGTACTTCTTTCGCAGCATGGTTTGCAAAATGTTATCCTCAGTAAGTAGTTTCAATAACCATTTACTAAGTAAGATATCATTTTTCACTTGAAGGACATGAATGCCTAGGCCGCCTTGGTCTTTTGGTCTGCAAACCACACTCTATTTTCCTAGCCGATACTTTTTATTATCACTATCTCCCTGCCAAAAGAATTTGAATATGAAGTAATTTAGTCATTGGAAGACCCCTTTTGGGAGTTGGAAGAATGATAACATAGAGAGAATCATGTTTGTGAGGACAAAATTGATCAAGACCAATCGCCCTCTAGCTCAGAGCAAATTGCCTTTCCAACTACTCAACTGTCTCTCTAAATGCTCCTTTAATTCTTTCCACTCCGCATTAGTGTGATGTCGATAATGGCCATGGATTCCTATATGTTTAATCGGGAATTATCCTTGTGCACAACCAAATAGATCAAGATATGCGGCAACTGGCTCATCGGCTTCCCTGAAGCAGAATAATTCACTTTGGAAGTTAATTTTAAGGCCCGACATTTGCTCAAAAGCTGAAAGCAAGAACTTCAGGTTTCGAGCCTTGTCCAGGTCATGTTCCATGAAATGAATTGTCTCATCGACATATTGCAAATCGAGAGGCCCCCATCCACAAGGTGTGACACTACTCAAGCAATATGACCGTCCTGCTTAGCGCAATCAATCAGAATAGCCAACATGTCGGCCACAATGTTGAACAATATTGAAGACATGGGGTCACCCTGTTGTAGACTTTTTTTTGTTTCGAAGTAATGGCCAATGTCATCATTGACTTTGACGGCCATACTACCTCCGGTAACAAAATTTGGATCCACTGTCGCCATTTGGTGGAGAAACCTTTCATTCCGAGGGCCTATTCAAGGAACGATCATTTGACCTTATAATATGACTTTTCAAAGTCAATCTTGAATACTACTGCACTCATGTTCTTTCGATGCATCTCGTGAACAGTATCATGTAGGATTATTACTCCATCGAGTATATTTTTTCCTTGCATGAAAGTCGATCGAGATAGTCTAACAATATGGCCAACTGTAGGATCGAAAGTATGTCTAGAGGGGGGGTGATTAGACTACTTGACCAAATAAAAACTTATCATTTTCCCAATTTTAGTCTTTGACAGATTTTAGCTATCTTAGCACAAGTCAAGCAATCTTAACACAATTCAAGCAAGCATGCAAAGAGTATATGAGCAGCGGAAAGTAAAGCATGCAACTTGCAAGAATATAAAGGGAAGGGTTTGGAGAATTCAAACGCAATTGGAGACACAGATGTTTTTGTCGTGGTTCCGATAGGTGGTGCTATCGTACATCCATGTTGATGGAGACTTCAACCCATGAAGGGTAACGGTTGCGCGAGTCCACGGAGGGCTCCACCCACGAAGGGTCCACGAAGAAGCAACCTTGTCTATCCCACCATGGACGTCGCCCCCGAAGGACTTGCCTCACTAGCGGTAGATCTTCACGAAGTAGGCGATCTCCTTGCCCTTACAAACTCCTTGGTTCAACTCCACAATCTTGTCGGAGGCTCGCAAGTGACACCTAGCCAATCTAGGACACACCACTCTCCACAAACTAACAAATGGTGTGTTGATGATGAACTCCTTGCTCTTGTGCTTCAAATGATAGTCTCACCAACACTCAACTCTCTCTCACAGGATTTGAAATTGGTGGAAAGAAGATTTGAGTGGAAAGAAACTTGGGGAAGGCTAGAGACCAATATTCATATGGTAGGAATGGAATATCTTGGCCTCAACACATGAGTAGGTGGTTCTCTCTCAAAAAATGTGTATTGGAAGTGTAGGTTCTTTCTGATGGCTCTCTCCACGAATGAAGAGTGGGTGGAGGGGTATATATAGCCTCCACACAAAAACTAACCGTTACACACAATTTACCAATCTCGGTGAGACCGAATTGGGAAACTCGGTCGGACCGATTTAGTAAACCTAGTGACCGTTAGGATTTTCGGTGGGACTGATATGCAACTCGGTAGGACATATATGGTTAGGGTTAGGGCATAACGTAATCTCGGTGAGACCGATTACACAAACTCGGTGGGACCGATTTTGGTAATAAGCTAACCAGAGAGTTGGTCAAGTAAACTCGGTGGGACCGACTCACTCATTTCGGCGGGACCGAAACGTTACAAAAGGGAAACAGAGAGTTTACATTGCAATCTCGGTGGGACCGATCGCTCATCTCGGTGGGACCGAAATGTTACGAAGGGAAACAGAGAGATTACAATCCCATCTCGGTGAGACCGAGATCCCTATCGGTGAAACCGATTTGCCTAGGGTTTGTGACAGTGGCTATGACATCTGAACTCGGTGGCGCCGGATAGATAGAATCGGTGGGGCCGAGTTTGACTTTTGGTTTAGGTCATATGTGGATGTGGGAAGGTAGTTGAGGGTTTTGGAGCATATCACTAAGCACTATAAAGCAAGAACCTCATTAAGCAACACCTCATCCCTCCTTGATAGTATTGGCTTTTCCTATGGACTCAATGTGATCTTGGATCACTAAAATATAAAATGTAGAGTCTTGAACTTGAAGTTGCCAATCTTATATCCTTAGTATTTTGAGGGGTCCACTTTCCTCATCCATGCCATGCCATTCATTGAGCTTTTCCTGAAATATTTGTCTTGGAATAATGTTAGCTCAATGAGCTATATGTTGTTAGGAATTACCGAAACCACCCAGGGGTAGTTGCACTTTCAATCTCCCCCTTTTTGGTAATTGATGACAACATATAGATCAAAGCTTCGACAACAGATAATAAAAATGAAAAACATTGTCGCTTTGAGAAGTACGTGAAAAGCAAGAGGTCCCCCTAAATTTGTGCATAGTTTAAAAGTTTGCTTTGGACTGCAAATTGACAAAGAGTTAGGCTCATGGGTTACTCTTCCATGTCACATACATCTTGGTGGAGCGCTCAAAATGATAACAATAGAATACATGCACTCATCACCAAGCAAATTGAATAATCATATAGAGATAAAAGGATAAAGTCATCCAACAAGCGAGCATTAATGTAGCATATGATCAAACACATGATCATCCAAGTATCACACAAACGGAAAGTATCTCAATCAAACAAATAAAGTTCAACCACCAAAATCAAGAGAGAATAAAAAGCAACGCTCTCTCTCGAAGCCTATGATCTATACATTTTTCTCCCCCTTTGGCAACAAGTTACCAAAAAGTTCATAGAAAATGCACAGCACTAAATCGTCTCTCAGGCTTGATCTTCAGGTGGTGGTGTAGACAGAACGCCAAGGACAAAAGCATCAGTTGATGTAGATGGTGCTGGTGGAGTAGATGCTGGAGCTGGTGGCACAGAAGCTGTAGCTGGTGCAGATGAAGTGGCTTTGGTGTCTGTAATTGGCATTGCAGCTGACCTCTGAGCTCTAGGCACTCTGGCAAATACATCCGTGGTTGTCTTGCCCTTCCTCTCCTGCATATCATCTTGAAGTTGCTCCACAGCAGACTGAATCTCAGTTATCTTCACATCCATGTCATAGAACTTTTGCTCCATGATCCTTTCCAGACTCTCCTGGTTTTGAGTCAAGGTGGCCGACCCCTTCTCAATCCTCAGAGTGGATGCAATCAAGTAGCCAAGTTGATCTTGTTTGCTCTTCAGAAGATACTGAGATGCCTCATCCATGGTTGGCATCTTTGCAGCTTTCTCTGTCCTTGCCTTCTCCCTCTTTGCTTGTGCTTGCACTGAAGATGGTTCATTTTCATCCATCACAATCGTGTTATCCTCAAAGTCTGGGTAGATGGGCAGATGCTCCTTATCCAGCAGATATGTGCCTGTGCCCATCTTGGAGTTAATCAGCTCCTGAATCTGTGGGGCATACCCACAACTCCTCTTCTGATCTGTAGCTGTCCTCTTGATAGTTTCAACTATAAGACTCATGACCTTAAACTTTTGTGGCACATCAAATATATGGAGCAGATTGATGGAGTGCCCTCTGATCATTATGTGATCACCAGTCTTGGAGCAGAAGTGTGTGCCTGAGGATCCAATTGATTGTAGGCAATCCTGACAACAAATGCTTTACTGACCCAAATTGGTGAGTCTTAAGGTCTGCATCTGGAATCTCCTTGTACATGCTGGCCATGGAGTTGTGATCCTTCTTCTTCTTGGCATAGACATCCCGGCCATCTTCTTGTTCCTCTGGGGCATTGATCAACTGAGCCCATTCTGCTACTGTTGACTGGTATCTAGTGCCTTCAGACATCCAGACTATCTGCCATTTGGGTAGAAGTGAGCTGTGGAGTAGAACTGCATTATGAGCTCATCATTCCATTGTGTGAGCTTCTGAGCCACAAACTCATCAACTCCACAAGCCTTGAAGCTGTCATATACTCCAGGATAGTGTCTTCATGCTTCTTGATGCACTCCCAGTTGACCCATCTCATGTCACATACTATAGGTTTCTTGTCAAGCAGCACTGTTTCATAGAAGTCCTGCTATTCTTTTATATGGAACCTGTAGTCTATAGCAGTCCTTCTTCTGGTGGCATATGAATCTATCTCTCTCCATAGCCTCTATCCTGAGTCCTTCCTGATCTTCATGTTTTCTGCTACAGGATGAGCATCATTATGATCTGGAATTTTAGGCTTCAATTTTCTCAAAACATGAGTCTCATCATCTTCTTCCTCAGCAACAGTTTCAGGCACTGGGGCCTTATTCTTCTCAGCAGTTGGAATGTTCCTGGTACTCCTCTTGGGTGCATACTTTGGTTTGGAGGCAGTCTTGGGTTCTACTTTGGGCTTAGATGAAGCAGCCCCTGACTTGACAGCATCACCCATAAGTTTCTGAGCCTTGGGTGCTGGTGCAGCATCCTCTTTTTCTTCCTCCTCTTCCATTATGGAAGCTTTTCCAATAACTCTGGCTATGGTCTTTTTGACCCTTTCCTTCCTCTTCTTCCCTTCTGCAACATCCTCTTTGGGTTCAGCTTCCAAAGATACTTGAGTGGATGCTCTGGCTTTGGACATGGGAATCCTTCCCGCTGGCCTTTTGGTCTTTAGACCTGGCTTGACTGCTGCTGCTGAGCCATACTCTTTCTTGAGCACTTTCTTCTTGGAAGTTGCCTCTTCCTCAACTGCCACATAGTCTTCATCCTCAGATTCTGATGTTCTCTTCTTTCTGGCCCTGGTGGCAGCTTTGGGTAGATTGCTTGGGGTGCTCCTGCTGCCCTCATCATAGCTGCTAGAGGGACTAGTGCCCTCACTCAAATGCACCTGCTCCTCTTCCCTGTTCTGGCTGTCACTTTGATCAGACATATTGCAAACAGTGACAACTGACCCTATGAGTAGATGTAGATGAGATAGAGTGGATGAGCATCACAAAATACAGAGATTTTTGCAAAAGAAGGAGTCAAAAACTTAGTTTTATTTTTCCACAGAAAGCATTTCGGATCTACCGATTTGTAAACTCGGTGATACCGAAGCAGCTTTTGGAACCTAAACTCATGAACTCGGTCAGACCGAGTCATAGTTCGGTGGCACCGAGACTGCTAGGGTTTCACAAAGTCCTGAATTCGGTCATACTGATTTGCAATTCTTGGTCAGACCGAGAATTACATGTGCAATGGCCTGGGCCGAATCGGTGGTACCGAGTTCCACAACTTGGTTGGTCCGAGATGGTTTCGGCGGAAACCTAACCCTAAATTTTCAAATCAACTCTAATCTACGGAGTGTTCTGACTGGATAGGATAGTTTCAATCGTGGCAAGAATCATGGTGAACACAATGTGCTAGGAATCAGATTAAGATAGCACAGTGATCGAGTTCATACCCTAGTTCGGTGATGAACTCGCTACGGCGGCAACGGCGGAGGAGAATTCCATTGACGGCGGCGGAGACCAGCGACAGGAGGCGGCTGGCGACGAGGAGGACGATCCGGAGACCCTGGAGGCAGAGAGGGCTGAGCGCGGGCGAAAAGAGTTCGAAGAAATTTCCAAAATTTTGCCCGTGGGTATATATAGCCCGACCCTATCGGTGTGACCGAGTGGAACAACTCGGTGTCACCAAGATGCATAACTGCAGGCAGTTACAACAACTCGTTGTGACCGAGAAGTTCAAATCGGTTGCACCGAGATTGAAAACCTAGATCGACTTAGTGATCTCGGTATGACCGAAATGGATGAATCGGTCAGACCGAAACACACAAAGAAGTTTTGGAAGTTTAAGCCTATGACGAATCGGGGACTCCGAGTGCTCCTCACACAGAGTGGTTCGAATATGACTTGATCAAATTTTGTGATGTAGCATGAATAGAGTTTGAGACGAGAAGAGCATAGATAGCTAGAGAAGGTTCTTAGGCATTCTTGTCCATCCACTTGGTAAAAGAAAAAGAAGTCAATCAATCAAAACAACAAGTGGATGTCCTCGAATGAGTAAATTATGCAACCAACATGCTCACACAATAAAGTGGCAAATGAAATATGTGGCAAAGCATGCACAACCAATTCTAGCATCTATCAAGCAATTGGCGATGACTAGGTCATCTATATATGAGCATATTGACTTAGGAGTCAAATGAAAACATTTGATCATATGTCATACTCATCGTTTAAGCTCAAGTGGGGTTACCACTTTTACATAAAGCATTGTTGTATTCACAACATTAGAGTTGCTTTAGCTCAAATCTTAGAGTAAAGCTCCCCCTAGATGTGAGATCCCCCCTAAGAGGGATGAACTAACCTCGGGTTTTGTCGATGATGACTTCATGTAGGTGTTGAAGATGTGGATGCGCAATGTTGATGTAGATCATTTTGAGCCATCCCTTGGAGTGAGTTGCACTTTCAATACCTACACGGGTTAGTCCCACAAGGAACAAACAATGATATCCATAGACATAGAGTGATGCTCACACGAGATAATGCCTATGAGAGAATTAGGTTACCTTGTCCCTTGTCTTAACAACAAGAGGGTTTGTGACTCCTTGAACTAGTGCAAGATGTGGAAGTTGATAGCACTTGTTCTTGCCAAAATGATATGAGTGAAATATGTTGGCGGAGTCACCCTCAAGAACTCTCTAGTTCTTCTTCTTTGGGATCCACATCATCTTGATGGGAATCCTCGGAGTTGTAGTCGTACTTGATGATGTGGAACTTGATGTAGTCTTAGGAACCCACTTGACCAAGGCCTTAGAAGCTTCTTCAAATGCATCAATTTCTTCTTGAAGCTTGTCCTTGTCTTTTTGCTTGTGGTCTTGTGGTGAAAGATCATCTTGAGCTTGTGTTCCTTTGAAAGAAGTAGGATCATACTTCTCTTGTTGGGGAACAAACTTTGTCTTGGGGTATTGATCTTCTTCCCACTCAACTCCATTGGCATTGAACTTTCATTCAAAACCAATACCTTCATTCTTCCGGTGCCTTCCTTGCTTGCGTACAATTTCCTCAAATTGCTTACTCCCGGCAAGGCTCTTGTAAACACCTTTCTCTATAATTCCCTTCAATAAGCTATTTTCTTGCTCAAGTGTAACTTGGATAAGAGAATCATTAGTGGAATCAAGAGAACTACTAGAAGCAACAATATTGGATTTAGCATGATTATTGTTACTACTAGAGGAAGAATCCTTCTTGTTCTTGTTACTAGACTTGATCTGAGGCATGTAAGTGGATAAGAGTAAACGCTTGGCAATGTAAGAAGAACTTTTATTGCGAAGATCATCATTGATTGCCTTTAAGAACTCATGCTCTTTCTCAAGGTTGAGCTTTTCAAAGCGTAACTTCTCATGAGTCCTTAAAAGTTCTCGATGATCTCCTAAGATAGTTTCATGAGCTAACTTAAGAGTGTTTAGTTCTTTAGTTAGAAGCTCAATCTTCTTCTTATCATTGTCATTCGTTTCATCTTGATTAGCATGATTTATTGACGTTTCATCATAGTATTCATCACTAGAGTTGTCAACAAGTAAATCATCATCACCTAACAAGTCATCTTCATCACTATTGAAATCAACATACTCGGGATATGTTACCTTTGGACCTTTAGCCATGAAGCATCTTCTAATTCCTTCATTTGGTGAATCAAATATGTCGTAGGAGTTGGTTGACACAAGTGCTAGACCGGCAACACCTTCATCTTGAGTATATTCGGAGTCAGAGTGGTTGTCGGAGTCGGAGCCGGATACCCATTCACCAACATGAGCTTGATGTCTTCGTTTTGTGTAGCTCCTTGATGACTTGTCCTTCCTTTCCGAATCCTTGCTTCTCCGTGAGGTTCTTCGTTCATAACGATCATCTCTACTCCTTCTCTCTCTAGGTGGTGATTCTTCTCTTCTACTTCTTCTTTTTGGAGAATCTTCTCTTCTTTTGTAGGGTGCCATACACTCATTGGAATAGTGTCCCGGTCTTCCACAATTGTAGCAATTACGCTCTCAACTAGAAGATCTTTTGTCGTTGTAGGACCTTGACTTGGAGCTTCTCTCTTTGCTTCTACTCTTGTAGAATTTGTTGAAGTTCTTCACCATTAAGCTCAATTCTTCATTGAAGGTTTGTTTCTCACTTGATGATGTGGGGGCTTCACATGAGGCTTTGAATGCACCACTTGATTTGTTGTGAAGTTCCACCTTATCCTTGAGTGACATCTCATGAGCAACAATTCTTCCAATGACTTCCGTTGGCTTGAGATCTTTGTAATTTGGCATCATTTGGATCAATGTGCACATATTATCATATTTTCCATCCAAGGCTCTTAGGATCTTCTTGATGATGAATTTGTCGGTCATCTCTTCACTTCCTAAGCCGGCAATCTCATTTGTGATAAGAGCAAGCCTAGAGTACATTTCAGCGACACCTTCTCCATCCTTCATTTTGAACTTGTCAAGTTGACTTTGAAGCACATCCAATCTGGATTCCCTGACGGAGTTGGTACCTTCGTGCATATCAACCAAAGTATTCCAAATTTCCTTCGCATTCTCAAGGCGGCTGATTTTGTTGAATTCTTCGGGGCACAATCCGTTGAAGAGAACATCACAAGCTTGAGCATTGTATTGCAGCATCTTCAACTCTTCCGCGGTAGCTTCACGGTTTGGTTCTCTCCCATCAAAGAATTCACCTTGCAAGCCAATACACACAATAGCCCAAACGGCGGGGTTATGTCCAAGAATATGCATTTTCATCTTATGCTTCGAACTAGCAAAATTAGTACCATCAAAGTAAGGACCTCTACGGTGATAATTTCCCTCGCTAGACGCCATACTCTCCTAGGTTGTGAAACCAAGGCTATGACCACCAAAATCTATGGAAATCAAAGCAAATGGAGACCAAAGCTCTGATACCACTTGTAGGATCGAAAGTATGTCTAGAGGAGGGGTGATTAGACTACTTGACCAAATAAAAACTTATCCTTTTTCCAATTTTAGTCTTTGGTAGATTTTAGCTATCTTAACACAAGTCAAGCAATCTTAACACAATTCAAGCAAGCATGCAAAGAGTATATGAGCAGCGGAAAGTAAAGCACGCAACTTGCAAGAATGTAAAGGGAAGGGTTGTGAGAATTCAAACGCAATTGGAGACACGGATGTTTTTGTCGTGGTTCCGATAGGTGGTGCTATCGTACATCCACGTTGATGGAGACATCAACCCACGAAGGGTAACGGTTGCGCGAGTCCACGGAGGGCTCCACCCATGAAGGGTCCACGAAGAAGCAACCTTGTCTATCCCACCATGGCCGTCGCCCACGAAGGACTTGCCTCACTAGCGGTAGATCTTCACGAAGTAGGCGATCTCCTTGCCCTTACAAACTCCTTGGTTCAACTCCACAATCTTGTCGGAGGCTCCCAAGTGACACCTAGCCAATCTAGGAGACACCACTCTCCAAGAAGTAACAAATGGTGTGTTGATGATGAACTCCTTGCTCTTGTGCTTCAAATGATAATCTCCCCAACACTCAACTCTCTCTTACAGGATTGGAATTGGTGGAAAGAAGATTTGAGTGGAAAGCAACTTGGGGAAGGCTAGAGATCAAGATTCATATGGTAGGAATGGAATATCTTGGCCTCAACACATGAGTAGGTGGTTCTCTCTCAGAAAATGTGTATTGGAAGTGTAGGTTCTTTCTGATGGCTCTCTCCACGAATGAAGAGTGGGTGGAGGGGTATATATAGCCTCCACACAAAAACTAACCGTTACACACAATTTACCAATCTCGGTGAGACCGAATTGAGAAACTCGGTCGGACCGATTTAGTAAACCTAGTGACCGTTAGGATTTTTGGTGGGACTGATATGCAACTCGGTAGGACAGATATGGTTAGGGTTAGGGCATAACATAATCTCGGTGAGACCAATTACACAAACTCGGTGGGACCGATTTTGGTAATAAGCTAACCAGAGAGTTGGTCAGGTAAACTGGGTGGGACCGATTCGCTCATTTCTGTGGGACCGAAACGTTACAAAAGGGAAACAGAGAGTTTACATTGCAATCTCGGTGGGACTGATCGCTCATCTCGGTGGGACCGAAATGTTACGAAGGGAAACAGAGAGATTACAATCCCATCTCAGTGAGACCGAGATCCCTATCGGTGAAACCGATTTGCCTAGAGTTTGTGGCAGTGGCTATGACATCTGAACTCGGTGGCGCCGGATAGATAGAATCGGTGGGGCCGAGTTTGACTTTTGGTTTAGGTCATATGTGGATGTGGGAAGGTAGTTGAGGGTTTTGGAGCATATCACTAAGCACTATAAAGCAAGAACCTCATTAAGCAACACCTGATCCCTCCTTAATTGTATTGGCTTTCCTATGGGCTCAATGTGATCTTGGATCACTAAAATATAAAATGTAGAGTCTTGAACTTGAAGCTTGAGCCAATCCTATATCCTTAGTATTTTGAGGGGTCCACTTTCCTCATCCATGCCATGCCATTCATTGAGCTTTTCCTGAAATATTTGTCTTGGAATAATGTTAGCTCAATGAGCTATATGTTGTTAGGAATTACCAAAACCACCCAGGGATAGTTGCACTTTCACCAACTATCGAATTGAGCTTATTAGTAGCCACCTTAGTGAATATCTTGAATCTGACATTAAGGAGGCATATGGGCCTATAATGTTGGATCTGTTCAGTCTCCTTAATTTTTGGCAACAAAGCAATCTCGCAAAATTTGCGCATTGATAGGTCAAGTTGCCCAACATGGAGAGCATTGTACAACTCCAAAAGGTCATACTTGATGACATGTGAGAAGTTCTGGTGGAATTCCGCAGGGAAGCCATCAGGGCTTGGATCTTTGTTATGTTCCATTTGGAACACAACAATTCTCACCTACTCTTGAGAGAAAGACGTTGTGAGGATATCATTCTCTTCTGCTGTGTCTCGTCAGATGTCATTCGTTCTGGTCTCGTCTAGGGTGAAATTCCCTTTATCTGGCACCCTAAACAAAGATTTGTAGTACATCATAATATAGTGTTTGAGCTCCACTAATCCTTCAATCCGGCCCCCATTTTGTTGAAGGCTAAAAATACAGTTCTTTTTATGTCATTCATTGGTGATTAATAGAAAGTATCTTATTGTTGTCTCCCTCCAAGATGAAGTCAGATTTGGATCTTTGGTATCATTTGATTTCCTCTTCTCTCAAAAGTCATGCAATCTTCTCATTGGATATTTTGAATATGTCTCTTACCAATATTTCAAGTTGAAAAATGTAGGTGATGCGACAAATTTTTTTTTTACTAATATGGTTGCTAATCACTTTAACTATATGTAAGTTGGCTGATTTTTAAATTTGAGTAATTCGGTTTTCTAACCGTTGATTCTTTTATTAAGATCCGCATTTTGTTTTGTTTCTTGTGTTGTTTTTTATGCTTCTTGGGATGAAGTTTTGACTTGCCCCTATTTGGGGCCAGTCAATTTTCTTATTGGGCTTTAAGCCGTTACATATTGCCTTTTTTTCTACTATTTTTATACGTTTTTGCATTTTTTTCCTTTTTCTTTTATTTTTTTTTCTTTATGGGTATTTTTGGGTTGTTGGGGGAGTGTAAATTTATACATGCAAATACGATACAATATGTGTATAAATTATAATAGAGTGCAGAATTGGCAATATTATATGCTTAATCTTTTCACATTACAAAAGTTTCATTTCACTGCAAATTTATGTGCAAGGTTTTAAAGTTTTTTACTTACTTCTTAAAGGCTAAGACCAATTCCACTTATTTGTTCTTCCTTAGAAAACTTTATTTTGTGATTTTGTTTTAGTTTTTGTTTCATTTTCTTCATTCTCAACGGTAATACCAATGTCACTAATTCATTCCTTTTTAGAAAACTTTTTCTGTTGCAAAAATTCCACTATTATATGCTTTTTCTTGCATATTGTAGGAAAATCAATTTATATTTCAATTGTTTGCAAATTTTGTCATTGTTAGTTTTTTCATTATTTTGCTTTATTCTTAAAGGGTAATACCAATGCCACCAATTCATTCTTCCTTACGAAACATCATTTTCTATTTTTTGTGCATAAGTATACATGCAAATACTATATAATATGTGTGTAATTATACTAGAGTGCAAATATTGCACTATTATATGTTTATTCTTCGCATATTACAAAATTGTAATTTCAGTGCGTGTGCAAGTTTTTTCTAAGTTTTTTCTTCTTAAAGGGTAATACCAATACCATTAATTCATTCTTTGTTAGAAAACTTCATTATTTTGATTTAGTTTTAGTTTGTATTTCATTTCATTCTACTAAGGTTAATACCAATGCCACTAATTCATTCTTAAAGGGAAATACCAATGCCACTAATTCATTCTCTTTAGAAAACTTCATTATTTTGATTTTTCTATTTATTTTATTTTCCTTCCCTTTTAAGGATAATACAAATGCCTAGCATATTGTAAAAAGAGCAATTTATGTGTAAATTGTGTGCATTTTTATTCTTTTTTTACTTTTCATTTTTTTGTTTTTATTTATTCTTATTTTAGTATTGGTATAGGGGGTATATAAGAAGGCTAGAGAAAGTAGAAAGCGGTTGAGCCTTTGGATCTTTATCGGGTGGTGGTGAGTGATTTAACTTAATGCCCCCAAAATTCAGGCGCATGTTAAATAGTTGTATTTGTTTATTTTTCCTATTGTATGATCATGTGACACTATTTAATCTTGTGAGATGCATTTCATTTTTTTTCTCACCTACCCTCAAGTTTTATGACATATGTGTGTATGTATTGCCTTTTAAAAATTACACTAATATACGAGTGCGGCGTTTCTGCTCCCGGGCTCAGCTGGACCCGCGCTAACGAAAAAAATTAAAACAAATACCAGAAGAATTCAAAAAATTCCAATTTTTTGGGTGGTAGATAATTTGATGCGTGAGGTTCCCTGCAAATTTCAACTCATTTGGACATTTGAGCAGCTCTTTGCAAAAAAGACAAAAATCAGGGTCTGTAAAAAGTTAACTGTTCATGCACTGTTTTGACCCGATTTGTCTTTTTTACCGAGAGCTGCTAAGATATCCAAATGAGTTGAAATTTGGAGCGGATCTCACGCATCAAACTATCTACCACACAAAAAATGATTTTTTTTGAATTTTTCTAGTATTTTTTTTGATTTTTTTTGTGACCGGGAGCAGATGAGCCTGGGCACCGATTTGGATTTTCGCTAATATAAACGTTTTTTTATATAGAGAGGCATTGCAACTTCTTTGCAAATTGTGTCCAATTCTTCTTCATCATTTTCTTCGTCTTTCTTTTAGGGTAATACCAACGCCCTTAATTCATTCTTCGTTAGACACGCTTTTGTGTTGTACTTTTTGTTTTGTATCTGATTTAGTTTTTGGTTTTTCTTAGTGAGTGTTAGTTATAGTACGCAACTTATATCACTTATTGATTTGATTACAATTTATGGAGTATTAGAATGAGGGACAGATGGGATGCTGTATTTAGATGAACATGTGGGGCTACACAGTGGAGTAAAGGAAAAGTACGGACCCTAAATTAAAATTCAGTAGCTTGAGCCATAGCTAGTCCCTTAAGTTATCGTGTTTATTCAATGTTTGGTTAGATTAAGTGTCACTTAAATCGCCCCTATAAATTTGAAGAAAATGAAAAAAAAAACAAATAGAATGAATGTTGTGGAGGCTGCCATTTGGCATTTCCATGTTTGTGTACAAGCCTGGCAGCCTCCAAAACAGTTGAAGTGTGTTTCATATGGTGTGGATGGCTAATATGAGCAGCAAAGATACTATAATGGCGTTCCAATATATAAGACGTAGACCGACGGATCGCAAAATACATGGGTTTATTCGCCTAGTTTTACAGCAGAAAACTGGCTATATACTTCTTTCAGACGAAGTGGTTTTCTTTTCTTTGAGACACTTTGATACGAAGTAGTAGAGCGTTGAGTTCATTATTCCAAGCTAATAGTGGTCTTTGCTACCTGTTGCCGGTTCAGGTCTTCAGGCCCTTGACCGCAGCACGCAGTTCCCGATCTCTGCAAACAAATGAATAAACACTAATTAAACCAGAGAGCAAATTGCATTATTCGTTGGGTTCTTCGGTTAGCTAGCATTAAGACGTTTGTTTGTTTGTTAATGTCCAGTTCAAATACGAGAATGAATTAAATAACAGCCCATGCGAAGAGGAAATGAACTCATATTTGCAGAAACGTCATGTTAGTGGTATAAGTTTTGAGCGTCATGAACTCACTTGGTGCCTGATGAACAACGGAGCCGGCTCCGCCAAAATGGCATGAACTGCCAGACCGTCCGTTGCGTTGGTAGTAGTCGTTGAATGCGTAAGAGGCGTGCGCAACCTTTGTGTCAGGATCAAAGCAGCGCGCGCCGGGCTGGATGGCGCTGCAGTCCGCCCCGTGGCCACACGCCCAGTCCAGCGCCGCCTGGAGCCGAGCGTCCCCGACCGCCGCGTTCGCCACGCACCAACTGCTTGCCTTGGGGTCGCAGGTGCCTATCACCGCATGCATGCAAACAAACGATTGCCCAGTGAGATCATCAGGTATTGAACAACAACTTTAATTGACTGCTAGGAGAAGGAGCGGAAGCGGAAGCTCACCTGCTGGTTGCCGGTAGACAATGGAAGCGGCGCCGGAGAAGTCGCACGTCCCGCTGGCCCGGCCCTTGCGCTGGTAGTAGTCGTTGAAGGCGTAGGTGGCGTGCGCCACCTTGGTGTCGGGCTCGTAGCATGGCTTCCCGGGCTGGATGGCGCTGCAGTCTGCCCCGTTGCCGCACGCCCAGTCCAGCGCCGCCTGGAGGCGTGCGTCCCCGACCGCTGCGTTCGCCTCGCACCAGCTGCTGGACCTGTCGCCGGCTCCGAAGTCGACCTGATACACCGGCTGGCCGTTCGGGTAGAACAGGCCGTAGTTTTGCTCCTCGACTGTCGGCTTCTCGTTCTCGTTGAAAAGTTCGAAGATGTATACGGAGATGTCGAACTCAGGGCGGTGCGGGGTGCCGGCGCCGGAGAGCGCAAGCTTGATGAGGTTATTGGTATAGGCTTGGGCGTCCGCCTTTGTGAAGCCCAGGCTCTGTGGGCAGTAGGCGCACCCTCCCGGGCTCGACTCCCCGCCTATTGCAGGCACCTTGGGCTTCGGGGCACGCCTTCCCCTGAGCATTCTCATCTTCTTAGTGTGGTTCCTGGAGCTGGAGCTGGAGGAGCCCAGCCTCTCCATCGCGTAATACACAGCGTCGAGCTGGGCTTCGTATAGGCTATAGTAGGTGAGGCCGGTCCGACTGTCGACCACGCCGCCGTTGGGGCGGAAGGTCACGTAGTTGATGTCCATGGCGCCATTGGACGACGAGTACGCGTAGTACGGGTAGATGTTGACCATGAGGTACGAGCCTGTCTGCGCCAAGAAGTCAATCATGGGACTCATCACCGACTGCGCGATGTCGTCCTTGAACTCACCTTCGGATGGCGGGGACGATACCTTCAGCGCATCCAACGCAATCGGGGTTGTGACCTTCACGGCGTCGGCCAGGCCCAGGCCAGCCAGCGCCGCCTGGACATTCTTCATGGCCGGGACGAGCTGCGACGAATGCTCGTTTGCCTGCCTGAAGACCTCGTTCCCTACCGTCACGCCACGGATATCCGTGGCAGGGTAGTAGGGCAACAGGTTGTTCTTGGCCCACTGGACGGCCCAATCTGGGTCCCCGGCCGCGGACGGGAGCATCTCGTTGGGTACCGCCACCACCATCTTTATGCCGCTGTTCTTCATCGCGTTCAGCACGCCCTGGTCGGTGTCGTACACCCTCACCGACGTGATGCCATTCTTCTTCAGCAGCTGCACCACCGACGCTGGGTCCATCAGGTTGTTCCCGTTCCTGCCGTAGCACACGCCCACCTCGCCTGCCTCTGTAAAGAAAGAAACGTCGCCGCTGTTACAAAACTGCACCTACCTACAGTATTCCTCAAGAGGCCAACCTCAAGTCTATTTGATTACCTGCACGCGAGAAGAGGAGCAGTGGCAATCCGGCGCAGAGTAGGACGAGGCTCAGGCGAGTGAGTTCCATGTTGTTCTATTGCGTATCAGAGGATAGCTGGGACGAGCACAAGGCGTACATGTATTTATAGCCGGCGGCAACAAGGTCAGGATGGAGGATCGTCAGTGGAGGGTGCCACACCCTCACATTGGCTCTAGTGGAGAAGCTTAAATGGCCGCCAGTAGGGGGATAATGTGAATTAGTTCACTTTAGCTATACCCAAGCCGTCAGAATTTTAAATTTGGGTCAGTCGAGATGCTGCTCTAAGATTCATGCCCATTCTTTTGGTTCGGTTGCTTTCTCTGTTAGGCTTCATTTAATCGACTAACCCTAATTTTGGGTCAGTCGAATTGCTTGTTGGGCTGGCTCGCGTCGCCCGTTAGCCTCCCGACGCCCTTTAGTCGGCACAGCCTAGCCTGCGTTGCGGAACTGGACCGTCTACTCCTCTCTCGCGAGTTATATGTTCTTTCCTCTCCTTTTTTCTTGCAGGAACACGCAAAAGCCTTGTGTATTATTGCATTGATAGATAGAGTGAAGTTTAGTACAAGTTGTTACAATAGCTTACGGCGTGTCGAGCATGCGCACATGGATGGCAATGCGTCGGCAGCCGCGGCGCACAGGTAGGTGTGGGTGCACCAGCCACATAGGCCCTAGTCTACGTCTCTTGCAGTAGAGTGCTAGTCTCGTGGCACCCACGCGTGCCCAAAGTCTTGCCTCCTCCCAGATGCCGTTTACGGCTCGGCTCACAGAAGGGTGGTCCTCATCGAAGGTGCAGCCGCTACGGTGCTTCAAAAGCCACCATGTTGTGAGGATGGCAATGGAGGCGAGCCCGCGTCGAAGGCAGCGCGGTGTGGTGGAGATGGCCGAGGACAACCAGGTAATGAACTCGTCAACCTGGCAAGGGATCACGACAGTGGAGCGGCACCAAGACATCACCTGGTGCCATACCTGGCGGGAGAAGGAGCAGCCCGCGAGGAGGTGTTGCATCATCTCGGGTTCTTGATCCCAGAGAAGACATGTAGGCTCGTGAGGTAGGTCATGTTGCGCAAGGCGGTCAACCGTCCAACATCGTCCGAGCAGGGCCAGCCAGATGAAGAATTTGATGCGTAGGGGTGCCCAAGATTGCTAGGTGATGCGCCAATGGGGACCTCCGTGGATCCAATGAATATGGATTGGTAGCATGAGCTCACGGTGCAGGAGCCAGAGCTAGTCCATCGCCAGGATATCCAGTTCGGCTCGACGGAGAGTGTCACATGTCGCAGTCGCCGCCATAGGGACACATACTGGATGGCCATCTCCATGCCCAAAGCACCCTGCATGTCCGCTATCCAAGCGCGGTCGTGCAGGCCGTCGCACACAGAGCGCGTCTTGCGCCGCCGCTTGGCAACCCTGGCATAAACTAGCGACACGATCACGATGATGTATGATGTATTGTCCATCTAGCAGCAGTCCTCCCAGAATTTGCAGGTGCGCCCGTTGCCAGTTGACCAGGAGGTGGAGGCCCGGAAGATGGCCTGGACTTCGAGGCAATGGGGGATGTGCAAGTGTTGACATGGCGGTGAGGCGTCTGTCCTATGTAGCCATAGCCAACGAGTGCGGAGGGAGACACCCACACTCTGGAGGTCGGGGATGCCGATGCCCACAAGGCGATAGGCCGGCAGACGCAGCGCCAACTGGCGAAGAAGTGGCCGCTGCTCGCGTCTTTACGCCGTACCAGAGGAAGCTGCAGAGGAGGCGGTTGATCTGCTTGAGGATGGGGGTTTGATGGCCATCACAAGAAGCTTGTGCGTGGGAATCAAGGATAGCACATGTCGGCAGAGTGCCAATCGGTCTCCTAGCAACATCATGGATGCCCACCATGGTGAGAGCCTGCACTCTAGCTTGTCAAGGATTGGCTCCAAGGCAGCGGCGCTGATCTTGCGGACTGAGAGCGGCAGGCTGAGGTATGTCTTTGGGAAATCCTTGAGCGGACACACGAAAGTTGGAGGTGATCGCGTCACGGTCATCGGGTGTGCACTGGATGAGGCAGGCCACACACTTGGCGAAGTTGCACTACTGCAGGATGTTGCTAACGCGACAAATGAATCAGAGACCCTTCGACGAAACTGTGTGCGATGCATGAATCACAAATGGTATCGTAATAAAACCGTCACCAATAAGACATGACATGGGGGACTTTGCTCGTGTGGATATCGGATCCTGCCTGGGCATTGAGTGAGCCAATTGTGTTGTTTTCGCTGCACTTTCTTAGGTAATCCTTTGACGGTAGCCACAAGAAGGGTGGTGGGTGGGAGCAAAAGTTTGGCTCTGAATCTGATCTGACATTGGCACCAAGGGTAGTTTCTCTGGGACTTGATATGATATCCATCCGGGGTTCTTATGTGGGGCCAGATACGCTATTTGGTTCCCAGGTTGAGTGATCGGGCTCAAGCTCCAAGCCTGATCCGATGAGTGTAGCTTTCGTTCCAAGCTCGACCTGACATCAGCGTTTGAACGTATGCCACTCGTTGCTCCTTTATCTGATCTAACATCTTGAGCGAGGGAGCGACAGGGTGTTCCAATTCGTTGGGTCTGACATCCCGATGGTGAGTTGGAGTCTCGATCCATCCTAGTTGGCTGGTTAAATTGGCGAGAGGTCGTTCCAGTGCTGAGGTCATGCCAGCATTACTCTGATCACCGGTCACGAACTGACTACTCAGAGGGACCTGTATGCGCAACTAATGATAGAGTCAAATCCAACAAATCTCGTGTAAGGGGTTCCAAACTCGTAGCCTTCGTGCGATGGTAACAGAGATACAGAGTTTTACACAGGTTCTTACTCTATTAGCATTACTCAACATGACATCTCTCTGACGGGCGAAGATATATAAGCACCTTTCATGCATGCAAAAAGGAAATTAATAATAGGGTACTAGCATGGGTGTGCGAAAATACAAAGGTGAACATGGTTACACGCGTGCCCACGTGAATAGCAAATTCCAAAAGAAAAATACTAGGAAAATTGGAAAAAGTCTAAAATATTTTGGTAACAAACTTGATCGACCACTCTACTCATGTGTGAAGTTTCATGAAGTACCCGTGGTATTCTTGCAAACAAAATACAATTGGGACCTTACTATTTATTAAATAGCGTTTTTTAATATAGCTTCGGTGTTATCATTTTTTGCCTAGAACAATAAGGATGTAATTTGTTTGTGAACATTCATTCATGGTATAGCGGTTGACCAAGTATGTTACAAAAAATATTCAGATTTTTTTGATTTTTTTCTAGTATTTTTTTGAGTTTACTATTCATACTCATACAAGGTGCGCGTGGAACCATGACCAAATGGGCGTCCCATGGTGTGGAATTATATTCTACTACTCACTCCGTTTCTAAATAATTGTCTTTCTAGAGATTTCAATAAATGACTACATACGAAGTAAAATGAGTGAATCTACACTATAAAACATGTTTACATATATCCGTATATTGTAGCCCATTTGAGATGGCTAGAAAGATAATTATTTGGGAACGGAGGGAATAGTTGTTACTTGGCCTGTTTAGCTCGGTTCATTCGACACGAACTGATACAACTATCTGAAAAGTAGCATTAAGCAAGGGTGTGGCACTGCATTTTGTATGTATTATCCACATGATCATGCCGTTGTCGTTAGTTCTGTGCCAACCGAGCATTGGATGCAAGTGGGCATGTGTGGGTTTGGCCGGGCTGCGAGATGCGGCCACGAACGTGAGCCATTGTGCGCAGCGCACAGGACAACGAAAGGACACGTCTTTTTCCTGCCCAAGTCAGACTCGGCAATACCGCAACGGCAGTCGTTTTCTTCATGCATGCACTGCCAAACGAAACCTAATGTAGACCAAAAGATTAAGATGGTTTAGCCCTACACTGAAATTAGTGGGGAGATCAGTGCCATGTGGGGGGTCACGTACTCCGCTGGTTGCACCTAGGCATCTTCAACACTGGCCCGCTAATTTGCTCAGGCATCCGTTCGCACACATGACCATTTAGCGGACACTGATACGGGAGCTGGCCATCCAACGCTGTCCACATATATTTCAATCACTCTTTGAACTAACCCGATGCAATTCATGCAAACGCGATGCATTTTCATATAAATCAGACAAAATTCATTACATTTTGAACATTTTTCATATAAATCGGACGAAATTCATTATATTTTTCATATAAACCGGACTAACTCTACTTTAAACCTAATCTAAATGATCGCCAACACCCGTTCCCACGTCCGGCCATGAGCCCTGAGAACTGAAGCTTCGGCCATTGCCTTCGCCTTCTCCAGTTCCGCCTCAGCGCTCTTCAGCTCCGCCTCCGGAGCACCGGGAAGTGAAGTTGTCAGCCTCCACGTGGCCGCCAAGCGGCTAATCAGCCTTCGATGTTCAGCCCACTAAGCATGGCTTGAACGGGAGGGGAGGAGCGGTGGCTGAGGGAGTCCTGGACTACGGGGTCCTTGGGCGTCCGGCCTGTTATCCTTTGGGCCGGACTGATAGGCTGTAAAGACATGAAGGCCGAAGACTATACCCGTGTTCGGATTGGACTCTACTTGGCGTGGAAGGCAAGCTTGGCGACCGACTATGATGATTCCCTTTGATGTAACCGACTTCAGGTAACCCTAGATCTCTCTGGTGTCTATATAAACCGGAGAGAGTAGTCCGGATAGAAAAAACACTCATTACCATACTCACATAGGCTAGACTTCTAGGTTTTAGCCATTACGATCTTGTGGTAGATCAACTCTTGTAACATTCATATTCATCAAGATCAATCAAGCAGGAAGTAGGGTATTACCTCCATAGAGAGGGCCCGAACCTGGGTAAACATCGTGTCCCCGTCTCCTGTTACCATCGATCCTAGACGCACGATTCGGGACCCCTACCGAGATCCGCCGGTTTTGACACGACATTGGTGCTTTCATTGAGAGTTTCACTGCTTGTCGGTAAAGGGCTCGATGGCCCTTCGATTGTCGATGATGGCGTTGTCCGGGAAAACCTTTCTCCGGATAGATCTTCGTATTCGGGCTTCGTCTTCTTGGGCCAACTCGTTTGGCCATCTGGAGCAGATCGACAGCTACGCCCCTGGCCATCAGGTCAGATTCGGAAGCTTGAACTACGTTTGCGGACATCCGTGGAGACTTGATCTTCGACGGATTCGAGACCGCGGCAACCGCTCCCCGTCGCCCCGATGAACATGGCTTAAACCTGTCGTCGGGCCGCATCCAGGAGACAGCTCCTGCAGCAACTCTGGCCTTAGATCCGGAGCAGATCAAGTCGTCCGAAGATGGGAATCTCAATCCCATCACGGGGCCACCGATTCTGCAGCGTTGGAGCCGCACGCAGATTCCGCTTCGTACGATATCTGCATCAACGGAACCCCGGACTCGTCTCCGGTGTTGAGTTCCGAACCCTGCGAGCCCGGGGATACCGAACTCGATCGGTTATTGATCTTCAAGTTCAGTGCCGCAGATGTCTTCCAACACTCGCCCATGGGCGACCTGCTAAACTCACTAAAAAACCTATCCCTGGCAGATGACTCGTCGCCGAACTATGTTCGGTTCGAACTTACGACGGATGATGGAGAATTTTGCTTCCCACCTGCCACCCACTTCATAGCCACTGTCGAAGACCCAACCAACATGCTGGACCCCCACTCCGAAGACATCGACGGTATGGACGGCGATGAAGGGCAAGGCCAGAGCTTACTATCCGCTAGACGCGGGACGACCACCTCCTAGTATGACGTGTGTATGGTAGACACACCCAACGACGATCTCGACGATGACAAGGAGGATCCAGTTGAGGATAAAACTCCTGGTACACAGTCCAAACATCGGCGCCCCAGGCGCCGCTCTCAGTCACGTCACTCAAGAGAAAACTATACTAGCGCCGGAGATGATAACACTCCGGACTTCGAAGACCCTATTGAGGCAGGATCCGAATAGGAGGACCAAGAAGGCGGGCAAGACAGCCTTGAGGAACTGGCCACATACGGAGACTCAGAGGATAGTAATTATCTCCCATTCTCCGAGGAAGAGGAGAGCCTCGGCAACGAGGACTTTATCGTGCCTGAGGAACCTCGCGAGCAGGAGCACTTTAAACGCCGGCTCATAGCCACTGCAAGGAGCCTAAGGAAGAAGCAGCTGCAGCTTTAAGCGAGCCAAGATTTGCTCAATGATAGATGGACCGAGGTCCTGGCCACCGAAGAATACGGCCTTAGCGGCCCAGACAAAAGCCACCCCAAGTGTAGGTGGCTCCCTGAATACGATGGCAAGGCGTTGGAGCCCGCACCACCATCGAATATTATAGTAGGCCGACCACAGTTCGGTCCGGATAAAACGACAACCCAAGCAGAGCACCACACCACCCCATCCGGCCGTCAACGCAAGAACAAAATAGCTCAGGGGAACACTCGCGACATCCAAGAAGACCTATACAGACACAACAAACCCGACCATGCCCGGTTCGAAAACCGTAAGCGGAGTCCGCCGGAGGTGCTTCACAGTGTGGCCCAACATAGAGGAGCTGCACACCCTCTCTGCTTCACTGACGAGGTAATGGAGCATGAATTCCCAGACAGGTTTAAACCCATTAACATCGAATCATACGATGGAACAACAGATCCCGCTGTATGGCTTGAGGATTACCTCCTCCATATTCACATGGCTCGTGGAGACGGCCTTCATGCCATTAAATACCTACCCCTCAAGCTCAAAGGGCTAGCTCGGTACTGGCTAAACAGTTTGCCAGAAAATTCTATCCGCAACTGGGAAGATTTGGAATACGCCTTTCGAGACAACTTCCAAGGAACATATGTTCGGCCACCAGATGCCAATGACTTGATTCATATTGTCCAGCAGCCCAGCGAGTCTGCCAGGGAGCTCTGGACCAGATTCTTAGTCAAAAAGAACCAAATTGTCGACTGTCCGGACGCTGAAGCCCTTGCGGCCTTCAAACACAGCGTCCGGGATGAATGGCTAGAGCGTCACCTCGACCAGGAAGGACCTAAATCCATGACAACCCTTACCGCTGTAATGACTCGCTTTTGTGCGGGAGAAGACAACTGGCTCGCTCGTAAAAGCAACAACGCCAGCGACCCGGGCACTTCCGAAATCCGAGATGGCAACGGCAAGCCACGACGAACCGAACAAAACAGTCGCAACAATAATGAAAGATTATGCGACACAGCGGTCAACGCCGGATTTCACAATCCAAAGCCCGGTCAATGGAAGAAGCCATTAAAGGCAAACCAGGATGGACCATCCACCCTTGACATGATACTGGACCGACCTTGTCAGATTCACGGTCACCCTGATAAGCCAGCTAATCATACCAACAGAAACTGTTGGGTCTTCAAGCAGGCAGGCAATATTAACGCCGAGCACAAGGGGAGGAGGCCACCAGGCGATAAAGACGACGGAGCGGCTCGCCAGCCGAACACCAGGGGCCAGATACAGTTTCCCTCTGAAGTTCGACCACTCCCGGAATGGAAATAGCAGTTCGGCTTCCGCCACCCACTTACTATACTGGCAAGCTTTACACCACGCGTACATCACTACACACTCAAGATACCATGGACATCGGCGGAAGCACAATATGGACAACCCTGCAAGCATTCCCGTAACATTTTTTATTTTTTTCCTTATTTTTCTTTATGATCTCTTAAAAATAGGTGACCATCAGGACAACATCTACATCGGACTCTATCGGAGTTCGGATCCGTACACTCACCTAAGGGGCTACTTCCGTTAAGGATTCCCCCTCCCCGAGGACGGGCGGCGCAGACGTGCGGCAGGAGGTCCAAAATAAGTTTTTGTAGACCGCACTCTTTATTTTGAGCCTGTACTATGCCTTCTTCCTCCGTTCCCAACCCCGAGCATGTCAAATAGCCGGGTTGTGGTTTTTTACTCTTTATATATATTTATCATTGGCATATTGCTCCGCTCCCAGTAAACTTCATCCGAACTAATCTTCCATGCTCTTTCTACAATGAGTCCGGCCGTAACGGCTGCCTTACAAGACGCACCTCGGCATAACTTGCCAGGGGCCCGATATGGGAACAAATGAGTCGCCAGTAAAAGTCCGAACAGCTCTATAGCGTGCTTCGGCGTCGCAAGTTTGGCCTTATATGCATAAGCTCCGAATCATTGTCTTTGGTCAATAGTTGGGTTGCCCGGCTCCTGTGCTTTCTACCCTACGTTCCGCTCTATCGCTAGGGTAGTAAAGGGAGAACTACTGCGATTGTGCCCTGGCCTAGACCGGATGAGCACCTCAGTAGAGAAAGCCGAAAACGGACTGTCATGATGCGGCGAGAGCTGGTCAACCACTTGACGACTTATTTGAATCTTTAGCGATTCTCCGTGTCACAAGAAGGATCTTTTTTAGATCAAAATATGTAAGGCACCATATTACAATACGCCGTATACATACCAGGGGCTATGTCATAGCCTCACGATAAAACTCCTATGGCTAAGTGTAAGTGTTAACGCCCTATAGTCCGATTGCCTGGTTCGCCGCATTATCACCTCCTTTATGGACCAAGACGTTGGATAAAGAGTGATTAAATGCTTTTCCGAACACCCTCGTACTTCCTACGAGGGGGCTGAAGCCGACGACTGGAAAACTTTCAGATTATACTAAACCGGCCGCACAGGAGGAATTCAAGCCCTTGAGCAAAATATAAAAATAGATTAACTATAAAGTTGTCTGTTACAACCCTTATACACATCACTCGAACATTATGTCTTTCGAGCACTGACCCTCTATCAAGCGGGCGGCTTCTAGGACGTCTACAAAATAGTGCTCCGGCTCACAACGGTCCTTGCCCTTGGGTGGACTCCTTGCCACAACATCGATGGCCTTCATCTTTCCCCAGAACATTTTGACTCGGGCAAAGGCCATCCGTGCACCCTCAATAAACACCGACCGCTTCACAGCGTCGATATGTGGCACCGCATCAACAAGCCGCTACACCAGTCCGAAATAACTACTCGAAACAGGGTCAGTCGGCCATAACCGGACTATGACGTTCTTCATGGCAGCGCCGGATATCCTATGCAGCTCGGCCCACTGGGACATCTGTTCATTCAGCAACAGAGGGCGCTTCGACGCGCCGAATTGTGACCAGAAAAGCTTCTCTGTTGCATACCCCTCTTGTGCGTGGTAAAACCGCGCCGCATCGGAAGAACTCTTCGGCAAGTCTAAAAATTTGTCCGGAGAACTCCATACGTAGTTAAGATGAGCATAGTTCGGATCGCCGAACTTAGTCTGCAGCAAAAAGGGCTTGCCAGCCGCAATATCCACAGCTTGCCGGATCTCCTCACGGGCCGCTCTGGATTCATACCGCGCTTCTCTCGCCTCTCGTAAGGCCTTGTCAAGTTCATCCGTTTTGCCTTCATTTTCTTTCTCAAGAAGTTTACAGCGGCTAGCCGCATTCTCTAATTCGTGCGCCATGGTGGACATCTTCTCCTGGTCTTGGCGCTGCGCAGCTTGTTCGGCTTTCAACTCAGCCGATGCCTTTTCGGCAGCCGCATTAATAAACCGGGCCTAGTGTCGTGGTTCTAAGTCTGACAGTAATGTAGGGGGGTAGGAATGGAGAGGCAAGATCCTAGCTATGGAGTAGTTGTATACACACGAGTTTTACGAGTTCAGGCCCTTCTCGGAGGAAGTAATAGCCCTACGTCTCGGAGCCCGGAGGCGGTCGACTGGATTATGTGTGTATGAATTACAGGGGTGCGAACCCTTGACACTGAGGAGGGGGGTGGCTTTATATAGAGTTTGCTGACCCTCCGCCCTCGATATGCAGGGTTTAAGGTACATTAAGGTCGGGCGTTCTTCGGTAGCGCCAAATAAAGTGCTATGATGACCATAAAGGCTAGTTAATGACCGACCGTTAGCGTGCATAGTGACTTTAGATCTCCTGGCTGTCGAGTGGTTGGCTTCATGGTCGAGTGGTTGTCTTCATGGTCGAGTGTCTTCGAGTCTGTCGAGTGGAACACTTCTGAGTCGATTGAAAGGTGGTTTCCTCTAGAGATGTCCTTAGAGAGGGTATCTAGGATAGGTCCATGACCCTACCCTAGGTACATAGCTTCATCATTAGCCCCCGAATGGATCGAGGTTTGAGTGGGGAAGGAGTTGAACACACTTCCGACCCATTTTCGTGCTACGAGTATATCTTGCTCTGGATCAATGAACTTAGGTGACGGCACCAACTTCTTTTTCAGTCGCCTTGATTCATTCTTTGTATCCGTCGAGTGAGTTTCTTTACTTGGAGAGTTTCGAGTGACAGAGTGGAGGAGATCTTCCGTCTGATGAGTTGTTCTGCAGCTCGCGGATTTCACGGGATTCGAATTTCGGGAAGCGCGCGGGGCGGAGGAGGCCGCAGTAATCGGATGGGATAAGGCAGGGACGCCTCGATCTCCGCGCCACCTTTTTCGCCACGTATCGCGCGCGGCGATCGCTATGGATTTGACAGATCGCCGGGCCTACAAGTCGATCACTCGGAAGTAACCTCATATAAGACGCCAGACGGGGGTTTTTGAACAGTGCGTTCTCATTTCCTCCTCTCTTCCTCAGACTTATCCGCCACGCTCGCTTCCTGTCACGCCCAATATGCGATACTATCCTAAAGAGACTCAAGGTCCCACCAAGGATAGAACCGCATATTGAAACGCTTTTGCAAGGTGGATATCATTACATCAACATTACATAATAGATGGGGATACATGCATAAGGCATACAATGCCACACGAATACAACATCACAATACATGAGAACAACATCCGACTACGGATGAAACATAAACAAAACTCAAACGACATCCACCACTAGCCCAGGCTGCCGACCTGGAACCTATCCCTGATCGAAGAAGAAGCGTAAGAAGAACTCCAAAACAAGCAAACATCGCTCTCGCGTCATGATCATCGCATAACCTGTACCTGCAATTGTTGGTGTAGTAATCAGGAGCCACGAGGACTCAAGCAATCCCATTACCATGGGTATCAAGACTAGCAAAGCTTAAAGGGAAAGGAAGGGGTAAAGTGGTGAGGTTGCAGCAGCGACTAAGCATAGATGGTGGCTAACATACGCAAATGAGAGCGAGAAGAGAAACAAAGGCGGTCGTCAACTAGTAATGATCAAGAAGTGATCCTGAACTCCTACTTACGTCGACATAACCCGAGAACCGTGTTCTCCTCTCGATCAACCCGAAAAGAGACACTCACGGTTACGCACACGGTTGGTGTATTTTAGAAGAGTTTGCTTCAAGTTTACTACAACTGGATATTAACAAATTCCCATCGCCACATAACCGCAGAGCACGGCTCTCGAAAGTTTATACCTGCAGGGTGTCCCAACTTAGCCCATGATAAGCTCTCGCGATCAACGAAGGATATTCCTTCTCCCGGAAGACCCGACCAGTCTCGGAATCCGGCTACAAGAAATTTCGACAATAATAAAACAAGACCAGCAAAGCCGCCCGGATGTGCCGACAAATCCTGATAGGAGCTGCACATATCTCGGTCTCGAGGCACACCGGATTGTCCAAACTTCGATAGGCGAACCCGAGTTGCCCTGGTACACCGGCGGTCGACGGTTTGGACCAGCACTCACGACGAGCACGGCCCGGGGTAAAATAAGATGACCCTTGGGCTCCGAAACCCAAGGAAAAAAGGGCTAGGTGAGGCAAATGGTAAAACCAATGTTGGGCCTTCTTGGAGGAGTCTTAATCAAAGCGAACTGTCAAGGGGGTCCCATAAATCACCCAACCGCGTTAGGGACGCAAAATCCGGGAACATAATACCGATATGACGGAAACTAGGGCGGCAAGAGTGGAACAAAACACCAGGCATAAGGCCGAGCCTTCCACCCTTTACCAAGTATATAGATGCATTAATAATATAAGAGATATTGTGATATCCCAACATAATCCTGTTCACCATGGAGCAATCTACATCTTCACCTGCAACTAGCAACGCTATAAGAGGGGCTAAGCAAAGCGGTAACATAGCCAAACAATGGTTTGCTAGGAAAAGGTGTCAAAGGTTAGAGGCTGACATGGCAATTTGGGATGACTTGATAAACAGGTAATAGGTAGCGCAGCATAGCGATAGAACGAAGCAACTAGCATAGCAATGATAGTAGTGAGATCAAGGGTAGCGGTCATCTTGCCTGAAATCCCGCAAGGAAGAAGAACGAGTCCATGAAGAAGATGAAGCCACGAAGACGAACCAAGCGTAGACGAACGAATCCTCACGATCACAACGAAACGGGAACTATCGAGAAGAAGCACACAACAAGGTAAAAACCCCACACATGAACAAGACATGATGCACAACAAGTATGATGCATGACAAGACTACATGAAGCTACTCATGGCAAGAGATGATGCAAACAAGAGCAACACATCAAAGCAAGTTTAAATGAGGCCGGGAACAACACATAACAATTCCGGTAAGTCCTCATATGCAAATTTCGAAATTGGTCCAGATCTGAATAAACCTTATGTTAAAGTTGTTAAATAGCAAGTTAAGATGCACCACGAGAATCTACACGAAATTCTAGTCAAGTTACATATAAAGTTCATTTAATTCGGAGCTACGGCCTAGAAGATATGAGCAAAACAAGATAAGCATGGCATTGATGCAAAATGTATACAAACATCAAGCAAACACCTCAAAACAAGGATGCAACATGATAATATGAAACTACATGCAAAATCAAGCAAGTTTCATATAGAGCACACTCAAAACGGAGCAACGGTTCAACACATACACATGAAACAAGTTTAAAGGACAAGCTGTCCAAAACAACAACTAGGCATATTGAAAGCACAGAAACAACAAGCTACAGCATCTTAACATGAGAACAAAAGGCATGGACACGATGTACATGTAAAGCATTACAAAACATGAACACTGAGCTATCTCCAGAAATCACTAGAACATGCTCAAACACACATGGAAAGATTGCAAATAATAACAGCTTCAGACTTATCGAGAAATAACATCAAAGTTGCAATGTTTAGAGCTATCAAACAACATGCTAGAGGAACTTATCATGGCACAAAAAGGCATGGAATGAACCTACTAATTGCATAGAACAAAAGTCCCTTACTGACCATAAGCCAAAAAGGATCAAGATATGATGGCACCCATGTAAACATGACAAGTTATATTACAGATTCATACATGGCAGGAACAACAATAAGTAGACATGTTGGTTAGCTTGAACCACTCACCACAGAGCAATACATGGCATGGAAAGGCAACCAACAGCAATAAGACATGATTATGAAGCTAAGCATGGCAATAGAAAGTTCATAGGGTGCATGGTTCACTAACAACAATCATGGCAACATTGCACTTAATGTTAACAGTTGGTAGCAACATTATTTAGCAACTTTGGAGCAAGATAACAACAAGTTACAGCAGACTATAATTGCAACAAAAGGCATGGATGAATAGAGCAAGACATTTATAACAAAACATCCTTAGTGAACATCTCCAGATTATGCATAGAATGACTTGTAGCAAAGAGGTTAACATAGCATCATGATATAGCAGATTCAGACATGCAAAACAGCAACAACAAGTACCCTACTTAACAAGCTTGATGCACTCACTACAGGAATCACAAAAATACATGGATAGCACCCCTGTAAAGATGGCATGGCATAGCTCAAAACACATGTAGAGCTCATGCTCATAGGATGCACACATCAAATGCAACAAAAATGACAAAACATGAAGTTATAACAGTTTCAGCAGATTAACATCATATAGCACTCTTGCAACAAAGATTCAGGCATCAAGATGAGCTCAAATGAACATGATGCAATGGAATTAAATGAAGTACTCGTCGAGACGAACAATTTGATATATTACACGCACAAAACGAACCTACGGATGCAGAGATACGGCATGATGAATATGGCATGAAAATTACAAAAACTGGGGACTTAGACGAATTTTGGAGGGGGTAAAGTCAACCTTAAATGGATCTCGCCGGAGACGAAGAGGAAGGGCCCGAGGAGACCTCCTCCCGCCGGATCTCGCCGGATCCGGCGCGTGGCGGCGAGGGGACGGCGGTGGAGGGCTCGGGAGGCGCGGGCGGAGGGCGGCGCCGGGCGGCGGGAGGCCAGCAGCAGGCAGAGGCGGCCAGACCAAGGCGGGGGTGGCCGAGCGTCGACGCTTCGAAGCGGCGGGGGCGCTGGCGGCTGGAGGCGCGACGGCGGGCGGCGGGCGGCGGCGGCGGCGTCCCCTGGCCGGGAGGGCTCATGGCGATGGGCATGGGCAGGCGGCGGAGAGAGGCGCGGGCCACGTGGCGCGAGGGGAGAGGCTAAGGAGGCGGCGGACGTGTCCGTGGCGGCACGGACGCGTCCGCCATGCTGGAGAAGAAGAAGGCTAGGGTTTCGGGGGATTCATCCGCGAAAATGGAGGGGGAGGCACTTATTTATAGGTTCTGGGAGCTAGGAGAGTCCAAATGAGGAGCGGTTTTCGGCCACGCGATCGTGATCGGATGACCGAGAGCATGGAGGGGGTTAGGATGGGTTTTGGGCCACTTTGGAAGGGGTGTTGGGCTGCAAAGAGAAGGGGGCTTTTGCGGTTACCCGGTTAACCGTTGGAGTATCAAACGACCTCCAAATGACACGAAACTTGACAGGTGGTCTACCGGTGCTATACCAAGGCCGCTTGACAAACCTCGGTCCATTCCGAGAACGTTTAACACCCACACACGAAAAGAGGCAAAAGGGGGCGCCGGGAGACATAGGAGTGCCGGATTGCAAAACGGACAACGGGGAAAATGCTCGGATGCATGAGACGAACACGTATGCAAAATGAGATGCACATGATGACATGATATGAAATGCAGATGATGACATGGCAAAGTGCAACACGAAATGACATGGCAACGATGGCGAATAACTGGAAGACACCTAGCACATCGGATCCGGGGCATTACAACACTCCTCCACTAACAAGAGGTCTCGTCCCGAGATCTTAGGACCGAGACGGAAGGGAAAAATGATGAGGTGAAACAAGAACTCAAGATAAGAAGCAAAGAATCGAGAGCACTCGAGAAAAAGAGAGGAACGACGAGAATGACGAGAATTGAAAGCTCACGGAATCAGATAGACTCTGAAAGCCCTCCGGTTAGAACAAGATAAGAAGCGAATAAGACTGAAAGAATTTAGGCAGCACTCCGGTTGAACAAGGAAAGAATAGAACACGAACTACACAAGATGGAATGACACTTGACGACATAAGCAACGCAATACCTCCGGAAGAATTGGAAGAATAGAATGAAAAGAACTTAGAAGGAAGGATTGAACGGAGTTGTTGAAAAAAATCACCAACGAAAAGAATAAGATTGTTGTGGATTTATGGATAACCTCTCGAAATTATGAGGTGATAACCAACCACAAGCAGAAAAGATTAAATAGCTGAGAAGAACGAAGAAATGCAAAACTCCGCTTCAAAAGAATACGGAGATTTAATTGCACTTCGAAAGCAAGAAGGAAAGATACTTGAGCTCCACCAACAAAATCTTGATGAACACTTGATGAATGAATTAAATCATGAAGAACCACCATGAAGAACTCCGGTGACAAAAATATGATGAGATAGAATGAAGGAAGAAAGAATAAGATGAGCCTTGCGGTGATTTAGATGGAGGTTCCGACGAGATGGCCGAGGAAATTTCTGAACTCCGGAAAAGAAAAGATGAAACACTTGGATCTAGAATTTATTCATCAAGAACAAATTCTGAAGGAAGGGATTACTCACTTGGATGAAATAAGAATAAGATTTATTGTATGCTTATCCTTCATCAAATTAAATTGATGACAAGCAATTGATTTTGCATATTACTTATTCTTCTTGAAAAGAGATTGAGAAGTGACATAACGCAAACTTGAGAAGGTCTTCATGAACCACCGGTAGGATTGAAAAGAACGAATGGATTAATATGATAAACAAGGAAAAGAATCTTGAACGAATCACCGTAAGAATTCGGAAATGCCTGACGAAAGAGAATGAATCACCGGGAAGAATTAGAAGAACCAATATGCTAGAGGGGATTTAGATGCAAAACAACGAAGAGACAATGAGCTAATTAACGAACACTCGAACGAAGCACCGGGATAAATAGAGAACGATAACTGGAATGATGGCCTCCGGTGAAAAGAAATGGAAAAACAACTCCTGACATACTCCGGATGGATGAATAGAATTTGCATGACTGGAAACAATTAGATAGGATAACATCGAGCTAGCACCATGAATCTCCGGGGGAACGGACAAGATTTAAGAGAAAATCTACTTCGGTCTTCAAATGATGACGAGAAACACCACCAAAATTACTGAGGTACTCCGGGAGAATGATAAGAGGAAGGGTTTACCCAAAGATGAAAAGAATTAGAAAGCGATCTTGGAGAAGGCATGTGACTGATGGAATCCATTCTTACGTCACAAATGAAAAGAATTGCGAAAAACTCCGTGGGGATTAGAAGAGTCAGGTAAGATCCTGGGAAAAGACCTGTGGGTTAGGGCTCACTGAAGAGAAAAACACCGTTGGAAAGGGATGATGAACAGATAGATGATGCACCGGAACAATTGGAATATTTGAATGAGGTGACAACCTCGAATTGATTAGAACACAGACGAATCTCCTGAGATGTCTTCGGAACTCCGGAATGATTGAATGGCGAGAGGCAAATGAGCAAGGAGAACACTTGATCCAAGGAAAGAATATGATCAACACCGAAAAACTTGAATTGAGTGCACCGGAAAAAGAAAGGGATGAAAAATGACGAACAAGACGAGAATTCACCGGTTGAAATAATTGAGGGAAAAACCTGAAGAGGCTCCACAGGAATGACATTGATGCTCGAAACAGACTCAGGCTCCGGGAAGAAGAGGGTGGGAGGGCGGGAAAACAAAGACAACTTGGAAGGGGAAACCGACGAATATCTTGAAGAGAAAACACCAGTTGAAATCATTGAGGAAAGAAAGCAAAGACTTCGCACGAGTAGGATGGATACTCGATTACGGACTCCGGTTCCGAGAGGAAGAAGGGTGGGTGGGTGGGAAAAGAAAAAAAATTGAGGATTGAACACAAAGATGAAGAGACTCGAGTCAACTTGACGAGAAATGCACCGGATGAAAAGAGCTGAGGAACAACGATCGGAAAAACCAACTGCGTGATCCTAAAGAAAAATTTGAAGGGGAAGAGGAGTAGTTCAAAACACCTACGTCAAGATTCCTTACCAGAGCGACGAAGGGACTGAGGAGTAAAAAGAATTCCTACTCTCCGATATAACTAGACTCCGAAAAACAGTCTTCTTCTAGACTCAACAACGGCCAAACTACACGATCAATCAAGGGGGCTCCTAAGGTCGGTCGAGGCTCTGATACCAACTTGTCACGCCCAATATGCGATACTATCCTAAAGAGACTCGAAGGTCCCACCAAGGATAGAACCGCATATTGAAACGCTTTTGCAAGGTGGATATCATTACATCAACATTACATAATAGATGGGGATACATGCATAAGGCATACAATGCCACACGAATACAACATCACAATACATGAGAACAACATCCGACTACGGATGAAACATAAACAGAAACTCAAACGACATCCACCCTGCTAGCCCAGGCTGCCGACCTGGAACCTATCCCCGATCAAGAAGAAGCGTAAGAAGAACTCCAAAACAAGCAAACATTGCTCTCGCGTCATGATCATCGCATAACCTGTACCTGCAACTGTTGGTGTAGTAATCAGGAGCCACGAGGACTCAGCAATCCCATTACCATGGGTATCAAGACTAGCAAAGCTTAAAGGGAAAGGAAGGGGTAAAGTGGTGAGGTTGCAGCAGCGACTAAGCATATATGGTGGCTAACATACGCAAATGAGAGCGAGAAGAGAAACAAAGGAACGGTCGTCAACTAGTAATGATCAAGAAGTGATCCTGAACTCCTACTTACGTCGACATAACCCGAGAACCGTGTTCTCCTCTCGATCAACCCGAAAAGAGACACTCACGATTACGCACACGGTTGGTGTATTTTAGAAGAGTTTGCTTCAAGTTTACTACAACCGGATATTAACAAATTCCCATCGCCACATAACATGGGCACGGCTCTCGAAAGTTTATACCTGCGGGGTGTCCCAACTTAGCCCATGATAAGCTCTCGCGATCAACGAAGGATATTCCTTCTCCCGGAAGACCCGACCAGTCTCGAATCCGGCTACAAGACATTTCGACAGAATAAAACAAGACCAGCAAAGCCGCCCGGATGTGCCGACAAATCCTGATAGGAGCTGCACATATCTCGGTCTCGTGGCACACCGGATTGTCAAACTTCCGATAGGCGAACCCAGAGTTGCCCTGGTACCACCGGCGGTCGACGGTTTGGACCAAGACTCACGACGCAGCACGGCCCGGGGTAAAATAAGATGACCCTTGGGCTCCGGAAACCCAAGGAAAAAAAGGGCTAGGTGAGGCAAATGGTAAAACCAATGTTGGGCCTTGCTGGAGGAGTCTTAATCAAAGCGAACTGTCAAGGGGGTCCCATAAATCACCCAACCGCGTTAGGGACGCAAAATCCGGGAACATAATACCGATATGACGGAAACTAGGGCGGCAAGAGTGGAACAAAACACCAGGCATAAGGCCGAGCCTTCCACCCTTTACCAAGTATATAGATGCATTAATAATATAAGAGATATTGTGATATCCCAACATAATCCTGTTCACCATGGAGCAATCTACATCTTCACCTGCAACTAGCAACGCTATAAGAGGGGCTAAGCAAAGCGGTAACATAGCCAAACAATGGTTTGCTAGGAAAAGGTGTCAAAGGTTAGAGGCTGACATGGCAATTTGGGATGGCTTGATAAACAGGTAATAGGTAGCGCAGCATAGCGATAGAACGAAGCAACTAGCATAGCAATGATAGTAGTGAGATCCAGGGTAGCGGTCATCTTGCCTGAAATCCCGCAAGGAAGAAGAACGAGTCCATGAAGAAGATGAAGCCACGAAGACGAACCAAGCGTAGACGAACGAATCCTCACGATCGCAACGAAACGGGAACTATCGAGAAGAAGCACACAACAAGGTAAACACCCCACACATGAACAAGACATGATGCACAACAAGTATGATGCATGACAAGACTACATGAAGCTACTCATGGCAAGAGATGATGCAAACAAGAGCAACACATCAAAGCAAGTTTAAATGAGGTTGGGAACAACATATAACAATTCCGGTAAGTCCTCATATGCAAATTTCGAAATTGGTCCAGATCTGAATAAACCTTATGTTAAAGTTGTTAAACAGCAAGTTAAGATGCACCACAAGAATCTACACGAAATTCTAGTCAAGTTACATATAAAGTTCATTTAATTCGGAGCTACGGCCTAGAAGATATGAGCAAAACAAGATAAGCATGACATTGATGCAAAATGCATACAAACATCAAGCACACACCTCAAAACAAGGATGCAACATGATAATATGAAACTACATGCAAAATGAAGCAAGTTTAATATAGAGCACACTCAAAATGGAGCAACGGTTCAACACATACACATGAAACAAGTTTAAAGGACAAGCTGTTCAAAACAGCAACTAGGCATATTAAGAGCACCAAACAACAAGCTACAACATCTTAACATGAGAACAAAAGGCATGGGCACGATGTACAGGTAAAGCATTACAAAACATGAACACTGAGCTATCTCCGTAAATCACTAGAACATGCTCAAACACACATGGAAAGATTGCAAATAATAACAGTTTCAGACTTATCAGAAATAACATCAAGGTTGCAATGTTTAGAGCTATCAAACAACATGCTACAGGATCTTATCATGGCAAACAAAGGCATGGCATGAACCTACTAATTGCATAGAACAAAAGCCCTTATCTGACCATAAGCCAAAAAGGATCAAGATATGATGGCACCCATGTAAACATGACAAGTTATATTACAAATTCATACATGGCAGGAACAACAATAAGTAGACATGTTGGTGAGCTTGAACCACTCACCACAGAGCAATACATGGCATGGCAAGGCAACCAACAGCAATAAGACATGATTATGAAGCTAAGCATGGCAATAGAAAGTTCATAGGGTGCATGGCTCACTAACAACAATCATGGCAACATTGCACTTAATGTTAACAGGCTGACAGCAACATTATTTAGCAACTTTGGAGCAAGATAACAACAAGTTACAGCAGAATATAATTGCAACAAAAGGCATGGATGGATAGAGCAAGACATGTATAACAAAACATCCTTAGTGAACATCTCCAGATTATGCATAGAATGACTTGTAGCAGCAGGTTAACATATGTAACACCCCGGAAGTAACTTTCCATAATTGTAACTCCGACTCTTGCCATTTTCGGCATTGTTATATGATATTCCCTCCGTGGTTGGGTTTTCTCCTTGTTGCATTTTGTCCGTGTCATGCATTTTATATTATGTCATCATGTGCATCGCATTTGCATACGTGTTCGTCTCATGATTCCGAGCATTTTTCCCGTTGTCCGTTTTGCAATCCGACACTCCTATCTCCCCCGGCGGTCCCTTTTACGTTTTTCCATGTGCGGGTATTTAACCGTCTCGAAATGGACCGAGGTTTGTCTAGTGGCCTTGGTATAACACCCGGAGACCACCGGTCAAGTTTCGGGTCATTTGGAGCTCGTTTGGTACTCCAACGGTTAACCGCACCTTCGCAAAGGCCTCTTTTAAGTTGCAGCCCAACACCCCTTCAAAACAGCCCAATAACCCATCTAAGTCACCTCCATGCTCTCCGTCGTTCGATCACGATCGTGTGGGCGAAAACTACACCTCATTTGGACTCTCCTAGCTCCCTCTATGCCTATTTAAGCAAACCCCTCCCGTCCAAATTCGCGGATCAATTCCTCCCCCCGAAACCCTAATTGTCCTTCCGCCCCACCGGACGTGTCCGCTGACACCGACGTCGTCCGCCGCCGCCGCCATCAATCCCACGCCACCACGTGGCCATCTCCGCCGCCCGCTGCCCGCCCGCGGGCCGGATCGAACCCTTGAGCCAGCTCAAGCCGCCCGTCGCCCGATCGCCGGCCGCCGCCCGCCGCCATGCCCTCCGCCGCCGCCTCGCCACGGCGCGCGCCGCCCCGGCGCCCTCCGAGCCGCCGCCCGCCGCCCAGCCAAGCTCCCGCCGCCCCGGCCGGCGCTCGCGCCGTGCCTCCTCGCCTCCTCGTCGCCCGGGCGAGCTCCCCATCGCCTCGCCGCCTCGGCGCCCGCTCCGGCGACCTCCACCGAGCCGCCGCCGCCCTCCTCCTCCGCAGCCCACCACGCGCCACCGCCCGATCCGCCCGATCCGGCCTCGAGCCGCGCCACCCGCTGACCTCATCTCCTCTCTCTTTTTTTTTCACTAAGTTTTTGCATCTGTGTAATTTTGTGCAATATTCATCATGCTATATCTTCGCATCCGTAGATCCATTTTTCGCGTATAATATGTCAAAATGTTCGCCTCGAAGAGTAGATCATTTCATTCAATTGCATCATTTTCATTTGAGCTCATCTTGATGCCCGAAATGCTGTTGGAAGAGTGCAAGGTGCTGATAGTTTCTGATTTTTATCAGAAGTTGCACTTTTGTTATTTTTGCTATGATTAATATGTGCACCCTATGAATTTGATTCCTTCATGAGTTTTGTAAAATGCCATGTCATCTTTCCAGTGGTATATGCCATGTATTTTTGTGATCTATGTGGTGACTAGCACAAGCATGCAAAGTAGGTGTCCCAATGTTGCTGATTTCAGCCCTGTTTTAGCTGATTTTGATGCCATGTTTGCTTGATGATACCAAGAGTTCTATGCATATTTTGAGATACTTCAGTAAGGGTGTTTTGTAAAGCATGACTTGCTCTATCCATCCATGCCTTTGTTTGCAATTATGGGATGCCATAGCTTGAGTCAATCGAGCTCTACTTTTGCTATCAAATGATTCCTGGCAGATTGTATACGTGTTATTCAATTTTGCCTAGGATGTTGTGGTTGACTCGTATATGCTATGTTAGTGTTCTTGCCATGTATGTCTTCTATGTCATGTCTTCTTGATGTATGGATGCTTAGTTTATCATTTGAGGCTCTGTAGTGAGTGCTTTGAGCTTGTTAACATGCCATCTCGTTATCAGTTTTTGACATGTCAAGTTGCTGAATCTGTTAACGAGACTTTCAATTTTGACATGAGTGTTACTATATTTTCTAGTCCTTTTTGGCTTATGGTCAGTAAGGGATTTTTGTAATAGGCTTTGAGTAGATTCATGCCATGCCATGTTTTGCTATTTTAAGTTCCTGTAGCATGTAGTTTTGATGCTCTGAACATTGCAACCTGTTACTGTTTTTGCCATGTCCAGCCTGTTACTTTGAGCACTTTTGCCATGCTTGTTTGAACATGTTATGATGTGAACTAGCCGTAGCTCAGTGCTCATCTTTTGTCGAGCATCATGTGTAGATCACTGCCATGTGCTTTGTTGATACGTTTGGGTGCAGTAGCTTAATTAATTGTTGCTTGCTAAGTGGCATCATGCTGTTAATGGCAGATTTGCGCCATTCTTGTTTTGCTTGCCATTTGCAAACCGTGCATCCGATTCCGGTGATCTTTATATCGATTTCAACCGAAATCATCTCATCTTTCCAGTGGCATGCTTGGTTTGCCAAGTTGATGCCTGGTTCATCATTTACCTTCCGGAGCGCACATAAGCATTGCATACCGCATCATGCATATCATGCCATGTTTTGCATCATGTTGATTGTGCATTGCACCGTGATTTATTGTGGTTCCTTTGTTTGTGTTGTTGCTTTGGGTAGAGTCGGGAGACGAGTACGTGAACGAGGAGCCTGTTGAGAACGCTTTCAAGGATCAAGCTTTCGACAACTCTGAGAACATTGCGAGCAAGATGATCATACCCTCGAAATCACTTCTATCTTTGCTATGCTAGTTGCTCGCTCTTTTGCTATGCCTATGCTGCGATGCCTACCACTTGCTATATCATGCCACCCATATTGCCATGTCAGCCTCTAACCATCCTTTCCTAGCAAACCGTTGTTTGGCTATGTTACCGCTTTGCTCAGCCCTCTTATAGCGTTGCTAGTTGCGGTGAAGTGAAGTTTGTTCCTTGTTGGAACATGGAGATGTTGTTCCTTGTTGGAACATGTTTACTTGTTGGGGATATCACAATATATATCTGCTATTATTAATACATCTATATACTTGGTAAAGGGTGGAAGGCTCGGCCTTATGCCCGTGTTTTGTTCCACTCTTGCCACCCTAGTTTCCGTCATACGGTGTTATGTTCCTTGATTTTGCGTTCCTTACACGGTTGGGTGATTTATGGGACCCCTTGACAGTTCGCTTTGAATAAGACTCGTCCAGCAAGGCCCAACATTGGTTTTACCATTTGCCACCTAAGCCTTTTCCCCGGGTTTCATGAGCCCGAGGGTCATCTTTATTTTAACCCCGGACGGTGCTCCTTCGAGTGCTGGCCCAACTAGAGTGTTGTGCAGCGCCCCTCAAGGCAACTTGAGGTTTGGTTTTAGTTGTATGGACTGCTCATCCGGATGTGCCACGAGAACGAGATATGTGCAGCTCCTATCGGGATTTGTCGGCACAATCGGGCGGCTTTGCTGGTCTTGTTTTATTGCTGTCGAAATGTCTTGTAGTCCGGGATTCCGAGATTGATCGGGTCTTCCGTAGAAGGAATAATCCTTCGTTGACCGTGAGAGCTTATAATGGGCTAAGTTGGGACACCCCGCAGGTAATATCTTTCAAAGCCGTGCCCGCGTTATGAGGCGAGATGGGAATTTGTTAATGTCCGGTTGTAGAAAACCCAAAGTTGATCTCAATAAAATACACATCAACGCGTGTGTAACCGTGATGGTCTCTTCTCGGAGTCCGGGAAGTGAACACGATGTTGGAGTTATGTCGGCGTAAGTAGTTCAGGATCACTTCTTGATCGCTATTAGTTTCACGACCGCGCTTTGCTTCTCTCCTCGCTCTCTTTTGCGAAGTAGCCACCATAAATGCTAGCCGCTTGATGCAGCTCCACTTTAATACCTTGTCCTTCCTATTAGCTTAAATAGTCTTGATCTCGCGGGTGTGAGATTGCTGAGTCCCCGTGACTCACAGATACTTCCAAATCAGTTGCAGGTTCCGATGAGGCCAGTGCAGGTGATTCCACCGAGCTCAAGTGGGAGTTCGACGAGGAACGTGGTCGTTACTATGTGTCGTTTCCAGATGATCAGTAGTGGTGCCCAGTTGGGACGATTCGGGGATCTGTGTTAGCATTTGGGGTATCTTCTTTATTTTGGTTCCGTAGTCGGACCTTGAGTGTACTCTGAATGATGAATGTTTATTTATGTACTGTGTGAAGTGGCGACTGTAAGCCAACTATGTATCTTTCCCTTATTTATTACATGGGTTGTGTGAAGATTACCTCACTTGCGACATTGCTTTCAATGCGGTTATGCCTCTAAGTCGTGCCTCGACACGTGGGAGATATAGCCGCATCGGGGGCGTTACAAGTTGGTATCAGAGCCTTCCCCGACTTAGGAGCCCCCTACTTGATTGTTTGCTGCCGTTGTTGAGTCTAGAATGGAAAATGTTTTGAGTCTTAGGATTATATATATCGGAGAGTAGGATTCTTTTTACTCCTCAGTCCCTTCATCGCTCTGTGAGGTATCCTGACGTAGAGTTTTGACTCTTCTCTCCTCAAATTTCACTAAAATTTTTTTAGGATCACGTGGGTATCTTGGAATCGTTCCGATGGTTTTGTGACGAGAACATTGTTCTTGGTGCCTCCTGACATTTAGGGGTTGTGGCAGTGTCCCGGGGAGTTGAGCTCCGAGGTGTTGTCGTCACAATTTTATCGTTGCATTCGAATACCGAGTTTTGCCGATATCGAAATCTCTTTTGTGCAGTTGTTGGTGAGATAACCTCGATAGCCCAAGATCTTGTGGCGAGTGGGAGTATTTCCATGACTTGCATAACGGATGTTTTTCAAGGTCGAGGTACACGATTTCGAGGATTTCTTGGTTATGTGTTGACGGATGGATACAATGGATCTAGGTATTGTTAGTTTGGGTGATATATTTTGTGTCCCCTGATCCCCAACACCAGATTGCATAACCGTAAAGTTTCGGGAGTTTATAGGTGGGAATTCTAGTAGCTTACGGGATATTCTTTCCGGCGGATGTATGATTTGAGATTGGGGTTCAACGTCTAGTGGTCCGCCCATTCACGGTCGATTCACAAGGGTCGCGAGACGTCTTAAAGAATCCTTGGCTATGCTGATTCGGGACGCCTTGTTAGTCATTCGTGACGTCCGCTATACGTCAGGTCCGTGTGGGCCCCACCACGAACACTTTGGGCGAAATCTCTATCATGTGTTTGTTCCGGCTCATTCTAGAAGCCAACCTTTTGTTTTCAGTTGTGTTATTCGAATTATTTCTAAGACAGATGTTGTTTCCATATCTATAGCTAAGTGGCTTCTCACTTTAATGGATGTGTGATGATTAACTTTGGAATTCATTCGTTCATTCTTGTTCGAATGTTTATTGTGAAGACTATATGTTGCAATTTCTATCCGTTGATTCTACTTATCATTTGTCTATCAAAGGACTAACGGATGTCACCCTCTCCAGATGGCTCCGCCAACGTCTCGAATCCGGATCGCAATGATGGGGATCATCAATCCTCCACCTCCACCTCCACCTCCGCCTCCGAAGCCCGGCAAGCTATCATGGCAGCCACCAATGCCAATGCTCGATGATTTTGCAGCTCTTGCAAGAACGCATCTCGGGGGCAAGGCAATCAAGGCAATCAAGGTCAAGGCAACAATCAGCCACACTTTGCTACTCTCGGTCGGTTCCTCGCTAATCAGTCAAGTCTTTCGGTTTACGTGTTGAGGCCACGACGCTGATGATTGGTTAGTGGACATCTGCAAGCACTTTGACTGTAGCAATGTCGGACCGAGGACTTTGTCAAGTTTGCATCGCTTTCAACTCAAGGATCAAGCTGCCGAGTGGTTCCAAGAATACAAAGATTCCAGAGGAGGTCGTGTCATTACACAGGATGAGTTCCGCCGTGATTTCGAGCTCATCACATTCAAGAGTGTTGTTGAGAGCAAGCGTGAGGAGTTCCGCAATCTCAAGCAAGGCACCATGTCTGTCTATCAATACAATATCCAGCCTGTAAGCTCGCTTGCTTTGCTAAG